>CAMTDV010000016.1:58908918-59396418 GCA_947069175.1 Scalesia atractyloides | reverse complement strand
TAATTGAAAATCGTTGTGTGTTATCGTTCTAAACATTGTCCAAGTGATTAAAATAAGGCCATGGTATACAATACAATAAAAGCACTTATATATAGGAAGTACCAACGGTGTATCCACCATGCTTTTATTATATTACACCCGTCGCGTTATCTATATCACCTAACTTAAACCAATCGTTCAATCGTCCTTGTTACAAACCAATAGTTCAATCGTCCTTGATATAAACCAATCATTCAATCATCCTTGTTATAAACCAATCGTTCAATCGTCCTTGTTATAAACCAATCGTTCAATCGTCCTTGTTTTAATTGTGAAAAATTTTGTTCGTTTCGTGAATACATTCAAACCTGTGTTGACTCGTCTATACCACCAAAGGGTATCTTTAAATCGACTAACAGACCACCAAAGGGTTTGTTAAAATAAACAGTTTTGGTCGTTCCCCAAACTACCCACCAAATTCCAGTGAATAGCCTAGTAATGAGATTGTCAGTCCTATGGTACCATAACTTACTATTGGTCGGCTTGGCCAAAGCTAATGAATATCATTCGTGTTATGGATATAACGCACCAACAAGTTCGTTCACATTATTGAAATCGTATCGTTATATAAACCATAGTCTTTGTTTTTGGAAAACTTGTAAAGAATTTAGCACATATGAATCACCCCAAAATATTTGCAAAACATAAAAGGAGGGGAGCTATGTACTCACTTGGGATTGCAAAGTAAATCTTAGATCAAATGATATATCAAAGCTTCAAACGATTAAAGATTCTAGAGTGTCCTAGAATCGGATAACTTTGTAAATATCGGGACATAATCGGAAGAATTGGATAGAGTGAGTTCTTGTAAACCAAATGAGTGTTGGAACTCATATGAAATGGTTTAACAAAATCAACATTCTGATTTGGAATGAATCCTAAGTGCTTTTGACCCGTTATGACTCGTTAAGGTAGTTTACACACTACTTTAACGGGTCATTTGCGTAAATATGTGTTCGGATGGTTAGATATATCCTATGATAAGTCTTATATGCCAAAACATTTTTAATAATGTTGTAACATCAGTTTGTATGTCACAACTTTGGTCACATATGTATAAAATCGATTTATGCGCAAAAAGGGCGTTTTGGTCATTATTAAAGGCATAATAAGCGACTTATCATAATACTAACCAAATGATGTGACCATAAGGTATAACCTCAGTAGGTTATTCCCTATACATCTATGGTCACAAATATGTGTTTGGTCGGATCCTAAGATTGACCAAACGGGTTGGATTCGAAAGTCAAAGTGGTGGTCAAGACCGCTCGACTTACGACCCTAAATAAGCACTAAACTAAAAGTGACGAGTTAGACATGTCAAAACATGTCTAACTAAGTTATAAAAAAATGTTTTGGTATCAAAATTTGTTGTTTTGATACCCGAAAATAGTTCCGTCGCAAAATTCACATAATGCGCATTTTGACCGAAACCTTGACTCGTCACTTCGACTAGTAAACGTGGTAATCAGTAGGCATGATCGCTAAGGATCATAACCATCATGATTACGATCATGTTGCAAAGTTTAATTGGACTTTGCTTTGACCAATTCGTGGTCAAAACTGAAAGCCAAACTGTTTGACTTTTAGCTCATTTGAGTATGTAAGCAGGACCAACCAGTCCCCTTATTTGTATGTAGGACAATCCAGTCCTGTTGTAGCTTGGACATTAAACTCATGCCCGTTTCGAAAATACGCGTGTGTTTTGTAAAACCGGTATGTTGAGCATAAACCTTTCCTAAACCATTTGAGTTTATTGAAATCCATTCGCAACATGGTTTTGAAATATGAATTTTCATTCATCAAAATATTGTGTACTTTTGCAAAACTTGCATGTCTTTCCACCCCCGAAAACCTTTATATAAATTTAAAACTGTAAAAAGTGGGGTTATGAACTAACATGGATATTCTTGTGTAAGATAAGCTAACTTGAATCACCAGCTCACAACGTGTATGCTAATACTAAGGCATCCCTAGTAAATAGCAAAAAGATAAGTTTTTATCGGAGGGATACGATTATAATGTTCGTGACCGAGCTCTACCGAATCGCTAACCAAACGACTCTATGGAAGTGTTGTTAACTTGATTTGAAACAAGAACTCTATGATCATTTAATCCCATTTATAGTCGGTATAAATACTAAGTCTTGGAAACAACTTAGTTTACGAGAGAGTTCCTTTGCATGTGTATTTGTTCCTTTACAAGTGCATTTGTTCCTTTGTATATATATTTGTTCCTTTACATGTGCATTATGTCCTTTGTATATATTTGTTCCTTCGTATATGTATTTCTTCCTTTGAGTATATATTTGTTCCTTTACGTGTGCATTTTGTCCTTTGTATATATATATATATATATATATATATATATACTAATCGGAACCCGTACGATGCGACGGAGTAGACAATTTACAGTGTTGTACACGTTTTTTTTTTCGTGTCTTCTTCTGTTAATTCGAATTAATATATTTTATTCAAACTCATACACATCTTCTACCACAAGACCTTAATCTCATTTTCTTATAGTTTAATACTACTAAAGTTCAAGTAAACCGTAACTTTTAAAAATAACCACCATGATATGTTGCAAACAAATTTCAAACTCCTAAGAGCATTCCCATTGGAGCCACTATACATGAACATTCGATATAATATATAGGGAAAAGTAGAGACAACAATAAAAAACTCTCTATTATGTTAAAGAAAAAGATACTAAAATAAATGTTTGTGAATAAGATAGAGGTAGAGATAGAGCGTTAGATGTGAGGTTTTATAAAAATTAACAAAATTTAAAGAAAATATACTTATGATTAATATATATAGTTGGAGATGAAGGCTCCAATGTGAATGCTCTTAGGGGAATTTGAGAACTACATATCAAGCGGGAACATGACGTAGCACCTCAAATACCGTTGTACCACAGCTATAGAGTCGTCTTTAAGGATTTAATTGTCACGGTCGAGGTCGAGCTAGAAGAAAAGTACTTTGGCCTAACGAATTATATAAACAATTTTTTAACGACGATTAGCGTTATAGCAATACATATAAAAAGATACGCTAACAAGGTCAAACTTAATTTTTCTTTACCTCAGTAGTTATATACTTAATTTTGCAATAAACCAATTAAATCTAAATGACAAGGAGAAGCAACCAATTGCGTTTACCATGACGATTAATTTTTTTAATAACGTATTTAACATTATAAATTTCTAATAGTTGCATATTCTAAACATCACAGTACATTATTTATAAAGTTCTACTTCCAAAATCAAATTTTGCATATTAATATTTACTTTACAATACCCAACATGCATCTTTATGTACCTTATTTCCAGCTATTAAAAAGGTTGGCAAGCTGGGATGTTGGTGTATCAAATTAAGACAAAGTTTTGCCACATTTTCAAGATGAAACATGAATCAAAACCCCAAACAAACATTAGCAATTGCACAGCAATAATATATAGGTTCAACGTACCAAAACAACTGTCCACTATCAAAACAAGAACAAGAGCTAAAACATGAAAGTCTAAAAAAACAACCCTTTTGGCAACTAAATCACTCGGGTGCTAACCCAGGGGCTAACCAAAGCATCCCTGTCTGGTTTGCCCCTCAAGCAGTCACATGGATCAGGACCTCGACTCGTTGGCGGCAGTTTCACTCTTTTAGGACCTTGTCTTTGAGTCATTATAGGGTGGAGGAGACGTGTCCCACTTTTGACTACCACTCCTAGACCCACAATTGTTAGGTGAGAACCCTTTCTCGCTGGTGAGGGAGAATATAACCTTTCTCGACCATGCTTTTTTCCATGAGGTGAAACAGACCTTAAATATTCATAATTACCAATACAAAATAAATGATATGCTTTTCACAGCCACTAAAAAGCCAGATAAAAGAGTATTAAAACACCTACTTGAGTGATGCTTTGAATTGGGAGGAGGCCAGTACTCACACCTGATGGAGAGTGGGAGTAGTGACGTGGAGTTGATTGTCTGCGGTCATTATATCTGCCGCCTTTGATAGAAGCTCTTCATGAGTTCATGAGACAAAATAGCACGTCTGCAATGATGCTGATAACGCTCTTCTTTCTTTTGTATCAATAGTTGGGTCTGGGACCTTGTGGCGCAGCGAAGCTGGAAATTGAATAACCATAATCTAATATTCAGCTGTAGTAGAACAACTTGAGTTTCAGAAGAATTACAAAAGCTAGCAGAAGTCTAGCATCAACTGTAAGACACCCATTCACAAAATAAATAAAATAACAATTTTATTAATCACGATTCTGATTACAATACACAAAATGGCTAGAGCCAAAAAGAAGGAAATACAAAGAAATGTAAACTATAGAAAAACAGATTACAAAGAAATAAAGGAACACGAAAACAAATGGTGACTGAGGCACGTGAAGATCACGCTTCCCTTAAAACAGATTTGGGGCCACCCAGGTGAACCCGTCTGCTTCCCAGGGTACAACAGCCTAAGCAGATTGTACTGCCGGGATTAGCCTAGAACCCGAAAGTATACCTGAAACAAGAGTGCGCAGAGAATCGAATTTAGGGAATTCGTTTGTGTGTGTTGTATCAACCATACGATTTCTGAGTTCTGGTATCTAAAACAAAGCACAAAGCTTTGTATATAACAACTGAACAGAATTTGAAGTGATAAGTCCCTATTGAATACAGAATTCAATAAAAATAACCCCTAGAATTTCAATTACACAATGAATTCTGAGACTTAATCACTTGTCAGTTAGGAACTTGAAAAGTCTCTAGCTGACCACACCAAGACCCATCTAAAAAATACTAAAGGCGGCTCCAAGCGGCGATGCGAGCGTGCAAAGTGCAACACATTGCGCCCATCACCCTCATCCTGGTCCCGTGCCCGAGCGCGGGCCCGTGTCGGGTGCTTCGCAACCTCCTGGCTGCCACTGGGTATGAGTTGTCACATAAGAATACATTCGTGTAGAGAATTTTAATTATAAATCTACAAAAGATTTATCTCTCCACCAATGTGGGACAAGCACAATTCCCCACATATTAAGGTTCCAACACATAACTAAAGCTTATGATCTCTAATTCAATTGCTTTAATCACTAAATAATTATTATATTAATTATTAATATAATATTATTTTTCATTAATTTCCAACGTCAACTACAAAATCTTTAGTTTTGCCTCTAATTCACGATCCAATGTATACTCTCTTTATTCGTTTATTCCATTGAAAGACACAAAAGCCGCCCCATATACCTGTGATATACCATGAGGCCCTCCTAAGTAGAACTCTTTTTATACACCGGAGCAAGTCAAAATGACAAAAATGTAGCCTCGTGTGTCATAATATCCCTCCTCATGTATGTAAACTTTAATCCAGTTACCTGCAACAAAAAGGCTAGTTCAGCAATTATACTCCTGTTTGTTAGTAAAAAAAATTAAAATAAATGCACTATTTTATAATGCCTATTACCTCTGCAAACTTCTTGTTCACGTCATTATGAACATATGTTCTTCCAGCAGCATCTCCATCATAAAATGATCGTTTATTTTTATCAACAAAATAAACAAGTCAATTTGGGTAATGCTTTATCTTCAAAGGGTAGAATACGTTAATGAAACATGACATGTTTCGACTCGTTATCGTACCGGTCCATTTTGCTATATAAAGTCATGAAAGTAAAAGACAATACTCGCTCATCGCGATTGGAATTCTGGTGTTATACCATTGTTTATGATACACCACATTCCACGTTGTGGTTTGCGAAAAGGGTCCCATTCTTAGCCTTCACTTGCACCACAAGCGATGAATACCTGCATAAACGTTTCTCCGAGTGCGAAGATTATCTAAGGGAACAGTTAGGAAAATTGGTGGAATTATGCGGTCAAATGGATTGACCAATTGCCTGAATTGGGACAGTCGCGAGCTTGATTCAACAGTCAAGCATAAAAACAGCACATTCATTTTATATGGCTGTAAATGTCTGATGTGTTTATTTATAACTACATATTAGGGATGAGCATTTGGTACCGGGTACAGGTACCGAACCGTACCGGGCATATTCGGTACCGGTACGTACCGGTATCGGGTAAAACACCGGTAAGTACCAGTACCGTAAATGGTGCGCTTTTAGGCCATAATAGAAAAACGGCACAGTCTTCTTATTTAACCAATGAGATTTTAACTTCCACCCTGAAAATATTTTTTACTTCAGATGACTATGTATGTAAACCATTAGTTAAAGTGTTTGTTTCTTAATTTTCCATTACTTAACAAGTCTCAAACACCAACTACATAATCTATAACAACCATAAGCTGGAAAAAGGCATCGAATTTTACCTTGTTTAAAGAAAATGAAACGCCTTGTACATGGATCGTGATATCACTCAAGACCTCGTTGTGAGAAAATCCTGCAAAGTTCATATACAAAAAAATATTTAAACATCTTACAGGGAGCTTTAACTCATAAGCATCAATCAAAAAGTTAGAATTTAAAATGAAACAAGCAAACCTTGCACTTGTCCTCTACATTCCAAAAAACCCACACCATGTGGTGACAGCGATTGTTGACGACATCATCCAATTGATCCATGTCCAGAGTTACTGACTACTTTTTTTCATGTTATGGAAAGTTGACAACTTCAACCTGTTAAATAGAGTGTATCACGGATGATAAGTCTGCAATGTCAATGCACATGAGATGATTTAAAACGTCACCACTCAAGCTTAAATACATATATAGTGGGACAAGGATCTACTAGTGCATTAAAATGATCTTTAATGAAGGTTATAGAGTTCTTGTGATGCGTACATATGTGACTTATAGTAAAGATGTCTTGAATAGTTAAATGTACTATGGCATTAACCATACCCCCGAAAGGTCTAAAACAAAAAAACTGGTGTAAGTTCAAAAAACTAATAAATTAGAAATTAAGGATTAAAAACTAACATATTCTTATTTCATTTATAATTTGTGTGGGGTAATATTGACCTCTTATTTGATTAACATTCTTCATGCATATGCACCCAATTAGCAAACATTCTGCAACTAAGTTTTTAATGCTAGTTAACTGAGATATCACAAAATTTTGCACTTTTTATCAAATTCATCAGAAGGTACCTTGATTTTGTGGAACTCTGACTTACTCTATAGTTTGTACCACCACCATAACTCTTCCTCCACGGTCAGATGCAGCAAGTATAGAAGGAAGGTTAACTATTGAGTCTGCACTTTCGATTTTGACAATCACATGGATGTCAGCATTGCAGCCTACAGAAGAGATTAAGCTCAATCAAGTATTAATAAATAAGAGAGAAATAACACAAGAGAAGAAAAATAGCAGCAAAAAATTACTACAGTTAGTTATGGTTATACCATGGTAAAATATAAAGAGGCTTACTTTTGAGATAATCTTTGAGCTCACGAACCACTTCAGTATTCTTCACAAATGAAACAGCAATACAGCATAGATATCAACCTGGTTATCTACTCCAAACTTTATATCTTCCCAGTCTTTATCCGTAAATTAAAATCAATTTAGATGCAACAAAAGAAAACGATAAATCATGACTGTTGGATATTTATGTCCGGTTCGATAAGTCAACGCTACCGACCGGGTCTTGACCCGTAAGAGTTACACCGTGGGCAACGAACTTAAATCCACTTAACTAGTTTAACTGGTAATTACGAACAATATGCGAAACGGATCATAATTATATTTATGATCATGAGCGGGATTATTGTTGCGGGTATTAACTGAGAGACGGGTACATGGACCGAGTGAGACAAGAATGCTCACCCTACACCACTTGTCGCGCATGCACCTTTGCTGCGCCACATGTCGCACATGCATCCATCTACCGCCACTTGTCGCGCACCAAACTCTTGGCCAATTGCAACACATGCACTACGCATGTGTGCCACTTGGCGAGCATGTGTGAACCCCCATGTCCTATATAAACGAATGGTGGGTCTTGCTTTTGAAAAGTTAGAGAAGTTGAAGAACTTGATCTCTCAAACACCCACAACCATAACCGGCCTCAACCCCCGCCGCCAAAGCTGCCGCTGGCCAAACCGCCGCCGCCACTTATGCCGTCGCCTTCCAAAGCCACCACCGCCACTTGTGCCGCCACTGCCAGTTGTGCCGCCACCGTCCAGAGCCGCCGTCGCCACTACCGTCGGAGTCACTGCCGTTGTCGGCCGCCAGCTGCCGTCGCCTCAGACGTCGCTACCCGGGTCACACCCGCGTTCCGTTTTGTTCGTTTCACTAGCACGTGTTCGTTGAACCTCGGTGTCTCGACCGGTTAGTCACTAACCGAGGTATATCTTTCTCATCGGTAGTTAGATGTTTTTATTACTGTACTCGCATTTGCATGTAATCGGATCATGTCAGGTTTCGTTCATTGTTGATCACTTTTTATATTCCGCTGCGTTTTATTAATTAACTTGCTTAATTAATTTACTATTATTTATTGAACCGTTTTTTTTATAAATAAAATTATAAATGATCACTATGGAAACCCATCAGTGGTATCAGAGACTTGGTTACAACATACGAGTCGGTACCGGTCTTTTAACCGGAATTAGAACACAAACTTTATTTATTTAAAGTTTCTGATCTATATGTTTTTAAGGGCAACTTTATTTTTGGTCAATATTTTATTTGTTTTGTTGACCAAAACATTGCCCGGATTATTTTGTGATTGTTATGAAATATGTAAATCTGGTCCGACCTTGTTTTGTGGTTGCATTTTTTATTCTGTTTTGTAATTATATTTTATGGCCATTTAGATGGTTCAAAGTTGTAATAGATAGGGTTTCTTCCTTTATTGTATTTTTAAAATATTGTAATAAACGAAGACCCGAAGACAAAACCGAGGACGCTAAAACAGGAGTCATGAAGTCAGTGGGAGTTGCTCGAGACGACTGGATGCACTCAAGTCCATCCTTGTGGTTGTTTGTGTGTTGTGACCCCGTGACCCGTTTGATCTTGCTATTAGGCTCTAGCAAAATCGAACAATTTTTGGCCATATAGATTTACATATTTGTCTTGCTATTGTGGTTGCTTTTTATCTTATAAGTTGTTATAACATAACCAACCTAAATACCAACATGATTTTAAAAGGAGTTTTAAAATATTAAAACAATCACATTAAAACAAGTTCTAAATTGTTTTACAACTTGTTAGAATTTCGTTATAAAACAAAGGTTGTTTTTGAAAAACAAACAAATAACCAATTAAGTTTTGCAAAATTCAATTTTCCAAAACTATTAATAGTTCTCTATTAACTTAAAATTGGTTATTTCAAGTCACGACAATTTAGTTTTAATAGGATATTTAAAACTAAGTGTCCTGAGAGATGAAAGGGTTCATCAAGATGTCACGACTAAAATATATACTAAAATTGGCTCTCACGACCCTATTTGGTAAAAATTAAAATTAACCCATAATTAAAATCAATGGTCGATGCCATCCTACTACTAGTAACACTTGGGGCATAATGCGAACCATCAGTGTTGGAGCCACAGCACAACACTTGGTGTCTAGTTTATCCTTCCAAGGTGCAAGGGCTTCGTCGACACATCCGACCCTTCCACATGTGACCGTTTTAGGACGACTATTAGTTTTCTTCTCGTGTTACGTGCTACAACTGTCTCGAGAACAAAAGTGGCATAGATGAGGCTAAACATATCAATGCATAGACAAGAGTTGTCTTAGCGGCCTCATACCCGAGAGTTGTGCTCTTCTCACAATTGGCAATCGTTGTCAGTCCGCTTGAACTCCTTGCTAATGTTGCGTGCTACAACTGCCTTTAGAAAGAGCTTCTAACCGGATTCTCATTCCTTGTTCTAATTACTGTAATGGGTCATTAATTAAATAAGGAAATATACATCGAAAATTAAATTACTTGCGTGTATAATAGATGTCTAAGGAAAACAACTCCTCCATTCTCAAGTCTGTACTTGAAAAAGAAAATTGAATAACACCAACTTTCTCGAATGGCACCGCAATCTGAGAATAGTTCTCAAGATGGCAAAAAGCTATGTATCTTAGATGGCCCAGTCCCTACCGAGCCTGAAAGTAACACTACTGCTACTCGCAAGGCACTGGAAAAGCATAACGAGGATGCCGTTGAGGTAGCCTACCTTATGCAAAGCCACCGTGTCTCCTGAACTTCAGAAGTACATGGAAGATAAAAATGCTTATGACATGATCTAGCGACTGAAAGGCATGTTTCAGAAACAAGCCTGACAGGAGCGATATAACAACTCATAAGCTGTAAAATGCTGGAAGGATCATGTGTCAGTACTCATGTGCTTAAGATGAAAGGATACATTGACCAAATGAGCAAACTTGATTATCCCCTGCAAGAGAAATTGCAGCGGACTTCATCTTGAACTCTTTCCTAGCTCATATGACCAGTTCATTATGAACTATGATATGAATGCATGGGTAAAGACTGTGCCTGAGCTACATGGTATGCTCAAAACGGCCAAGATGAACATACCACATAAAACCAACCAAGTTCTAATGGTCAAGTCTGGTGGTGTTAAGAAGACCAACAACAAGAAAAGAGATCATAAGAGCAAAGGCAAGAGAAAGGTTGTTGTTGCTGCCAGATATGCCACCAACAACGTTCTAGCCAAGCTGAAAATGAACAATGGCCAATAACATTGGCACTTCTTCTAGTATTCTCATTTATGTTATTGAACTTTTCACTATTTCTAGCAACACATGGATATTTGATACCAGATGTGGTTATCACATCGTCAATGTCTTGCAAGAACCTGAAAAGTGGAAGAAACTGAAACAAGGCGACATGGAATTCATAGTTGATGATGGAAAGAGAGTTCCAGTTCTGGCAACTGGAACATTTTGTTTTTCATGTCCTTCTGGCCTTGTAGTTACTTTAAATAACTGTTTGTTTGCATCTGGTTTAACCAGAAACACTATTTCAGTTTCTTCACTGTTTGAACAAGGATTCAAGTAAGTTCTAATGGAATTGCCATTTCTACCTACTTGAAGAATGTCTTTTATTTTGAGGCTAGACCTCGAAGTGTATTGATGTTCAAATAAATAATAACATATATCATCTTTCTAAGCGTAACAAAGCTGGTATAAATGAAACGTAATTTTGGCATTGTAGACTTGCCACATAAGTAAGACATGCATAAAATAGGTCCAATCTGAGGAGATTCTTGAATCCGCTAGACAGGACTCCTTTGATGATTATGAATATTGCTTAGCTGGAAAACTCACAAAGCACCCCTTCACCGGTGTTGGGGAACGGGCCAATGGTGTTCTAGTACTCACTCACACTGATGTATGTGGCCCTTGTTGAACCACGACTAGAAACCATGAAGGATACTTCGTTACTTTTATCGACGATTATAATCGATATGCTTATGCTTATATTATGAAACATAAGCACGAAACTTTTGAAAAGTTCAAAGAATTTCAAAACGAAGTAGTAAACCAACTTACTAGAAAGATTAAACTACTTCGATACGATCGAGTTGGTGAATACCTTAGCTTGAAATTTCTTGAACATCTATAGGAACGTGGAATAGTTTCACAACCCACTCCACCAACCACACCCCAACTTAATGGCGTGAGTGAAAGGAGAAATCGAACCCTACTTAATATGGTTCGATCGATGATGTGTAGAATTAACTTGCCTCACCTATTTTGAAGTCATGCTCTTATGATCGTTGCCCGCATTGTCAATTAAGCTCCTACTAAAAGAGTAAACAAAACACCATATGAGATATGGCATGGGCGTAAACCCGATTTGGAATACTTAGAGTATGGGATATTAAGCATACATCACAAGTGATTCTGATGATTAGCCCGATCCTCGAGGCGAAAAGTAGTTTTCGTCAGATACTATAAAAGGCGGATATTATTTCTACCATCCTAATGCAAATGTGATTTCCATCAAACGGAAGGGACACTTTCTCGAGGAAAAACTCCTTAATCGAGAAGGTGGAAATAATATTGTTGGTCTTGAAGAAATTTGAGAACCACAAACAACCGCTAATGACGTCAGACCGTCGAATCAACAAGTAGTTGTTGCCTATGAATCAGACATAAAACACAAACGTTCGCAAAAGTAGTAGAATTCACAAAGAACCTGATAGATACCTTTGGCATCTAAATGGTCCCGAAGTCTTATTAGTAGCTGAGTCTAATGACGAACCTGCTAACTACAAATCTGCTATTTCAGATCCAGAATCTGGGAAATGGCAAGAAACCATGAACGTCGAGATGCAATCTATGCAAACAATCAAGTATGGGATTTGGTTAAGCTACCCCCGATTGTCGGGAAGTAGGGAGCAAATGGATTTTCAAGATAAAAACCGATATGCATTTTAATGTCCACACCTATAAATCATGGCTAGTTGTGAAGGGTTTCACTCAAACTCAAGGTATTGACTTTGATGAGACCTGCTCGCCCGTTGGTATGATTAAATCAATCAGGATATTGCTTGCTATAGCTCCGTACTATGATTACGGAATATGGCAAATGGATGTCAAAACCGCTTTTCTTAATGGACATCTCTCTAAAGATGTCTATATGGTTCAGCCTGAAGGTTTTGTCGATCCAAAATATCCAACTAAGGTGTGCAAACTAAATAAGTCCATTTATGGACTCAAGCAAGCATCTCATGGCTGGAATCTTCGTTTTGACTAGAAGATCAAAGAGTTTGGTTTTGTCAAGAATGAAGATAAGCCTTGTGTTTATAGAAAGGCTAGTGGGATCACCATATCATTCATCATCCTGTATGTGGATGATATACTAATCATTGGAAACAACATCCCTATGCTTAACAAGGTTAAACACTGTTTGGGATCTTGCTTCGCAATGAAAGATCTTGGAGAAGCTGCTTACATTCTGGAAATCAAGATCTATAGAGATAGATCTAAGCGTCTTCTAGGGCTAAGTCAAAGTACTCACATAGATGAAATGATAACAGGCTTTAAGATGTAAAACTCCAAGAAAGGAGGCGTTCTTGGTGATTGGAGGAGTGAAGAAGAGCTCACTGTAAGGTGTTACACTGATGCTAGCTTCCAAAGTGACCGAGATGATTCTCGCTCATAATCAGGATTCGTATTCACTCTCAATGGAGGATCTGTTTGTTGGAAAAACTCCAAACAGAGAGTAGTGGCGGATTTAAACACTGAATCCGAATATATTGTTGCATCGGATGCTGCAAAAGAAACTGCTTGGATGAAGAAGTTCATCACCGACCTCAATGAGGTTTCAAGTATTCAGAAACCAATTGAGGTGTTCTGTGATAACACAGGAGCCATTGCTCAAACCAAGGAGCTCAGATCTCATCACATGACCAAGCACATTCTAAGAAAGTTCCACTAGTACGGGAATACTGAAACGATGAGACATCATAATAAGAAAAGTAGACACAGATCAAAACCTAGCAGACCCGTTCACTAAACCGATGACTCAGGACAAGCATGACTAATATAGGAATTCTATCGGTCTTAGATAGCTAGCCATTTGTTTTGATTTAGTATTTGGATGTACGAACATTCAAACAGTTGTACCTTTTGAATTCACCTTTGATTTACCGGTTAAAGGCAAAGTTGAATCTTACAACTGTGTTCGTTTTTAATACGTTTAATCCATGAATCTTGTATTCTAAATTATCCGTAGTCGGCCAGACTCATGGGAACGACTCTGAATTAAGACTATTCTGACTTTGGACTCAAGGAGTTGACTTCCAAACTCGCAGACCTCATTATGAATGACGTTGGATGTAACTCGCATCAAATCATCTTCATGAATCTTAGTCATAAGATGTATTTGATTTTGGTATACTCATTTAGTATCCTCTGACCTGAGATACATACTAGAACTTTCGTTTACTAAAGACTATTCTTTGATCAGTGTCAACCGCTGTCACGTAACTGCCAGTCATAAAGGCATTGGTTAGGAGTAGTTCTGAAGTTTAGTGGGAGTTGTATGTAGTCAAGATGGGATTCTGTACTCTTACAATATATGTAACAGTTAGACATCTGGGCGCCCTCGTTGATTCAAACTGGTGAAGTGTAAGGCCTTACCCAAACTTACTGTGTGTTTGATTGGACCACTTTGATTCTTGAACGAGAACGATAATGATTGAACGCCATGTGAGATTGAATCTGATCCATGTCTATTGTTCAATTGATGTCTTTTACAGAAAGGATAGATGACGATGATTACCATAAGTCTATTGTCTTCAAGTAGCAAGTTGTTGCTGAAGGGAAGATACCTTAGTTAATGACTTTAAAGTGCCATGACCTGTTGGGGGCAGCTATGTGTAGCTAGAGCACCGCTGGCTGTCTGCGTTGAGATCTTATCAGAAACCGTCCAAGTGGGAGCTGTTGGATATTTATGTCCGGTTCGATAAGTCAACGCTACCAACCGGGTCTTGACCCGTAAGAGTTACACTGTGAGCAATGAACTTAAATCCACTTAACTAGTTTAACTGGTAATTATGAACAATATGCGAAACGGATCATAATTATATTTTTGATCATGAGCGGGATTATTGTTGCGGGTATTAACTGAGAGACGGGTACATGGACCGATGAGACAAGATGCTCACCCTACGCCACTTGTCGCGCATGCACCTTTGCTGCGCCACATGTCGCACATGCATCCATCTACCGCCACTTGTCGCGCACCAAACTCTTGGCCAATTGCAACACATGCACTACGCATGTGTGCAACTTGGCGAGCATGCGTGAACCCCCATGTCCTATATAAACGAATGGTGGGTCTTGCTTTTGAAGAGTTAGAGAAGTTGAAGAACTTGATCTCTCAAACACCCACAACCATAACCGGCCTCAACCGCCGCCGCCAAAGCTGCCGCCTGCCAAAGCCGACGCCGCCACTTGTGCCGTCGCCGTCCAAAGCCGCCACCGCCACTTGTGCCGCCGCCGCCACTTGTGCCGCCACCGTCCAGAGCCGCCGCCGCCACTGCCGTCGCAATCACTGCCATTGCCGGCCGCCAGCTGCCGTCGCCTCAGACGTCGCTACCCGGGTCACACCTGCGTTCCGTTTTGTTCGTTTCATTAGCACGTTTTCATTAAACCTTGGTGTCTTGACCGGTTAGTCACTAACCGAGGTATATCTTTCTCATCGGTAGTTAGATGGTTTTATTACTGTACTCGCATTTGCATGTAACCGGATAATGTCAGGTTTTGTTCATTGTTGATCACTTTTTATATTCCGATGCGTTTTATTAGTTAACTTGCTTAATTAATTTACTATTATTTATTGAACCGCTTTTTTTATAAATAAAATTATAAATGATCACCATGGAAACCCATCAATGACATGATTGCTATGCAGTATGCGATAAAGTATCGGACATTGGTCAAGGACCGATATTTTAGATATAGGTTATCTCGGTGAGATATTGGTGGGACATTAGTAATTTTAGAATCATGCAAAGTTTATATATATAGCAATTTAACACTAACAATTCAGTGATATAACGGTTATATAACATCGGTGATATATTGGTTATATCAGTCAATATTGCTGATAATATTGATATCGGTATTCTGACCCATATTCGATACCCATATTTTACATGGGGACCGATATATCACCGATATTAATTACATAGCATGATTGTAATATAAGATGCAACTATGCAAGTAAACATGTTATTGAAGGCAAGGTTGCACTTTTTCCACCTGTTATTGAAGGCAAGGTTGCACTTTTTCCATGCACATTAAGATGTTTCCTTGATTTCAGTTCTCCACCATCAATTACTTCACATTTTACTACATCTTTGGTCTTCGATTTAACACCCAATGAATTCGTTCCACCTAAAAAAGGCAATGTAAAATGCATGTGAGTTAGGGTTGTAATCTAGTCGAGTTGAGCCAAGCCTGGTTGAGCTCGAACTTAAACGAGCCAGCTTGGCTCGGCGTTGTTTATATTATCAAGCCAAAAAGTCGAACTCGAGCTCGGCTCGTTAAATGCTCAAGCCAAGTCCAGCCAAATCGAGGCAGCTCGTTAAATGCTCAAGCCAGTTCCAGCCCTTTCGGACAAGAACCCATTATAACTCAAACCCATTTTGACTGAGACCAAATTATACAAACAATAAAAAACTCATTTTGGCGCTTAATATAAGATTCAGATGTAATTTGCCAAATTAGAAGAAAACCCACCCCTGATCTGCATCAATTTGAATATAAACACATAGAAAAAATAAATATATAAAAAAAATTGTTTCTGGTTTTGGGGTTTACTTTAGAAAAAGAAACAGCGAGTGAGGAACATTACCTCGCATTACAGAAAAACCAAAACTTCCAACTGATAACAAATACACGAATTGCTGATGATATCGACTGATGAACCAGTACTCATCTCAAGTATGGCAGCGAGAAACCCTAAAACACAATGAGAGAAATAATTTGAAGGTCTGTGATCAGGCGGTTCTAGACGGAAGTTAATGCATAAACGTATATAACAGTTTCGGTAGAATGTTATTAAGAATGGAGTAGAAGTAGAATGCAGCCGAAGTCTTCATTCATACCGAAAGAGTATACATCTTTATAAGTCCACCTGCCAGAGTTCCTGGAGAGAATCCGGCAGCACCTCCCCGTATGGATGGCAAAAACTCAAATGACAAATGAACACACACTACCTATTTATAGGGAAACACACAAGTTCGCTTGACATGTGCATAGGAGGACAAGTTCGGGCGAATTTGTCTACCATATGACAAGTTCGAGCGAACTTGTCTGTCACATGTCAAGTTCGAGCGAACTTGACCTCCACAGGTCAAGTTCGGGCGAACTTGTTCCCTTTTACACTGTAAACTCCGTATTTTGGTCGTGTGTTCGATTCTAACCTATTAAATATTCAACACACACTCAATCTAGCCTATTCGACAAGTGACGAACACAATAGTGCGTCAACATAGAGATTGTTTTATTCTTGTAAGGCTGGTGAACCACAATTGCTAAAACCCTAATAAAATTACTTGTTAAAAACTCAACAAAACTTATCCCTCAAATCAACGAACACCAAAGGGGATTCGAGCCCGCTCCGGTAACATTTAGACATTTTAGGCATTGAAGGTTACATTGGAAGAAAGCTGAAACATAGGCCAGTTCAAGTGTGAGCGACTCCAGACCAATATAGCTCAGTTCAAGTGTCGTTTTCCAAAGATTTAGTTTGAGAAACCAAAGAGAAGTTCTTCAACAATGCAGCAGCGTCTACATCAAAAAGTATAATTTTTTTAACAACCCTAAAAACGCAAGATCACATAAACTTAAACCTGAACATAAAAATCCAACATATCAAAAAACTATCTTATGCAAAAGACTAACATACAAACAACATATTATCTTGATATTCAAGAAAAGGAAAAAAAACCCAATTCAAATTGAAGGACAACAGTGAAGAATCTTTAAAGAAGTGTGAGTAGACAGAATATACCATCATCACATCTTTAAAATCTTCTACTTCAGTAGTGGTTATATGCTTGAAGATCTAGTAAAAAAAGAATAACAAGATATTTATTTAACATATTAACAATTAATCATTATACTACACTATGTAAAGGAATCACCTTTTGGAATTCTTCATTGAAAAGATCAGAACGAACAGGGTGACTCAAGAGCTGCATGAACAAGTAGAAATCAGACTCCAAATGTATTAATAACAACATGTGTGCTTCAAATCAAGAGTATAAAAGTAAACCCTAAAAATCAAGCAAGTTGATTGAAAATAATAAATTACAAGCCCTAACAAGCAGGTGAGAGTGAAAAAGTATCAAACCTGATATTGATTAGACGAATCAGAGGAACGACGACATGGATGGAGCGGTGGGGTGGAGGAGCAGCGGTGGCACCTTTGAAGGCTTCGAATGATGAAATCCAAAAAGCAAAGAATTACATAGAGGATGAGGATGCGTATCAGAGGTGAGCACATGAAGAAGAACCTTCATCTAGGGTTTAAAGAGTGAGACGTAAAAAAGAAGAAATCAGAGCTTGAACCTGCAAATCCAGATGAAAGCAGGTTAAATGATAGAAGAAGATGGTGATTGCCTACTATCTTGAATGTTTTAATGATGGAGAGAGTAAATGAGATGTGAATGTGTAAGAAAGTAGGAATCTGTAGGCAGGGATTCAAATTTCATAAACACTTTTAATTGCCGCCTGCTTTGCCTCAATAAGGGGAAATTGGGATTTCAAATTTTAGAATGGTGCCCAAAAGTTAACATGCATAGAGAGTTGTACAATATGCTTTCAAGTGTTGTAAGTGTTGAAAAAGTGGCAAATGACCATTTCTATCCCTTGGATATGCTTATTAATATAGTATAGATATATTTGTTAAAAATAGATATCTTTAACGTTGAACGTGTGTAAGTGTACATGTAAACAAGTGATTGTCTAAAATAAGACACGTAAACTCGTTTTAGTGAGTTATAAGAGTCACCAAAATAAATATTCACTTATATTTATTTTCTATAAAATCCTTCAAATCCCGTTGTGGTTCGTTTCTTATAAGAAATCATGTTTCGTATTATATTTACGAAAAACGGGCAGAGTTTCCTTTGTTTTTAGGATAATCCCGACAACAGACGTTGTCGATAAATTTCAAAACACAATAATCAAATGTAACAATATATAATTTTCCCCTTTTATGAAATGAAAATGCAAATTTCCCATCTATAATAAGTCCGATATATATATAGATTACGTACGCATGTTTATATACAACTCTAAATAATTTCTACTATAACGAATGTCACTAGTCCGTTTGGTTTAGAGTTTGGTTCCGCGATAAGATATCATTAAAATAACTATATAATATAGTTTTGTGATGTTAACATTTTACCGAGTCATTGAGCAGTTGACTTGAGTTGACTGAATTTGACCACAGTTGATCGCGTCGACCATGTTGACCGAACTTTGATCACAGATGACCGAACCTGAATCTAACCACATTGATCATAGTTTGACCCGAACCGAAATCTGACCGTGTTGACTGAGTTTACCCATGCCAGAGAGTGTCCCTAGACTTATTTTTCTCCTGATACGAAAGTGTTTCGTATGGACTTTACGGGTTACTAGGAGCCAAAAAATATATTTTTCGTCCGAAAAGGATTCCCGAAACCTCGCCAGAACCATGCCAGAAGTCGGACTTTCGCTGGAGAATAAAATTTCACAAAAACTTGCAGGAAGGTCTCTAACCACCCAATCTAAACATGCACTAAGTTAAAAGCCCAAAACAGGTTCGTCGGAGTTTGGCCAGAATGTCGCTGGAGTTGCTCATGTGCTCAAACGGCTTTGAATATCATTACGTCAGGAAGGCTTGATTTAGTGGGGGTAGAGTGTTGGATCATAAATATGCCGCTGGAAAACTCGCTGGAGTTTCTAGAGAGAGATCGCAGAGAGAGTTGGGGTTTTAGAGAGAGAGGTGTATAAAAAATTAGAGTGTGTGTTTAGATATTTATACTAGAGTCTGTGTGGGTTGGGCCTGAACCCATTATTTTGTGTCTGGTCTTTCGCACGGCCCAAATACGTTTCTATAGTAATATGTCTGTTTAGAATCGAAAACACTTAAAATTATGTCGGAAGTAGATATTTGACACGTACATTCTTCGGTTGCGTGAAAATCGCGTACGGCGTTTCGGTTGTCATTTCTAATCCGTTTTCCTATCTGCTTTCAACTACGAATATTAAAATTCGATTATTGAGCTAAATATATCATAATATTACAGTTTTTAAGGTAATACACGAGTCAGATACTTCCATTTCGTTGTCGACGCGTTCCTAAGGTCGCGTTTATCGTTAACGTGTGCGTTTTGTTGCGTTCAGAAGCTGAATAGTTTCGCAAATAAATTTATATATGTGAAATATACGTGCACAACTCATATTTTTTGGTGCTGTTCGTTAAAGTTTAAACGTTCGGTATATTTCCCATGAATCACCATTCGCATACTATGAGCCGAATAGACGTTCCTAGGTTTTCCAAAGGCCTAATTAATTTTGCATCTTAAAACACTACTTATTGTTTTGCTCAAAAATTACCGAAGCAATTAAGTGATCAAATTTTTTTGAGGTAGTGTGCTATGTAGACTGGATAAAAATGTGTTAACTTGGTTGAAGATGTAAACGGTTTTAGCATACAGTTCCAGGATATAGAACTATATGAATTTGTAAAATAAGTGCCAATAAAGTAAAGGTTGACACGAGATGTATGAGGAAAGCCCTTGATCTTTGTAGATCACTGGCATAAAACCTCGGGAGCTGACAATCGTCGGCTGCCTTGTTCTTCTTATTACTTGAATATTTAGGATACAGTGTAGGATATAACTCAGATCGCCACTAAGTGTTACAAATTTTGCTAGTGTTGAGTGTTGGTGCGTAGATTCAAGAGAAATATGAGAGCTAAAGAGCAGAGAGTGAAGTCGTGTAATCGTGTGTGACCTAGAGATCTGGCTATTCATTTATATAGTTACAAATGACGAACTAACTCTCCTAAAAACTTGGGGTCCTCCGGAATGTTCCTTTTGGAACGTTAGAGACCTGGTCTTCCGGCTTCAACGTCCACTTTTCAACCAAATGGAGCGAGTCTTCAGGAGAACAAGTCCTGGTTAACGTTATGTACCTGCAATCTTAAGCTGCAAACGTATTGTTAGCAACTACCAGGATACTGCATCAGGATGTTACCAATATCCTGGTCTGGTATCCTGATTGTAAACAGCTGTTAATTATTCAAGATATTATTTAGGATATGGGCTCAGAATTTCACCCATAACAATTTTCCTCAAAAATGTTTACGTTAAGGATCCTGAGTCCTAACGGTAACATTTTTTACATTTACCAAGGCAATTAAGAGCTAAGAGTTCTAATTTAACAACCTGCAACCCTCCATCCTGAATTCACTCATTACCCCCTATATGTTCTCGTCCTTATCCCCATTTAATCTTCACCAAGAAAGTAAAAAGGTAAAATCTTCTCTCTCATCTTCATCTTTTTCCTTCTTTCCTTTCTTAGTTTTCAGGCTAAGAATTGGCGAGGCAGACTAGATCTAGTTCCGGCGACTCCGTTCCAATCTTCACACCACAAAACCTCCTTCAATATCCCGAGAAGGAAGTCTGTTCGTTTGATAATGCGCATTTATCGGCGCTTCAATCTTTCGGCATCTTTCCGAAAACTGTGGTGTTCATGCCATACTATCGGGAACTCCGATCAGATATGTCGTCTACAGAATGGCTTTGCTTTAACGCTTTCCCCTCTACATTAGGTCTGAGGTTCCCATTTTCTGATTTCATCACCGACGTCTTCAATATCACCGGCCTCAATTTCTTTCAGACCCTGCCCATGCTTTGGCGTGTGTTGATCGTTCTTGATCGAATCAAGAATACCCACATTCCTGAGCTCTCTGTGAACGACCTTCCATTAGCATACCGGCTGAGATCCCATGGGTCTTGCAGGTTCCTGTTTTACTCCACTTCCAATGATCCTCTGATACTCCGAGCCACTAGGAACGAAGAGGAATGGAAATCGAAATTCTTTTTTGTAAATAGAATTTCTATCCCTGATGGAGTGGATTATCCGGTGAAGTGGTTAACCAAGGGTAGGAATCAGGGTTTTAGAGTTATCCTTAAATATATCCTGCTTAATATTCTACAAAATATCATGTTCTAACATCCTTGTTCTTCTTGTGCAACGGATTTTGGGAAATTAACACCTCCTTTGACCGACTCAGCAGAAAGGATCGAAGCCATCTACAAGCTACCAGAGATTGAAAGAAGTTTCGTACCAAACCCAGCAACCTCAAGCCAATACTCAAGCTCGAACATGTCTGGTAAGGATCCTGTCAAATATCATGCGCATATTTATCATTCAAGACATAATGAAATTACATGGTTACCTCCCTTTTTGTGTAGAACCAGCCAATATCCCTGAAGTCTTTGATCTCGAGGAGTTGGATAGCTACTCCAGGCCTGCTCCGGTAAAAATAGACCCCAAATCCAAACCTTCATCCGCGTCGAGGTCCTCTTCTAGCTCTAAGCCTACCGCTGTCCCCAAGCCTTCCTCAACTTCCAAGCCTCGAGCCTCTCGTTCTCGAAAGAGAAAAGAGACTGACTCCCCTGCTGCTTCCTTGGAGGTTTCTCCTTATGAGAATTTGGGGTTTGCCGAATCCAGCAGCCTCATGACTTCTTCTCTTAACCAGGTGAATATCCTTACACTATATCCTGCAACTATATGCTGAATTGATATTCTAGTTAGTTATATTGATATTCGTACCTCATATTATAAGGTCTTAGCCGTCTACTGGCTGTGTACGAGGAAGCTTATGGGACAACCATTTTTCGTGAAGCTAGGGCGAAAAAGGCGGAGAAAACCGTTGAGGGGTTAAGGAAAACTGCTGCTACCAGGACCCAGTTCTACGAAGACAAGCTAAAGCAAGTCTCCCGTGACGCAGAAGCCACTACGGAAAAGGATGCCTAAGAAGCTCATGCCAAATTGGATGCTGCTCAGCTCCAACATGAGCAGGATCTGGTCTCCTATCAGGAAGGCCTTAAGGGTTCCGTTGTCATTTCCCTCCTTCAAGCCAGGCTAAAGATGTCTTATGAAGCCAGAGCCCAGGCTTTGAATGCCATGTCTGGAACATCGAAGCCTAGGAGGCGAAACTGAGGGACCTTGGTGGCAAGCCCGTGGAGTGCATTACCAAGCCAGCTATTGTAGAGCCTCCAAAGGCGGTTGAGGTGGCGGTCGAGGCTGAAAAGGATCCTGGGGCTAATATTGGAGCGGATGCTGCTGGTGATGCTGGTCAGGATGCTGATGCTGAGGAGGTGATGAAGGTTGGTGAGGATGATGTTGTGTGAGAGCATCAAAGTGGGAAATGATGGATATTATTTCTTAGGCCGGAGCCCACTTTTTAAATTTGATGGTCTGTAATCACTAAACAATTTACATTTCCTGCACTCTGAACAATTTACTTTTTCCTGCATTTAGATATTAGTACAATATGATGGCCGAAGGTGGAGGGATCCTGAGTTTCAGGACGAAGCCTTCGGTCATCAATGTTTATATGCTTTAGAACTTATCACATTCTTGGTAGATGGGTCTTGGTTTAAGACGAAGCCAAGAGTGTGACATTTTGGTTTGTTAATAGTAGACTATGCTTTTAACCTTATCTGTTGTTCTTATGTTATTCTTTTAAAACACTTGTTTACATATCCTGATCAAATATCCTGGTCAGGATACTGATACAATATTCAGTATTTTTGTCATCTTTAATCAAAATGTTAGATGAAAACTTGACTAAATATGACCTTGAAAACTTAGATCACTTAGATAAGGCTTTCAAGCTTTGAAAAATAAAAAATCATACCAGAAATACTTAGGCAATAATTTCCAACTTCAATCTTTGTATCGTGTGCAATGTCCCCAACATGGATGTCCCCTGTCTGTGCAGGATTTTGCATCAGTGTGCAGCATACTTGAACATTTTTCCACTTAGTGATGAAACTTTATAAGTTTTTGTTCATAAAAGAACATGTGTGAATACAATCACAATTTGGAAATTTTCAAACACTTCAAGTTTTTCTCGGGATAAACCCTTAGTATCCTGGGGATAAACACATTTTTCGTGCGCTACAGGTGGGAGTGTATAAACTGCAATACTTAGAAAGGCGAAAACCTTTAAACCTTAGAGAGTATGAAAACACCCTTTCGCGAGAGAGGGTGATCAATCCTCATATACCGTAAGGATCCGGGATATAGCCAACAATAACGAATTGTCAGCCACGATTACATGAACTGGTCCCGCCATCTTGAGCTATACCCGAATACTTGCGCTCCAGGCGGGGTGTTTAAACCCAATTCGGAGAAAGGTGAATACCTTTAAACCTGTGAAGGGATCTGAATCCCTTAAACGTGAGAGATGGGGCCAATCCTCTAATCTTTCGATCCAGCTTGAGCAAATATCCTGGAGTATTATCCTGAAGCATATCCTACAAAACACCTTTAAACTAAGGTGGGTGTTAGCTTGGCTAACACCCCTCCGATGCTTAAGTCAGTATTGGGTTTCAAAGAATAGTAACTTAAATTATATATATATTCAAAAGAGATAAAATTCATACCATCCTGAGTTAGAAATTAAATTCTAAACTCACTTGAAATAAGCTTTAAGATGTATAGCATTCCAGGATCTTAGTATCATAGCTCCCTCCATGGTCTTGAGTCGGTATGCTCCCTTTCCTAATTCTGACTCAATTTCATATGGTCCTTCCCATTTTGGAGCTAACTTCCCATCAGCAAGATTAATTGTATTCTGAAATGCCTTTCTTAGTACCCAATCTCCAACGTGGAATCTCCTAGTCCTTAAATTTTTGTTGTATAACTTGACTATCCTCTGTTGATACGGTGTCATCCTTAGCTTTGCCGCATCCCTAGTTTCATCAATAGTATCCAGTTATTGACATAAGGCTTCAGCATTCGACTCAGGATCCCGTAAGTTTGATCTTGCCGTAGGTATCACCATCTATGTTGGAATCACTGCTTCTGCTCCAAATACCAATGAGAATGGAGTTTGTCTAGTAGCATTCTTCACATTTGTTCTATCTGCCCATAGAACAAATGGTAATTATTCTGCCCTTGATCTTTCTAGATCGCCGGCATAAAACCTCAGGAGCTGACAATCGTCGGCTGCCTTATTCTTCTTATTACTTGAATATTCAGGATACAGTGTAGGATATAACTCAGATCGCCACTAAGTGTTACAAATTTTTCTAGTGTTGAGTGTTGGTGCGTAGATTCAAGAGAAATATGAGAGCTAGAGAGCAGAGAGTGAAGTCGTGTAATCGTGTGTGACCTAGAGATCTGGCTATCCATTTATATAGTTACAAATGACGAACTAACTCTCCTAAAATCTTGGGGTCCTCCAGAATGTTCCTTTCGAACGTTAGAGACCTGGTCTTCCGGCTTCAACGTCCACTTTTCAACTAAATGGAGCGAGTCTTCAGGAGAACAAGTCCTGGTTAACGTTATGTACCTGCAATCTTAACATGCAAATGTTTTTTAGGCTCCTTGACAAGTTCGGGCGAACTTGGTTGGCCACCACCAAGTTCGGGCGAACTTGCATGAAATAGACATGTTCGGGCGAGCTTGTGCTTAATTTCAAAGAAAATCAGTCATGTTCGGGTGAACTTGATGAGAAATCTTGAAAACCCTTGTCAAGTTCGGGCGAACTTGATGAGAAATCTTGAAAATCCTTGTCAAGTTCGGGCGAACTTACCCCCCAAATCAGCCTTTTTTCACATTTTTCGTTCCCGAATACTTATTTCTTCGAACTTCGAGATTAATCGACCATAGATCTGGTCGAAAATCACTTTCTAACAATCCTATCCGTTCAATTTTACTTTTTGTCCGAGGATTGTATGTTTATTTGATGATTTACGTCTAAAACCCCTCCTAATGTCCATAAATGTCCAAGTTCATGAGCGTAGGTGATAACCGTAGCTCTGATACCAATTGAAGGTCTGTGATCAGGCGGTTATAGACGGAAGTTAATGCATAAACGTATATAACTATTTCGGTAGAATGTTATTAAGAATGGAGTAGAAGTAGAATACAGCCGAAGTCTTCATTCATACCGAAAGAGTATACATCTTTATAAGTCCAGCTGCCAGAGTTCCTGGAGAGAATCCGGCAGCACCTCCTCGTAGGGATGGCAAAAACTCAAATGACAAATGAAAACACACTACCTATTTATAGGGAAACACACAAGTTCGCTTGACATGTGCATAGGAGGACAAGTTCGGGCGAATTTGTCTACCATATGACAAGTTCGAGCGAACTTGTCTGTCACATGTCAAGTTCGAGCGAACTTGACCTCCACAGGTCAAGTTCGGGCGAACTTGTTCCCTTTTACACTGTAAACTCCGTATTTTGGTCGTGTGTTCGATTCTAACCTATTAAATATTCAACACACACTCAATCTAGCCTATTCGACAAGTGACGAACACAATAGTGCGTCAACATAGAGATTGTTTTATTCTTGTAAGGCTGGTGAACCACAATTGCTAAAACCCTAATAAAATTACTTGTTAAAAACTCAACAAAACTTATCCCTCAAATCAACGAACACCCAAAGTGGATTCGAGCCCGCTCCGGTAACATTTAGACATTTTAGGCATTGAAGGTTACATTGGAAGAAAGCTGAAACATAGGCCAGTTCAAGTGTGAGCGACTCCAGACCAATATAGCTCAGTTCAAGTGTCGTTTTCCAAAGATTTAGTTTGAGAAACCAAAGATAAGTTCTTCAACAATGCAGCAGCGTCTACATCAAAAAGTATAATTTTTTTAACAACCCTAAAAACGCAAGATCACATAAACTTAAACCTGAACATAAAAATCCAACATATCAAAAAACTATCTTATGCAAAAGACTAACATACAAACAACATATTATCTTGATATTCAAGAAAAGGAAAAAAACCCAATTCAAATTGAAGGACAACAGTGAAGAATCTTTAAAGAAAGTGTGAGTAGACAAAATATACCATCTTCACATCTTTAAAATCTTCTACTTCAGTAGTGGTTATATGCTTGAAGATCTAGTAAAAAAAAGAATAACAAGATATTTATTTAACATATTAACAATTAATCATTATACTAAACTATGTAAAGGAATCACCTTTTGGAATTCTTCATTGAAGAGATCAGAACGAACAGGGTGACTCAAGAGTTGCATGAACAAGTACAAATCAGACTCCAAATGTATTAAGAACAACATGTGTGCTTCAAATCAAGAGTATAAAAGTAAACCCTAAAAATCAAGCAAGTTGATTGAAAATAATAAATTACAAGCCCTAACAAGCAGGTGAGAGTGAAAAAGTATCAAACCTGATATTGATTAGACGAATCAGAGGAACGACGACATGGATGGAGCGGTGGGGTGGAGGAGCAGCGGTGGCACCTTTGAAGGCTTCGAATGATGAAATCCAAAAACCAAAAAATTACATAGAGGATGAGGATGCGTATCAGAGGTGAGCACATGGAGAAGAACCTTCATCTAGGGTTTAAAGAGTGAGACGTAAAAAAGAAGAAATCAGAGCTTGAACCTGCAAATCCAGATGAAAGCAGGTTAAATGATAGAAGAAGATGGCGATTGCCTACTATCTTGAATGTTTTAATGATGGAGAGAGTAAATGAGATGTGAATGTGTAAGAAAGTAGGAATCTGTAGGCAGGGATTCAAATTTCATAAACACTTTTAATTGCCGCCTGCTTTGCCTCAATAAGGGGAAATTGGGATTTCAAATTTTAGAATGGAGCCCAAAAGTTATCATGCATAGAGAGTTGTACAATATGCTTTCAAGTGTTGTAAGTGTTGAAAAAGTGGGAAATGACCATTTCTATCCCTTGGATATGCTTATTAATATAGTATAGATATATTTGTTAAAAATAGATATCTTTAACGTTGAATGTGTGTAAGTGTACATGTAAACAGGTGATTGTCTAAAATAAGACACGTAAACTCGTTTTAGTGAGTTATAAGAGTCACCAAAATAAATATTCACTTATATTTATTTTCTACAAATCCTTGAAATCCCGCTGTGGTTCGTTTCTTATAAGAAATCATGTTTCGTATTATATTTACGAAAAACGGGCAGAGTTTCCTTTGTTTTTAGGATAATCCCGACAACAGACGTTGTCGATAATTTTCAAAACACAATAATCAAATGTAACATTATATAATTTTCCCCTTTTATGAAATGAAAATGCAAATTTCCCATCTATAATAAGTCCGATATATATATAGATTACGTACGCATGTTTATATACAACTCTAAATAATTTCTACTATAACGAATGTCACTAGTCCGTTTGGTTTAGAGTTTGGTTCCGCGTTAAGATATCATTAAAATAACTATATAATGTAGTTTTGTGATGTTAACATTTTACCGAGTCATTGAGCAGTTGACTTGAGTTGACTGAATTTGACCACAGTTGATCGCGTCGACCATGTTGACCGAACTTTCATCACAGATGACCGAACCTGAATCTAACCACATTGATCATAGTTTGACCCGAACCGAAATCTGACCGTGTTGACTGAGTTTACCCATGCCAGAGAGTGTCCCAAGACTTATTTTTCTCCCGATACGAAAGTGTTTCGTATGGACTTTACGGGTTACTAGGAGCCAAAAAATATATTTTTCGTCCGAAAAGGATTCCCGAAACCTCGCCAGAGCCATGCCAGAAGTCGGACTTTCGCTGGAGAATAAAATTTCACAAAAACTTGCAGGAAGGTCTCTAACCACCCAATCTAAACATGCACTAAGTGAAAAGCCCAAAACAGGTTCGTCGGAGTTTGGCCGGAATGTCGCCGGAGTTGCTCATGTGCTCAAACGGCTTTGAATATCATTACGTCAGGAAGGCTTGATTTAGTGGGGGTAGAGTGTTGGATCGTAAATATGCCGCTGGAAAACTCGCTGGAGTTTCTAGAGAGAGAGCGCAGAGAGAGTTGGGGTTTTAGAGAGAGAGGTGTATAAAAAATTAGGTGTGTGTAGTGTGTGTTTAGATATTTATACTAGAGTCTGTGTGGGTTGGACCTGAACCCATTATCGTGTGTCTGGTCTTTCACACGGCCCAAATACTAGTAATATGTCTGTTTAGAATCGAAAACAATTAAAATTATGTCGGAAGTAGATATTTGACACGTACGTTCTTCGGTTGCCTGAAAATCGCGTACGGCGTTTCGGTTGTCATTTCTAATCCGTTTTCCGATCTGCTTTCAACTACGAATATTAAAATTCGATTATTGAGCTAAATATATCATAATATTACAGTTTTTAAGGTAATACACGAGTCAGATACTTCCATTCGTTGTCGATGCGTTCCTAAGGTCGCGTTTATCGTTAACGTGTGCGTTTTGTGGCGTTCAGAAGCTGAATAGTTTCGCAAATAAATTTATATATGTGAAATATACTTGCACAACTCATATTTTTTGGTGCTGTTCGTTAAAGTTTAAACGTTCGGTATATTTCCCATGAATCACCATTCGCATACTATGAGCCGAATAGACGTTCCTAGGTTTTCCAAAGGCCTAATTAATTTTGCATCTTAAAACACTACTTATTGTTTTGCTCAAAAATTACCGAAGCAATTAAGTGATCAAATTTTTTTGAGGTAGTGTGCTATGTAGACTGGATAAAAATGTGTTAACTTGGTTAAAGATGTAAACGGTTTTAGCATACAGTTCCAGGATATAGAACTATATGAATTTGTAAAATAAGTGCCAATAAAGTAAAGGTTGACACGAGATGTACGAGGAAAGCCCTTGATCTTTATAGATCGCTGGCATAAAACCTCGGGAGCTGACAATCGTCGGCTGCCTTGTTCTTCTTATTACTTGAATATTTAGGATACAGTGTAGGATATAACTCAGATCGCCACTAAGTGTTACAAAGTTTGCTATTGTTGAGTGTTAGTGTGTAGATTCAAGAGAAATATGAGAGCTAAAGAGCAGAGAGTGAAGTCGTGTAATCGTGTGTGACCTAGAGATCTGGCTATTCATTTATATAGTTACATGACGAACTAACTCTCCTAAAAACTTGGGGTCCTCCGGAATGTTAGAGACCTGGTCTTCCGGCTTCAACGTCCACTTTTCAACCAAATGGAGCGAGTCTTCAGGAGAACAAGTCCTGGTTAACGTTATGTAACTGCAATCTTAAGCTGCAAACGTATTGTTAGCAACTACCAGGATACTGCATCAGGATGTTACCAATATCCTGGTCTGGTATCCTGATTGTAAACAGCTGTTAATTATTCAAGATATTATTTAGGATATGGGCTCAGAATTTCACCCATAACAATTTTCCTCAAAAATGTTTACGTTAAGGATCCTGAGTCCTAACGGTAACATTTTTTACATTTACCAAGGCAATTAAGAGCTAAGACTTCTAATTTAACAACCTGCAACCCTCCATCCTGAATTCACTCATTACCCCCTATATGTTCTCGTCCTTATCCCCATTTAATCTTCACCAAGAAAGTAAAAAGGTAAAATCTTCTCTCTCATCTTCATCTTTTTCCTTCTTTCCTTTCTTAGTTTTCCGGCTAAGAATTGGCGAGGCAGACTAGATCTAGTTCCGGCGACTCCGTTCCAATCTTCACACCACAAAACCTCCTTCAATATCCCGAGAAGGAAGTCTGTTCGTTTGATAATGCGCATTTATCGGCGCTTCAATCTTTCGGCATCTTTCCGAAAACTGTGGTGTTCAGGCCATACTATTGGGAACTCCGATCGGATATGTCGTCTACAGAATGGCTTTGCTTTAACGCTTTCCCCTTTACATTAGGTCTTAGGTTCCCATTTTCTGATTTCATCACCGACGTCTTCAATATCACCGGCCTCAGTTTCTTTCAGACCTTGCCCATTCTTTGGCGTGTGTTGATCGTTCTAGATCGAATCAAGAATACCCACATTCCTGAGCTCTCTGTGAACGACCTTCCATTAGCATACCGGCTGAGATCCCATGGGTCTTCAGGTTCCTATTTTACTCCACTTCCAATGATCCTCTGATACTCCGAGCCACTAGGTACGAAGAGGAATGGAAATCCAAATTCTTTTTTGTAAAAAGAATTTCTATCCCTGATGGAGTGGATTATCTGGTGAAGTGGTTAACCAAGGGTAGGAATCAGGGTTTTAGAGTTATCCTTAAGTATATCCTGCTTAATATTCTACAAAATATCATGTACTAACATCCTTGTTTCTTCTTGTGCAACGGATTTCAGGAAATTAACACCTCCTCTGACCGACTCAGCAGAAAGGATCGAAGCCATCTACAAGCTACCAGAGATTGAAAGAAGTTTCGTACCAAACCCAGCAACCTCAAGCCAATACTCAAGCTCGAACATGTCTGGTAAGGATCCTGTCAAATATCATGCGCATATTTATCATTCAAGACATAATGAAATTACATGGTTACCTCCCTTTTTGTGTAGAACCAGCCAAGATCCCTGAAGTCTTTGATATCGAGGAGTTGGATAGCTACTCCATGCCTGCTCCGGTAAAAATAGAGCCCAAATCCAAACCTTCATCCGCGTCGAGGTCCTCTTCTAGCTCTAAGCCTACCGCTGTCCCCAAGCCTTCCTCAACTTCCAAGCCTCGAGCCTCTCGTTCTCGAAAGAGAAAAGAGACTGACTCCCCTGCTGCTTCCGTGGAGGTCTCTCCTTATGAGAATTTGGGGTTTGCCGAATCCAGCAGCCTCATGACTTCTTCTCTCAACCAGGTGAATATCCTTACACTATATCCTGCAACTATATGCTGAATTGATATTCTAGTTAGTTATATTGATATTCGTACCTCATATTATAGGGTCTTAGCCGTCAACTGGCTGTGTACGAGGAAGCTTATGGGACAACCATTTTTCGTGAAGCTAGGGCGAAAAAGGCGGAGAAAACCGTTGAGGGGTTAAGGAAAACTGCTGCTACCAGGACCCAGTTCTACGAAGACAAGCTAAAGCAAGTCTCCCGTGACGCTGAAGCCACTACGGAAAAGGATGCCTAAGACGCTCATGCCAAATTGGATGCTGCTCAGCTCCAACATGAGCAGGATCTGGTCTCCTATCAGGAAGGCCTCAAGGGTTCCGTTGTCATTTCCCTCCTTCAAGCCAGGCTAAAGATGGCTTATGAAGCCAGAGCCCAGGCTTTGAATGCCCTGTCTGGAACATCGAAGCCTAGGAGGCGAAACTGAGGGACCTTGGTGGCAAGCCCGTGGAGTGCATTACCAAGCCAGCTATTGTAGAGCCTCCAAAGGCGGTTGAGGTGGCGGTCGAGGCTGAAAAGGATCCTGGGGCTAATATTGGAGTGGATGCGGCTGGTGATGCTGGTCAGGATGCTGATGCTGAGGAGGTGATGAAGGTTGGTGAGGATGCTGTTGTGTGAGAGCATCAAAGTGGGAAATGATGGATATTATTTCTTAGGCCGGAGCCCACTTTTTAAATTTGATGGCCTGTAATCACTAAACAATTTACATTTCCTGCACTCTGAACAATTTACTTTTTCCTGCATTTAGATATTAGTACAATATGATGGCCGGAGGTGGAGGGATCCTGAGTTTCAGGACGAAGCCTTCGGTCATCAATGTTTATATGCTTTAGAGCTTATCACATTCTTGGTAGATGGGTCTTGGTTTAAGACGAAGCCAAGAGTGTGACATTTTGGTTTGTTAATAGTAGACTATGCTTTTAACCTTATCTGTTGTTGTTATGTTATTCTTTTAAAAAACTTGTTTTGCATATCCTGATCAAATATCCTGGTCAGGATACTGATACAATATTCAGTATTTTTGTCATCTTTAATCAAAATGTTAGATGAAACTTGATTAAATATGACCTCGAAAACTTAGATCACTTAGATAAGGCTTTCAAGCTTTGAAAAATAAAAAATCATACCAGAAATACTTAGGCAATAATTTCCAACTTCAATCTTTGTATCGTGTGCAATGTCCCCAACATGGATGTCCCCTGTCTGTACAGGATTTTGCATCAGTGTGCGGCATACTTGAACATTTTTCCACTTAGTGATGAAACTTTATAAGTTTTTGTTCATAAAAGAACATGTGTGAATACAATCACAATTTGGAAATTTTCAAACACTTCAAGTTTTTCTCGGGATAAACCCTTAGTATCCTGGGGATAAACACATGTTTTCGTGCGCTACAGGTGGGAGTGTATAAACTGCAATACTTAGAAAGGCGAAAACCTTTAAACCTTAGAGAGTATGAAAACACCCTTTCGCGAGAGAGGGTGATCAATCCTCATATACCATAAGGACTGGGATATAACCAACAATAACGAATTGTCAGCCACGATTACATGAACTGGTCCCGCCATCTTGAACTATACCCGAATACTTGCACTCCAGGCGGGGTGTTTAAACCCAATTCGGAAGAAAGGTGAATACCTTTAAACCTGTGAAGGGATCTGAATCCCTTAAACGTGAGAGATGGGGCCAATCCTCTAATCTTTCGATCCAGCTTGAGCAAATATCCTGGAGTATTATCCTGAAGCATATCCTACAAAACACCTAACACCACTCCGATGCTTAAGTCAGTATTGGGTTTCAAAGAATAGTAACTTAAATTAAATATATTCAAAAGAGATAAAATTCATACCATCCTGAGTTAGAAATTAAATTCTAAACTCACTTGAAATAAGCTTTAAGATGTATAGCATTCCAGGATCTTAGTATCATAGCTCCCTCCATGGTCTTGAGTCGGTATGCTCCCTTTCCTGATTCTGACTCAATTTCATATGGTCCTTCCTATTTTGGAGCTAACTTCCCATCAGCAGGATTAATTGTATTCTAAAATGCCTTTCTTAGTACCCAATCTCCAACGTGGAATCTCCTAGTCCTTAAATTTTTGTTGTATGACTTGACTATCCTCTGTTGATATGGTGTCATCCTTAGCTTTGCCGCATCCCTAGTTTCATCAATAGTATCCAGTTCTTGACATAAGGCTTCAGCATTCGACTCAGGATCCCGTAAGTTTGATCTTGCCGTAGGTATCACCATCTATGTTGGAATCACTGCTTCTGCTCCAAATACCAATGAGAATGGAGTTTGTCTAGTAGCATTCTTCACATTTGTTCTATCCGCCCACAGAACAAATGGTAATTATTCTGCCCATTTTCCTTTTTTTGGCTCCTAACCTCTTCTTCAGGTTGTTGACAATTATCTTGTTTGAAGGGTTGGTGCATATGTCTGTTGCCTACGTCATTATGTATCGAGTCTGAGCGATTAGGGCTTAATCTGTTAGAAATGAGGCGTATTTAGTGACTTGGAGGTCAAGTTCGCTGGTCTTGGTGATGATGATGATGTCAAGTTCGGCCGAACTTGACTAGGTCAAGTTCGCTCGAACATAGTCTCTCACCAGCAAACTTCAAATCCTATAAATAGGTGCCTTGGTTATTCATTTGGAATAGTTAGAGATTTTGGCACAGAGACGGCGAAGCTCTGTCGGATCCGGTTCTCGAATGTATTGAACTTTAGATCAATGAAAACAACGTTTAAATGAGTAATTCTTGTTATTTGGTTAACTTGTCATTAGTTTCCGTCTAATTGGACAATAGATAACAAATTTAGGTTAACGTGCTAATCGTGGATGTTCCTACAAGTGGTATCAGAGCCTAGATACCTAAATTTGCTGGAATCAAGTCAAGAATCACTCTATTTCATCTCCATTCTATCATTTTTCTTAGCATTTTCACATATTTGAAGATTTCATGAACAAAATTGGCTAAAATTTGAACATATCATGTAAAATACACTTGAGGTAAACCCCTGAGAGATTATTCTAGAAGTCCGCTCGAACTTGAATGTTAAATCAACATTTTTAAGCAAGTTCGACCGAACTTTTCTAAATTCTGTTGAAACTTTACAAGTTCGCCCGAACTTGTTAAACCTGATTGTTTTTTAGCACAAGTTCGCTCGAACTTGTCTCACAAGCTAATACAAGTTCGCCCGAACTTGTCTAAGGTTCCTAAAAAAAAGAGGCATGAAAATCCTGAAAAACGTCTCGAACATTATATATCGTTAGATTCGAATCGACAAGACTAGTTTAAAGCTCCAATCTAGTAAACACAGTTTTCTGAAAAAATTTAAACGTTTTTAAGCAAACCGATATGTTAATATTGTCAGTTAAAAAGTCAAATTTTACTAAAATTGTCTATTACTAATCAGTTTTCGAGTGTTTTTGATGGTATTTCCAGATAAGTCTTCAGATTGTCATAATGGAAGATTTACATACGTGTTCGTCTCACAAGTAGCTTCTTCATCAAATGCTAATGCTTTTGCGGCGAACCAGATGAATATCGACAACGAAATGGGTACTACGACAAAACCGCCAAAGCTAATGAGTATGGACGAATTCGAAGGGTGGAAGGAAAAGTTTGTGAATTGGATACAAGCAAATCAATTCAACAGTTGGGTTGCAGTTGAAGATGGTTACAAGTGGCCAAAAGATGAGCGTGATCAAGATCTTCCGCTGAGCAAGTTCTCACCGGCTGACAAAGAAAATTATGTTGCAGAGAAAAGAATGATCAGCTTGATACAACAATCAGTGAAGGAAGATATCTTGATATTATTGCCAGAATATGATACTTTGCAAGAATTGTGGCACTCTCTCTGTGACAAATTCAAAGGAAGTGATGAAATGATCAAGAGTAAAAAGGCCTTGATTAAGAAAGAATTCGAGATCTTCATGATGATCAAAGGAGAAACTATGAAGCAGATGATTGATGGATACTGTCACCTTATGGTCCAGATGCGAAGACATGATATCAAGAGATCGAATGAAGAACAAATCGAGAAATTGGCCGATGCACTTCCTGAAGGAGAATGGACAACATATCTGATGATTCTGAAGAACTGTCCATCTTGGAGACATTTCAAGTTGTCATCTTTCATCGACAAATTAGAAGGTCATGAAATGGAGTTGATGAAGATTGCAAAATCTAAGAATGCTAATGTTGTTCAAGATGTTGGTGTTTATTACAAAGGAGGTGTTCAAGATACTCTAATCCAAAGTCCGAAAATCCAAACGGCATTTAGTGCAAACATGAATTCATCACAAAACCAGAGTTATTCATATGCTGGATATACAAGTGCTACTTTAAATCTTCATTCCAAAATCAAAAGAATCAGTCGCATCAGACAAGCCAATCTAGTTCTGATTCAAATGTTTTCTAGTGCAACATAGCAGTCGATTTGAAGAATGTATTTCCTGAAAAAGTGGCCAAACAGCACGTAGCACTTCTTGCTACTGTTCTAGAATCGTATGAAAGCTTGGTTGCTGGAAGATCGGAAATCCAGAAATTATCGCCGAAGATTATGATCAGGTGGATGAAGAAGAGTTGGAACTGATGGATATCAAATGGAGCCTTGCATCTATCTTCAGAAGAGTTACAAGTTTTTGTGGCACTCACTGGAAGATATATTGGAAAGTCAAGCAACATTCTTGGATTTGACAAGTCAAAAGTCACATGCTTCAGGTGTCATCAAAAGGGACACTTCAAACGTGAATGCAACAATCAAGAAGCAGGTGGAAACCAAAATCCTTTCGGCAGTAACAATGAGTACTACAAGAAAGCTCTTCAATACAAACCATATCCGAAAACAACACAAGTTGAAGTAGAAGATAAATCTGCAAAGACAACCGAACAAGCTCTTATTGTTACACATGAAGAAGATGGTTTTGACTGGAACAGATACATCGGAAAGAAGACTGGTGTTGCTATGATGGCAGAGGTAGTGGATGAATCTGAGACATCATATGTTGATGTTGCTCTAGAGAATGCAATTCTGGAAGGATATGTGCAGAGAGTTGAGGAAGAAGAAATAGCTTACCTTGAAATGAAAAGGCAAGAAGCATTGAAATCAGAAGCCGAAAAGGTAAAATCTGAGGTAAGTGTGTCTGAAAAGGAAGTTGTGAAAGTTATGGAGGTTGAAAAACCTTGCACAAAGTGCGCAAATCCTTGTGAGTCTTGTATTGAAAAGATCAAAGTCATAAGAGAATTGACTGTACACAACGAAAATTTTCGTTATGATTAGAGAACTATGAAGGAAGCTTATGACAAAATGAAAGGCACATAAAAAATTGTTGAAAAAGCTAATCTTGAACTCAGTGCTAATGTAAAAATGTTAAATGCCATAGTAATTGAAAAACAAAAAGCAATTAACATGCACATTAACACCATTGCTGAAACAAATCGTGAGCTTTATGACATAAAGATAGAAACAAAAAGGGTAAGACAATTGCTGAAAAGTTACACTACAAACGCTTATGTCATTGATCACATTTTGCCTACGATCAAGTCGGAGGAAAATGTTGATAAATCAAAGCGTAAAGAATACGGAAGTGTTCCTCCACCACTTCTTGCAAGTTATTCCTGCAAGAAAGATGATGAGATTGAAAAGGCATTTAATATATTACTTTTATCAGAAATGAAAGATAAATTGCCTGAGAACATTGACGTAAACTTTACAAAAACAAATGATGACAATGAAGCGGTTGTAAAAAAATGTGGTGAAAAATGTTTTAGGAAATGATTGTGATGAAGGCAACTCTGAAAGCGCCAAATCAAGTTTGAATAACTCAGAATCACAATCTGAAGATGACGATACGTCATCAGAAAATAATCTAAGTGATGATCCTAATGTTGTTATGAACAAGATTAAGGAATCTGATAGATTATATTTCGATGATAGTTTTCCGATTCGGAACGTGAGAGAAAATCAACTTGAAAAATTTTTCAAACTTGTGGAAATTTCATCACATGATCTTGAGAACAACGAGAAAAGATTTTACTCGAAACCCAAAAGGAATGCTAACAACTATCGAAAGTATGGTGGTGATTTTCCTGAGAACAGGAAAGCAGGATTGGGTTTGGAGGAAAAAGAAGAAGAACCAAGAAGGAACCAGAAGTCACCACTCCATGAATACAAAGGTAAAAACATAAGGTTTGTATATAGGACAAACACGGTTCAGGAAGAAGGTATGATTGGTAAGAAAACGAATGATGAATTTAAGAAAGAGAAAGAACTTCGGGACAAGGCTAAGACCAAATCCACAAGTGGAGTGAAATCCACTAGTGGACATACTACTGATAATCGGACTTGTTTTAAAGGCAATACTGTTGGTCATATTGCTCGCAAGTGTCTGAATCTAAAGCATGTGTTTCCACGAAGAAAAAATGAGTCAAAAGATGAAAAGCAAAAACAACCAGAGATTGTGAATTCTGATACAGTGTCAAATAGAAACTATGAATCTAAATGCGAAGAGAAACCTAAAATTGGTTCAAAATTTGAAAACTCAATTTTTGAAAAAGGTGAAACTTCAAAATTTAATGAAAACAAAGATTCTAGATTCTATATCAAGAAAGCGAGAAGTAAGCTACAATCCTGGGTTGCTAAGAAAAAGTTTTCATCATCTGAAAAACCAAAGTTTGTTGCTGATAAAACTGAAAATGTCAAATCAACTGAGTCAGTAATCAAACAGACAAAGAAAGAAAAAGTGAAAACATTTTCAGAATCAACATTGGATAAAATGTTTGATGACGCTTTTGATTACGATGATGATTTTGAAAGTGTTTATGATGCTTATCATGTCAAACCCAAAACCAAAAAGGTATGGGTTTCCTTATTCAAATAGTTACTTTCATGTGCAGGTGACCCAAGATCTACTTTGTCAAAGTAAAATCTGGATAGCGGAGCTCCATGAGTTTTTAATTTATCTAGAATGTCAAAATCTTTGTCATTTTGAAAGAAAATTTTTGAAAAAGAATTAATTGTCATAAATCCACACTATTATAACACTGATTTTTATCTGTTGCATATGCAGATACAGATGTTGAAAAAGGATCGGACGACGAATTCTTGTGATCCACATTGGTTTATTATATTTTTAGAAAGAATTTTTCTTAAAAATCTAAAATCCAAAAATATGTTTTTGATTGTAGGGGAAGTAAGGAAAGCAGAAAAATCAAAAACATATGAAAAAGTTGAAAATTCAAAAACATATAAAAAATGCGAAAAGTACAAAAACATTGAAAAAAGACAAAAAGAATTTTCGGTGTCACAAAAAGGAAATGATAGTACATCAATGGACTATCACAGTATGCTAAAGAATTGTAATGTTTAAAAGTGATAAATAAGTCTTACTGTGGATGAGTCGATAGGCTTTACACGTTCAGTAGATTGTTTCCGGGATATAAACTAAATTATACAACTGATTAATCTTGTGGATTAACACATCGTGGATATATGGACTTAGTACTCCGAAATTTCAATTGAAGGGTTGCCTGATTCTGAGATACGAGGTCTTAATAGATAGTTGATATCTGAGGTATTATACAAGTTCTTCTGATTTTGCGGAAGCAATAGCCTAGAACTTCTTTAATGCTTTTGCTATAAACCCCTAAACTGCATGCAAAACTTGAAAAGTATCGAAAGATCTAATCATTTGCAGTGCTTAAAAGATTCCTTAAATGGAACACACCTTTAAGTCAAGCCTTCATCTCTTTGTCGGTACGGTAGTACTAACCTGAGCTCTCAAGGCCTCGCACAACCCAGAACAGATATTAATTATGCTATACTCACCTGTAAGATGAAATTTAGGGAATCTGGATTCGGGAGTATATTCAAGAGGTGGGAACCATAGATAAGTCAAGTTTCATAATTCATATCCTAAGATATCTTGGAACAATTGAGAAATGTGTTGAAGTTTAAGAGGGCAAACATATCGACAATCTAGGTAAACGAGTTTAAAACTTAAAGTCATCAAAAAGGTCAACGGTACTGGTGATATGTCTCAATCAACTGATATGATCCTGTAGGACCGATCCTCAATGCTGAGGAACCTAAATTTGATATCTAACGTCCATAATAGCGGAAATATTACGTTGTGTTTACCAATAGACAAGAATTAATTAGTTTAACATCAGTTTTATTGATGAAACGTCAAGAGTACAAACTGACAGAGCTTCGCCTCCAAAATGCCAAAGTTACAAATGAGGAGCACTAGCTAGCTATTTATAGAACATCAAGTCCGCTCATGGGAGACCCAAGTTCGCCCGAACTTGCTATTGCAAGTTCGGTCGGACTTGTCTATACATGACAAGTTATGAGCGAACTTGACTAAAACAAATATAAATACTTCATATAGCTAGCCTATTCAGCTCTATTCTATACAGACTCGATATAAGACTAAGACATAGACATTATGTACCAACAGACTCCCCCTTGGATATAGTCTTCGTCTTGTATCATTCTTCAAAACTCTGTCTTCATATAAACGTTAACGCACACGACCGAAGAAGTTCTTATAAGGCTTCCTCCGTCGTTCTTGCTTAGGATCCGGCGTCTGGTCTGTAGGAGGCACTTTGTTCATATGCTAAATCTCCTAATACTTGCCTTTCTTGTTCTCTCATGAATTGCTTCGAGACGCTTCTCCTCTTTTAAAAACTCTACTCTTTCTAGATCTCTCCAGTTTGTTTACCACATCTTTCCTGAATTAACTTCGTGTGCATAGTAAACATTAACAACTTTATGAAACTGCATCGCTTGTACCTTTTCACGTTCTTCAAATATGATCTTGTTGTAGAACAAGGTTTTAATATCCTCTCTTGAGCAGTTAACCAACCACATAGGATCAAGAATCCCGATTGTCCTCCATAACCCCCTCATACCCTGATATCCCAATATCTCAACTCTTTCTTTTGAAATATCCAAATGTTCTTCAAACTTTAAAACAATAACTGCTTCACAAGTCGATGGATCTATCTGCCACCACTTGAACAATGGATAGAAGTTCTGATCAATCGGCATCAACGGCATGTTTCTCATTGCCCTTGGTCGCTTCATTATCAATGTAATGTCTTTTTCACCCGTCTTTTTGTTTGTCTTGATTCTGCGACTAGGAATAAATGGCTTCCAATATCTGAATCCTTTCACCGCTTCAAACTTTATCAATTTGCACAACAATTGATCAATCACCTTCATGTGATATGTAACGTTAACTGTCTGAACTAACTCTTCCACATCCCAATAAGGTAATGTCTTGAAATCAGCAAGGTATTTGAAGTATTGCACTCCAAATTCCCTCTTGATTGCATAAACGTTCAGCTCCTTAAACCAACCCCAACTCAAAATATCTCCCAATGAAACGTCTTTGTCTCTGGTAAAGAATGCTAGAGGACGTCGAAACTTACGTTCGTGAGGCATCTCTTTAAACCAGGACTTCTTCGCTTGAGCAATTTCTTCTTTAGTCATTGGCTTTGGTACTTTTCCTTCACGCAAAGATTCCTCAATCTTTTCTTTCAGCATATCTTCATCTAACTGCTTGTACATCTCTTCCAAAGTAGGAAAACTTTCAGAATAAGGACCGACGTACTTTGCAGTATGATCTATCTCATCATCAGAAGACCAATCTTCAACAATCATTCTTTTATACTCATCAGCCTCAAATCTTCTCACATACTGATAATCATTTGGCTCAAATGTGTTAACATTCAACACGTCTTCTTCGAAATCAAACTCTAGATCTGCAGCATCAACTTCAACTAACTTTGCCAGATCTTCCTTTGTATAGTTGTGTATAAACTCACCTTCCTCCATGTTATGTTCAAGCATTAACAATAAAGGCTTCGTGGGTACTGCAGCAACTGGCTTTACAAATCTTTCAACATTAGACATATCAATATCATCAAATGGCCCTTTCTGCCCTGACTCCCCCTCACTTTTATCATCCATTCTGTTTGATTCATCATCCATTAACGAAGAGAAATCAACTTTACCTGACACTTTTGCTTCGGTAATCTTTATACCAACACCACCCTGATCATCATCATCGTCATCATCTGCAACATTCCAATCTTCATATTCCGAATCATCTTTCTCTTCATCATCATCTTTATCCTCCTTTTTAGCTTCTTCATCTTCCTTTTCAGAAGCAACTATAGGATCAGAAGGCTTGACAGATTTGTCAACCTTTGGAATATTTGACTCAGAAGCTATAACAACATTTTCGTCAACTAGTTTCTCTGCAGTCTCAGAAGATTTAGAAGCTTCACCTTTAACTCCTTTACCTTTACCACTCGCAGCTAACTCTTTTTCAGATCGTTCTTTAGCTTCTTGTTGATCTAGACGATTATACTCTTTGATGAAATCAATCCCCAGAGAGTTAGATAAAGCTTTCTGCATCCTGGAAAATCTTCAATCATTTAGTGCTTGGATTGACTTTAGATCTGCAATCTATGTTTGAAGCTTTTCATTTGCATCTTGCAAACTCTCGATCAATGCCTTGAAATATTCTCGTTCATTCTCTAACACCTTCACTTTGTCGTCCAACATTTCTTTCTCAACATTGCTTTGATTCATTTTCTGAATAAGCTCAGCTTTCTCCTCCTCATTCTTTGCCACTTTTTCTTCTAACACCTTCACACGCTTTTCCAGAAGTTCAACATTCGTCTCTGGAAAGAAATCATTTAGATCTTGCAGACTAATCGGATCACTATGCATATCACCAAATAGATTAGGCCCTGAAGATTTTGGTTTTGACTTTGGAGTAGCAGCCTTTGATGTTGACTTCCTTGGAGTAGAACTTTCAAGATTTGAAGTCGTTGGAGCAACCGGTGATTGAATAATCGGCACTTCAAGCAATCCAGTCACAGGAGGTTCTTGTGTAACTCCTTGACCTTCAATCTCAGCAGGAATAACAACAGGAGGTTCTTGTGTAGGAGGTTCTTGTGTGGCTCCTGTCTCCTGTGCGCCAGAAGGTTCTTGTGTAACTTCTGGGCTTTTCAGCTTTCCTTTAAATCTTTTGCTTACAGCTTTTTAAGCTTTCTTCGCCTTCTTTCTACCCTTTGTTTGAGGAGACCTTGTAGTCTTTGTCGAAGAAATAGTTGCAGACTTTACACATTTAACTTTTTTCTTTGGCCTTTCCTCATCAGAATCTTTCTAAAGATTTGGATCGAAATCAGCATCCATTTCTTTTTCTTTTTCAGCTGCTATTTCTGCTACTGACTTTTCTGGTTCTTTCACAGGTTCTTCATCAGAATCATCTTCATTTTCAGAAGTTGCTGAAATAACATCTTCCTGTGTAGCTTTCTCAGTCTCTTGACTCTCAACAACTACTGCTGCACTAGAACCTGCTTCGCCTTGAACATTCTCAGGTTCATCTTCGTCTATGAGCATTGTATCAACTTTCTTTGCTGCTCGTTTCTTCTTAGGCTTATCGGCTTCTGCTTTCAAGAACCATTCACTTCGAGACTTTGGTTTGAAATCTTTAAACCATTCTCTCTCTGCGTTAAGCTCTTTCTCATCGCCACAGCCATCGTTTCTCCATCTATTATCAGGCGTTGCCACATAATTCTCATTAACTATTGCCGCGAAAACTGGCTTTGCAACAGGAGCTGAAGTTTGCTTCTGAAACTTGATTAGCTTCTTCATTGTTATCTCATCGAGATGAACTAGGTATAACACATCGTTCGGATCTCGTGCAATATTTGAGTACTTCTCATCTATCAGCATCTGCACGAATCTTGGATAGAGACATAACCTTGAATCCTCCATATTTTTTGACATATGAGTGAACACCAGCTTCGAATAGTTGAACAGCTTCTTCAAAATTAATGTCGTTGCCATACAGGCCAAATAATCTTGCACGTCGTCTAATCCCGCCTTTCGATGACTAAATGTATGAATAATCGCAGGCATGAGGAGCTTGTAGGGGTTAGGTACTTCCCCTTCCTTTAACGTTGGCTTGTTCATGCTTCCCTTATAGCCCATACGAAAGAAACAACCTCTAACCATCTTTTCTTCAAGATAAATCGGATCATCTTTGTCATCTTTGAACTACAGAATCCGTCGAATATCATCTTCAGTCACAGAGATCTTCTTAACCTCGTTTCCAACTTGCACAGATGAATTAATCGTCTTCTGATCATCACTAAGACTTACATTCATCCAGAAATGGAAAGTATGAGATCTGTATGACACTGTGCGCTCCGTGATAGCCCGATGAATAGGACTTTCCTCCAAAAACTTCAAGATACTCTCGTACTCCTTCAAAGATGGACATATCGTTTTGTCGAGCGTAATACAAGTGTTGTGCGTCTTAGAAAACTCTATCGAGACTGCACGCATTGGAACTTGAGCCTGGAAAACGACACAAAACAATTAGGACACAATATGAGAAAAATCACAATTTTTTCTAACACATTCATCAATTTCAGGCGAACTTGACTGAGTGTTATAACATTGTGTTTTATTCAAGTTCGCCCGAACATGCTTTATACATGTTCAAACATCAAAATTTAAGTTCGGGCGAACTTCATGTTCAATTATAATTTAACTTTTAAAGAAGTTTGGTCGAACTTCAGGTTTAAGCATTTTATACAAATTTGATAGCAAGTCCGGTCGAACTTGATAACAAGTTCGGCCGAACTTGTCATCTCCTTCAATCATAACCTGCTCAACAAGATTTCAACCTATTTCAATCAAAATAACAACAGTTTCATGATCGATTTATGTTTGATATCATGATTTTATAATCAATTTGTCCATTAAACCACTAGATCTAGCATTTTTTTATTTTTTTTTAGATCTAACATGTTCTATAACAGTTCAATTCACGGTTCAAATGTCAAGTTTATACCTCGGCCATTGTTATTGATGAACCAATCACCAAAAACAATCGAAAAACAGGCAGAGTAACGGTACTAAAATGACAAAATCACAATTTCTCTCAAATGCAGATAAGTTCGCTCAGATAATATTTTTTGCAGAAGTGAGTTCAGCCGAACTTGCTTAGGTATTTATACCTAGGCAAGTCTGGGCGAACTTGCAAGCCCATTTAACAAGGCCCAGCAAGTCTAGGCGAACATAGCTTTAAACATCCAGCCTCCATTTGCAAGTTCGGTCGAACTTACTGTTTTGTTAAACATGATTCTGTTTAGCAAGTTCAGCCGAACTTGCCAAACCCTAAAATCAAACTTTTCAAAAATTTGCAATTTAACCCCTGAACTTTTCAACTTTTTATCAGTTAAGAAAATCCACTCAGTTTATAGCGGAAGTATTATAGAAATTCTAGGCTACTGCTTTCGCAAAATCAGAAAAACTTGTATAATATCCCAGATATCAACTATCTATAAAGACCTCGTATCTCAGAATCAGGCAATCTCTCAAACGAAATTTCGGAGTACTAAGTCCATATATCCAAGATATGTTAATCCACACGATTAAGCAGTTGCTAAATTTAGTTTATATCTGAAAACAGTTTACTGAACGTGTTAAGCCTATCGACACATCCACACTAAGACTCGTTTATTACTTTTAAACTTTCCATTTCTTTAGCATACTGTGATAGTCCACTGATGTACTATCATTTCCTTTTTGTGACATCGAATTGTTTTTGACTTTTTCAATGTTTTTGTACATTTTTTGAAATTTTTCATATGTTTTTGTATTTTCCCAAATATTTCTCCCCCTAAAATCAAAAACATATTTTTGGATTTTAGATTTTTAAGAAATACTAAACTAGAAAGATATTTACAAACTATACAAACCAATACGGATTACGTGAATTGGTCATCCGATCCGTATTCAACCTCAGCTTCCAAACCTGTAATCAAATTTTTAATGCCGTTAAGCCGCATTAGATATTTAAATCTTGTTAATGGAAATGCTTTGCTATAAAAATCAGCCCTTTGTTCGTCGGTGTGCATTTTTTCTATTCGAACCAATTTCTTTTCGTAACAGTCACGAATGAAATGGTATCGAATTTCAATGTGTTTTGTACGTGAGTGATGAACCAGATTTTTAGTTATATCGATGGCTGCTTTGTTATCGACAAATAAAGGCGTGTCAAGAAACTAAAGACCATAATCCCTCATCTGTTACTGAATCCAGAGGATTTGTGAGCAACAGCTGGAAGAAGAAATGTATTCCGCTTCACAGGTTGAGAGAGAGACCGTGGTCTATTTCTTACACTGCCACGTTACCAATCGTGTGCCAAAGAACTGGCATCCTACAGTTGTAGATTTCTAGTTCAGTTTGTCCACTCCGAAGTTCGGGTCAGCGTATCAAGTGAGATCAAAATTGTCGTTCTTGGGGTACCACAGGCTGGTGCTTGGGCATCCTTACAAGTAACGGAAGATTCGCTTGACTATCTGCATGTGTAACATTCGAGGACTTGACTGATATCTCGCACATAAGCAAGTAGGATACATGATGTCCGGGCGAGATGCCGTTAGATACATCAATGAACCTATCATCGATCGATACAGTGTTTCATCAACTTTCGTTCTCGTCTCGTCTATGCAAATCCCATGGTTCAATGCCAGCGGTGTCGAAAGCGGCTTCGAAGAATCCATTTCAAACTTTTTGAGAATGTCGTGAACATACTTAGTCTGATGAATGAATATCCCGTCTGGAAGCTGATCCACTTGAAGACCTAAGAAGAATTTCATTTCACCCATCGAGGACATCTCGAATTTCTTCTTCATAATCTTTTCGAACTCTTTGCTAGACTGTCATCTGTAGAACCGAAAATGATGTCGTCCACATAGATTTGTACTATTATCAGATGCGATCCAACTTCTCTGGTAAACAAAGTGCTATCCACTGTGCCTCTCGTGAATCCATTTCCTATGAGATGTTGCGATAACGTCTCGTACTAGGCTCTCGGGGCTTGGCGTAAACCGTACAAGGCTTTGTCCAGGGATATGCTTTGTTCTTGTTCAGTGGATCGACAAACCCTGGTGGTTGGCCGACATACACTTGTTCACGAAGTTTATCGTAGAGAAATGCAGATTTACATCCAACTGGTACACCTTAAATCCTTTCCAAGCTGCGAACGCTAGGAAAATGCGGATAGATTCTAATCCCGCAACCGGTGCGTATACCTCCGTGTAATCTATACCTTCCTGCTGGTGGAATCCCTTGACAACCAGCCGAGCTTTGTTTCTGACTATAACCCCCCGATCGTCTCTTTTAAACTTGAAGACCCACTTTGTATCAATAGCTTTCTGCTTCGGTGGCAAGTCTACAAGCTTCCAAACACCCAACTTCTCGAACTGTAAAAGTTCCTCTTGCATTGCTATCACCCAGTTCTTGTCTGCCATAGCCTCATTAACTATCTTTGGCTCTATTTGAGAAATGAAACATGAGTAGTAGCAATAGTTCTGAGTTGGTGAAACTCGGGTGTAGAAACAACTAAGTGCTTTGTTGATTTAATTTCGTGTACGCACACCAGTTTGTAGTTCTGCTATGATATTCGTTGAAGGATGGTAAGAATATGATCGCGGCATTTCTTCTGTTGGAACATCAACTGAGCTTTGTTGATTTGATTTCGTGTACGCACACCAGTTTGTAGTTCTCCTATGATATTCGTTGAAGGATGGTAAGAATATGATCGCGGCATTTCTTCTGTTGGAACATCAACTGAGCTTTGCTGATTTGAAACAATCAGATCACTATTCACATCAACATTAGGAGTACTTGATGAAGCTTCGTTCTGATTTCTCAGACTAGCATATTGGTTCAACAAGTTAGATATCTGCTCAACTTCTTCATCTGATGAGGTTTCATTATCAGCATCAAATGTCGGTGCTTCATCTGAGTCATAATTCTGATTCTGAGGCGTACTGGGCACTGTTGTATTTTCTGGTTCATTAGAAGCATTTACTGGAAGTGTAGCAGGTGTTACTTCTGCTTCAGAAGTCTTTTCAACTTGAACACCACTGCTATTGCTTGGACCTGCTCCGGAAGATGAAGAATCCAACGTGGGTTAATTAACCACAATTGGTCTAATGATTTGATCTTGATTCGCTGACTGGTGAAGATAATATAACGCTGCAACTTCTTCGTCAGACGGTTCTTCCAGCAAGTCGAATGACTTCCAAAGATCTTGATAGTTGAACAGCCACGCGTCACCTCTCCTTTGAATAGGATTCGTATAGTTGAAACAATCCACGTGCTGTGCTTCAATAACTTTCCCTAATGAAGGAACATAAACTCATCTCAGTGGACTCGCATATCCGATAAATAAACCTTCAAGATATTTGGCCCCAAATTTACCATCTTGGTCTATTACGGTACATGGCGCACCGAATGGCTCTAGGAACTTCAAATTTGGCTTCCGTCGGTTTATCATTTCAAAACATATTTTCTTTGTTGGTTTGACAGTGAGAACTCTGTTTAGCGTGTAGCAAGCCGCAGCAACCGCTTCACTCTAGAAGCTAACTGGAAGTTTAGAATCTGCAAGCATGGTTCTCGCAGTTTCAATCAAAGTTCTGTTTTTCCGTTCAGCTACTCCGTTTTGCTGTGGAGTATAGGGAGCACTAAACTCGTGCAGAATCCCTTTTGCGTTGCAGAATTCCTTCATTTTGTTATTCTTAAACTTTGTGCCATTGTCACTTCTAATGCGTCTGACCGGCAGATGATAAAGATTCTCGAGTTTCTTAAACAGAATCACCAAGTTCTCGAACGTTTCGTCTTTTGATTCCTGAAAGAATACCCACGAATATCTCGAATAGTCATCTGTCACGACCAAGCAATATAAGTCTCCTGAGATGCTTCGAACATTTACAGGACCAAATAAATCCATGTGGAGACATTCTAATGGCAACTTGATTGAGTTTAGAATTTTCTTCGGATGAGATTTCTTGATCTGCTTTCCTTTTTTACATTCTAAGCAATGATCAGACATATGAAAGCTGCGAAGATTTATACCTTCTACAAGATCATTATGAACCAAGAAATTCATTTTTCGCAAATGAATATGCCCCATTTTACGATGCCAAAGAATAGAATCCTTTTCAGTAGCCTTTGCCACAAAACATTGTGCTGATTTTGATGAAGTGGTAGCGACGCCCATATCAAGAAAATATAGATCATTCTCTCGAGGTACTCGCATCAGAATCCACTCATCTGGTATTTTGAATCCCAGCTTCAAGATAATACACTCTATGTCGTTGAAATGCACCATGAACTTCTTGTCACAAATCTGCGATATGCTCAGAAGATTATTTTCAACCTCTGCAATATAATTCACGCGATCGAATGAAACGACGCCATTGGAGAGTTTTCCCTCGGCGACTATCCTTCCACCCTGGTTACCCGCAAATCCAACATATCCACCATTGATATCTTTTATGTCGAATAGCAACGCTTTCATACCCGTCATATGTCTGGAAGCTCCACTATCCAGAATCCACTTAGAAAGTACAGATTGGAGCCCCTGCACATTACAACAATCTATTTAAAAAGCGAGACCCAAGCCTTTTTGGTCTTGGGTTGAATTGGATAACCATCGTCAAAATCAAATTCACATTCATCAGCTTAATCAAATTCAAATTCATCATCTGAATTTTCTATGATGTTTATGTTTGAAAACTTCACTGTCTTTTTATCTTTTGAATATTAGTTTCAATTTCAGATTTTGACTCTTTCGTGTTATCAGTCTTTACAGGCTCAGACTTAATAACATCGGATGTTGTTGACCGTTTCTTTGCAATCCAGGCTTGAGATTTGATGTTAGCCTTTTTTATATAAAACTTGTTTTCATTAGCTTTTGAAGTTTCACCTTTTTTGAAAGTTGAATTTTCAAACTTCTTTTCTATTTTAGATTTAACTTCTGCTTTTGATTCATTTCTTTTCAAAATCTTTACAGGTTTTACAAACTCTGGATGCTTCGGTTTCACAACATTTGAACTTTCTTTCCTTCAAAGATAAGCCGGCTTTGATTTCAGACATTGACGTGCAATATGACCAATTTCGTTGCCCTTGAAACAAGTCCGAGAATCATGTGGATGTCCTTTAGTGGGTGTTACACCACTTGTTTTGGCACCACTTGCAATTTTGGCTTTATCTCGAAGTTCTTTCTGTTTCTTGAACTCATCGTTGATTGTTTCCCGATCAAACTTTCCTCATGAACTGTGTTGTCCCATATACAAAATTCATGTTTTTATTCTTGTATTCATGAAATGGTGACGTTTTCTTTTTAGGTCCATCTGATTCTTCTAATCCCAACCCAGCTCTCCGGTTTTCCGGATGATCACCACCATTCCTTTGGTAATTGTTTCTTTTAGGTTTGGAATAAAATTTCTTTTCATTGATTACCAGATCATCTGATGTGACTTCCACGAGTTTAAAGAATTTGTCTAACAATTCTTCCTTCACGTTCTGAATCGGAAAACTGTCATCAAAGTATAATCTATCAGATTCCTTAATCTTGTACATTACAACATTAGGATCATCACATAGATCATTCTTCGATGATGTATCGTCATCTTCAGACTGTGAATCAGAATTCTTTGAACTCGAGTCGACGCTTTTAAAGCTGCATTCATCAAAATCGTTCAAATCATTTTCAAACAACTTTTTTAAACACAGCATTGTCATCATCTGTTTTAGTTAGATTACATCAATGTTCTCTGGCAACTCAGTTTTCTTTTCAGATAACAACCCAATATTGAGTGCCTTATCCATCCCTTCAGCAGATTTGCGACAATACTTCTCGCATAGGGGTGGAGGAACATTACTGTATTCTTTACCAATTTTCTTTTTAGGTTTCTCTTCCGATGGAATTGTCGGAAGAATGAGATCAATGACATATGTGTTACATGTATAACTTCTCAAAAGTTGTTGAACACGCTCTGTTTCAATTTTCATGTCCTAGAGTTGTTGCTTAGTTTCAGCAATGGTATTAATATAGATATTAATGCTTTTTGCTTATCCATTATTGTTCCTTTCAACATCCTTATTGTATCATGTTGTTCGATATTATTTCTATCAAGCCTTCCATAATCATTTTTCATTTTATCATACGCTTCCTTCATTGTGCGATAATCGTATTTCAAAAGTTCATTATGCACATTGTTTTCAGCAATGATCTTTGTTTTTTCGGCACATTCAGAACATGGTTCGGTACATTTTGTACAAAGTTTCTCAACCTCTACAACTTGTACTTTGACAATTTCATTTACCTCTGGACCTACCTTGGTTAGATTTACCATCAAGGCTTTGTCGGCATATCCTTGAGGTTTTCGGCATTCACTTCTTGAGTAACATCAATGACTACTTCATTAGTTGATTTCTTCTCGGGAACTTGTTCATGAGAACTTCCATCAAAATGACCTGCAAAATTATCAAACGAATTAGGAGATAAAATTCCTTGCTTCTGCAAGTGAATATACTCCTCTTCTTCACGTTGTTGTTGCAGATATTGTTCCAACAGAATATTCTCCATAGCCGCTGCTTCTTCTGCAGATGTATCTTCAACAATCTCAGCCATTAACGCAACTCCGGTCTTCTTACCGATGTAGGAATTCCAGTCGAAACCGTCATCTTCGTTTGATGCAACCATAGCTTTCTCAGTGTTGCTACTATTTGGTTTCTCTTGGATTTCAACCTGAGTCTTCTTCGGGAAAGGCTTGTACTGAAGTGACTTCTTGTAATACTCGTTGCCTCCTTCGAATGGACTTTGATTTCCTGTTGCTTCAGGGTTTTTACACTCTCTCTTAAAATGTCCCTTTTGGCGACATCTGAAGCATGTCACTTTTGTCTTGTCGAAACCCAGTTTATTGCTAGAATTTCCGATGTCTCGGACTGTTAACGCAACAAAATTGGTAACCCTTCGGATAATCGAAGCTAAACTCCACTTAATATCCATCAACTCGAGTTCTTCTTCATCCACTTGGTCATAATCTTCTGCCGTCATTTCGGGATTTCCAATTTTACCTGCTACAAGACTTTCGTATGACTCTAGAACAGTGGCAAGAAGCGACATATGTTGTTTAGCGACTTGTTCTGAAACAACATTGTTCAAATTCACTGCGATGTTGCACTTGTATACATTCGAATCAGAATTTGTTTGTTGATTCTTATTTGCTTGACTTTGATAAGATGAATTTGAACTAGTGCTTGAAAACGAACTTTGTGGACTCTGATCATAATGAGGTTGTGATTGGTTCTGATTCTGTGGAGAATTGTTCGAAGAGTTCAAACTTGCGTTGAATGCTGTCTGAATCTTTGGACTTGAAATATTATCTTGCATTCCATTCTTGTAGTACAAACCAACGTCTTGAACAACATTAGCGTTCTTTGTCTTTGCAATCTTCAGGAGTTCCATTTCATGGCCTTCGAGTTTATCGATAAATGTTGACAGCTTGAAGAATTCCCACTTTTCACTTTCCTTCAGAACCATAAGATAAGTAGTCCACTCTCCATCTGGTAGTGCGTCAGCAAGCTTGTCTATGTATTCTTGTTCCGTCTTCTCGAGACCATGACTTCGCATTTGGACTTTAAGATAACAGAAACGTTCAATCATCTGCTTCATAGTCTCATTCTTCAACATAGTAAAGATGTCAAACTCTTTCAGAATAAGAGCTTTCTTGCTCTTTATCATCTCCGCGCTTCCTTGATACTTCTTTTGAAATGATAGCCAGAGTTCTCTTGCAGTAGTATATTCAGGCAGTAAGACCAGAATATCTTCTTTGACAGATTGAATGATGAGACTTATCATCTTCTTTTCAGCAATGTATTCGTCTTTCTGTACAGTCGTGTAATTGTACTTTTCCAACACTTGCTGGTGTTCATCCACTGGAACAATGTAACCTCTTTCAATCGACACCCAGCCTGCAAAGTGCATGACTTGAACCCAATATGTAAATTTCTCTCTCCATGCTTCATACTCGTCCATGCTCATTAGCTTGGGCGGTTTAACAGTCGTGCCCATTTTATTATCAAGATTAACTTGATGGATCACGTTGGCATTTGACGAACTAGCTCCGGACATATAAGCTCTTTGAATATCATCCATTGTGAATAACGAGACTTGTATGCTGGAAACACTCAAAAAACTTTGAAAACAATTAGTTCAACTACAAGTTCGGTCGAACTTGCAGCACAAATGAAGAATTCTTGAAAATTTATCACAAGTTCGGTCGAACTTGTGATTTCAAATTTGAAAAAGATCCCTTGAACTTCGGTCGAACTTGTGAAAAGAGATTTGATAACAATCTTGTAAGTTCGGGCGAACTTACCTAGAATTTTCTTGATATTACCCAAGTTCGGTCCAACTTGGTTAAACAAGTTCCATGGAAAAATTTTGCAAAACATGGTTTTTTTCAAAATTTTGACATCAATTTGGTTGAATTTGTTCTCCAATCTTTCAAGGGTTTATCTTTGTTGTATTTTACATGATATATTCAAAATTGAAAAGATTTTGACCGTGAATTCTTCATTTTTGATGAAAAAGTTAAGAAAAATAGAAGAATGGAGTAGAAATAGAAGTGTTCTTGTCTTGATACTATCAAATCAGGTTGTTCTAGCTCTGATACCACTTGTAGGACCGATCCTCAATGCTAAGGAACCTAAATTTGATATCTAACGTTCATAATAGCGGAAATATTACGTCGTGTTTACCAATAGACAAGAATTAATCAATTTAACATCAGTTTTATTGATCAACACGTCAAGAGTACAAACTGACAGAGCTTCGCCTCCAAAATGCCAAAGTTACAAATGAGGAGCACTAGCTAGCTATTATAGAACATCAAGTCCGCTCATGGGAGACCCAAGTTCGCCCGAACTTGCTACTGCAAGTTCGGCCGGACTTGTCTATACATGACAAGTTATGAGCGAACTTGACTAAAACAAATATAAATACTTCGTACAGCTAGCCTATTCAGCTCTATTCTATACAGACTCGATATAAGACTAAGACATAGACATTATGTACCAACAGATCCTTAGACACGAATTCACAAAAATATGTTTGTAAATGTGTTTGTACATAGTTTACTTTACTTGTTAAAAAATTCTATAAATACTTTACTTGTTTTTCAAGATAAAAAACGAAAAGATTTTCAGTGTGTTTTAGCATAAACTTTCTAAAATACAAAAAGATTTTGTTTCTACATTAGTTTCAAACGAGCCAATGATGGAGAACGGATCTTTGAAGTCTGGTAAGAAAATCTGATGAATGTTTAAAAGTTCATTAATTTGAAACTTTAAAATCAGATTGTTCATAACGGTTTTCAAACTGAGGTCATTAATTTGGACTCAGATTGACATATTTGGTTAATCAAGGTTATTAACTTGGACTTGATCAACTAAGTGGATTTTCACAAATGATAAAAATGTGAAAATTGAAGGACTTAAAAGAGTTAAATATTAAACGTATTCAAGGTCATTAAGTTGAACTTGAAACAACTAAAAGATTTTGAAAAGATTGAAGAGAAGATTAAAGTTTGAAATGTTGATGTTACAAAATTTCAAAGTTTGAATCTAAAATGTTTATTTGAATGTCAGAAAGTATTTAGACATGAAGTAAAGATTGAGGGGGAGTTGATAAAGGAAAATCTGAAGACACCGGAAAGCTTAACGCTAGGGGGAGCAAAGCTTAAAGCAAGGGGGAGCATGATGATTTAAAGTTTTATCAAGACAAAGCTCAAGAAGAAGGAAGAGAATATAAAGATCAATACGTTAAAGTTTATTCAAGAAATAAAGATCGGAAGACTCAGAAGTTTTTAAAAGTCAATGACTACGGCAACATCCAAGGGGGAGTCTGTTGGTGCATATGTCTGTTGCCTACGTCATTATTTATCGAGTCTGAGTAATTAGGGCTTAATCTTTTAGAAATGAGGCGTATTTAAGTGAGTTGGAGGTCAAGTTCGCTGGTCATGGTGATGATGATGTCAAGTTCGGCCGAACTTGACTAGGTCAAGTTCGCTCGAACATAGTCTCTCACCAGCGAACTTCCAATCCTATAAATAGGTGCCTTGGTTATTCATTTGGAATAGTTTGAGATTTTGGCACAGAGACGGTGAAGCTCTGTCGGATCCGGTTCTTGAATGTATTGAACTTTAGATCAATGAAAACAACGTTTAAATGAGTAATTCTTGTTATTTGGTTAACTTGTCATTAGTTTCTGCCTAATTGGACAATAGATAACAAATTTAGGTTCCCGTGCTAATCGTGGACATTCCTACATGAAGATTCTGCTTTCCCATTAGCTTGAGGATGTACTGGTGTTGATGTAATCATCTTGATCCCCCAACTTTTACAAAAATTTGTAGTTCTTTTGTTGATGAATTGAGATCCATTGTCGCAGATTATCTCGTCCGACATCCCGAATCTTGTCAGGATATTCCTTTTGATGAAAGACACTACTTCTTGATCCCTAACTTGAACAAACGCTTCTGCTTCAACCCACTTGGAGAAATAATCCGTCATTGCTAGCATGAAAACTTTTCCTCTAGGAGCCTTTGGGAGTTTTCCCACTATATCCATCCCCCATTTCATAAATGGCCAATGAGATATGATAGGATATAATGGTTCTGCAAGCTGACGTAGTATATTGCTATGTCTCTGACATGCATCACACTTCTAGGCATACTCCATAGCATCCTTTCTCATGGTTGGCCAGTAGTACCCTGTTCTCAACACCTTCGAGAATAAAGACTTGCCCTAATATGGTTGCCACAGTCTCCTTCATGTATATCCTGAAGTACCTCCTTAGTTTCAGGATCCTCTAAGCACCTTAGATACGGACCTGCAAGAGATTTCCTGTATAAGACATTATCTATTACTGTTGAAGCGGGATACCTTCATTCTGAAAGCCTTAGGATTTTCCTTATTTTGGATGTCTCCTTTCTCAAGATACTTGATAATTGGAGTCATCCAGGATTCAGGATTCTTCTCAGGATATTCTTCATCAGGATTTTGGATAATTGCTAGTTGTCTATCCTACGAGTTCTGGTGTTTCATCGAAGAATACAAGATACGTAGTATTGGTATCCTAATCCCTTCCGGTATCCTGACAGTAGATCCTAAGTTTGCTAGAGCATCAGGTTCAGCTTTCTCTTCCCTTGGTACCTGTTCAATTGTAAATGCATCGAAATATCTTGCTAATTTTTTAACAATTTCAAGATACTCAGCTAACTTTTCACCTTTGACTGCATAAAATCCATTGAAATGGTTAGTAATTAGCAAGGAATCAACAAACACTTGTAAGCATTTAACATTCATATTCTTAGCCAATTATAATCCTGCTATTAGGGCTTCATATTCAGCTTCATTATTAGTAGCAGGAAATTCACATCTAGTAGCCTAGGGTAATTTGTCCCCCTGTGGCGATTTTAGTAGAATTCCTAATCCTACACCTCTTATGTTAGATGCACCAACAGTATATAATATCCAGGATCCTGAATTCTCACCTAATTGTTGTACTTCTAGGTCAGCCTCGTTTTGAATATAACTATTAAAATCAGCCACAAAGTCTGCTAAGGCCTGAGACTTTATAGCGTTTCTAGGTTCATATACTAAATCATAAGCACTTAGCTTAACGGACCACTTAGCCATCCTACCAGACATTTCAGGTTTTCTAAGCACATTTTTCATAGGATAATTAGTTTTAACATGTATCCTATGTGTTTCAAAGTAATGTCTAAGCTTGGTTAAGACCATAACTAAAGCTAATATTAGTTTTTCTAAATGGGAATATCTAGTCTAAGCATCTAACAAACTTTTACTAAGATAATAAACAGGATACTGCTGACCTTCATGATCCGTTACCAGGACAGCACTTACTGCATTCCCTGACACTTCAAGATACAGGGATAGAGGTTCACCATCCTCAGGCTTCATTAGTATAGGTGCACTTGAAAGGTATTTCTTCAATTCTTGTAGAGCTGCTTCATGTTTTTCTCCCCATTCAAACTTTTTGTTTTTCTTCAGGATATCATAGAATTCCTTGCACTTTTCTGAGGATCTTGATATGAAACTGTTTAATGCCGCTACTCTTCCTGTTAACCTCTGAACATCCTTCATGTTAGATGGTGATTTGATGTCTAGGATTGCTTTGATCTGCTCTGGGCTTGCTTCTATCCCTCTTTTAGTCACCATATATCCTAAAAACTTTACTGCCCCCACTCCGAAATGGCACTTAGCAGGATTTAGCTTCATATTATACTGGTCCAGGATATTGAAGGCACATTCTAAATCCTGGAGGTGATCCTCCGCTTTCTTGGATTTCACCACCATATCATCAATATATACCTCCAATGTGTCCCCCAGTTTGTCTTTAAACATCATATTAACCAGCCATTGGTATGTTGCACCTGCATTTTTTAAACCAAAAGGCATAGCGGTATAACAGTATATACCTGTTGGTGTCATGAACGTTGTATCCTCCTGGTCGGATGGTTCCATTTGGATTTGTTGAAATCCTGAGGATGCATCCATGAAAGTCAGCATTTCATGTCCAGTAATTGCATCCACCATGGAATCTATTTGGGGCAGTGGAAATGGATCTTTTGGACAAGCTTTGTTGAGGTCTGTGTAGTCTACACAAACTCTCCACTTCCCATTCTTCTTTTGGACCACCACCACGTGTGCTAGCCACTTAGGAAACTTGACTTCCCTAATCATATTGGACTTGAGCAACCTTTCAACGTCCCCTTGTATAATTGCATTTCTTTCAGAAGCAAATTTCCTTCTCTTTTTTTGAACGGGCCTGAAAGATTTATGAATTCCAAGTTTGTGAGTTATAATATCTTTCGATATACCTGTCATGTCTTCGTGTTTCCATGCAAACGTGGACATCTTGTATTTCAAAAAGTTAGTAAGTTGATTCTCATTATCCTGAGGGATATTGGCCCCTATAAGCACCGAGATATCTGGATTATCCTAATCCATGATAACTTTCTTAACATCCTGTTCTAAAGTTTCCTTGATATCCTCGGCTTGTTTCTTTAATTGCTATCCTGCCCAAGATTTTGTTGATGCCTTCATTGAAGAGGAATAGCATTCCTTTGCCTCTTGTTGGTCGCTTTCCACTTTGACTACTCCCCAAGGAGTAGGGATCTTGACACACTGATGATAGGTGGAAGGTACAACTTTCATATCATTAATCCATGGCATGTCTAATATAATATTATAGCATGATAATGAGTCCATGACACAAAATCGTTGCATCGAATTTACTCCTTCAACATATACAGGCAGCTTTATCTCTCCAATCGTGTTCTTTGTTTCTCCACTGAATCCTACAAGGACAGTGGACTTCGAGGTAATCTCCATTTCTGGGATATTCATTCTCTTCAAGGTTTCCAACTGGATGATGTTGACCGAGCTGCCATTATCCACCAACATCCCACGTAAAAAATGGTTAGCAACATACAAAGTAATTACCAGACCATCATGGTGAGGATCCTGGTTGGTTTGTCTCCTCTTTCTGCCTTTGCTTCCTTTGCATGCCTTTTAGCCGTAGAATAAAAAGTCCCACAAATCTCTGATCCCGCAGATATAAAATTGATTATCTTGGCGTCTGACGGAGGTGATGCTGCTCGTTCAGGGTCCTTGTCAGTATCCTGGCCCTTACTCTTCCTTTTACCGAGAAGGTCTTTCAAGTAACCTTTGCTCAGCAAGTAGCTTATCCCTTCCTCAGGGCTATGCAATCTTCTGTTACATGTCCAAAATCTTCATGGAAGGCACACCACTTGGATTTCTCCTTCTAATCAGCCTTTTGCTGGTTCTTCCTTGGCCACCTCGCTTTATCTCCTAAACCCTGCATGGTATATATCAGTTCAGGGACATTAACAGAAAAACAATATTCTGATAATTCAGGATATTCTTCGGCATCTTCATCCTCAACAGCATTCACTCTCTTGCTGTCATTTTTACTATACGGCTTAGAGCGGTATGGTTTGTATGAAGATTCCGACTTCCTGTTGGTTGATTCGTATGTTGAGGATGCATTCATCCTCTCTTGCATTTTCTTGTCATCTTCAAGCCTAATATATCTTAGAGCCCTATTCTAGCTTCGTCCAGGTTCCTGCAAGGGTTCATCACAAGATCTTGATAAAATTGAGAATCCTTCTGTAATCCCATCTTGAATGCATGTACAGCTGTAGCAACATCAAGGTGTGGGATATGCAAGGATTCCCTGCTAAACTTGTTTATGTAATCCCTTAAGGATTCTTGAGGGCCCTGTGTTATCCTGTAAAGGTCACTTGTTAGTTTTTCAAAGCTTCTACTGCAAGAAAATTGACTGTTATACAGATTAACCAAATGAGCAAAAGATTTAATTGAATAAGGTGGAACGTTTAAAAGCCATTTCAAGGCTGATCCTGTTAAGGTGGAACCAAAGCCTTTGCATGGCATGCTTCCTTAAGATCTGGTGGGATGGGATTTACTTCCATCCTCTCCCTATACTGAGCAATATGTTCTTCAGGATCCGTCGTGCCATCATAAAGCTTCATGTTGGGAGTTTGGAATCTCTTGGGAATTTCGGCATCACAAATATGGCGAGCAAAGCGAGATATGTTGTGACTATCCTGGGATACTTCCGGTATTGGTTGCACTACCCCAGGCACACTTGATATCATGTCCTTCAATTTCTGGAGTTCTCTGGATAATGCCGATGTTGCACTTGTATCCTGCGAAGGTTCAAAGTTGTTAGCAGTAGGCATATTAGTGTTGATAGGCAAGTTACCAGCTTGACGTTTTTGGCCATATCCTGGATCCCTGAAAGTCGGGTTAATGGAGGAAAGACTTAATAGGACCCCCCCTGCCGACGTCAATCCGATACCTTTTTCTCGTTTTTTCATTGATTTTCTTGCTGATTCCTAGCTGATGAGGGGATTTCTAGGATATTGCTCTGGGAGTGACTTGGTGTTACACTCCAATCTGCAGCGGAAGAAAACACGGGATGTAACAGACACCTCTGGTACAAGCACATTGTTTATAAAAACACTACATTTTATTACTTACAAAATGTTGATTACATACTACATGTATGTTACAACTGCGTGTTCCCATGAACCACATAAGTCTTCTAAGCCGCATGCGATTATATCAGTATTTGTCTATAAACATGTCTTGAACAACATACACGGATCACACCAGTCTCAAGTTACCTGAAATGCATGTTAGTTTTAAAAAGGGTCAGCTAAACGAGCCGGTGAGTTTCACTGGTTTGGTTGTTTCACAGCAAAGTGTGTTAACAAGTTTAATTGCACGTGTCACAATCACAGATGGAATTACACGAGTGCACAAGTGAAAGGTTGACTGTTTTTACCGGACCGTGTCATCCCAGACACCTCGGTACCCCGGGCCGTGTCACAACAGACACCTCAGCCCACCAACTGCATCACATACAGTTCAACGCCCCGTGTAGTTATGCCTAACAACATAACAAGTTTAGGACGCGTGCCGTTGTAGGTTTGCCGACACACAGTACGGTCGTAGCAACTGGGTTTGTCAGACCAATAGTTCTATCCAATACCCACGGCTTACGTTAATCACATGTAGTGGGGATGGTTCATTCGTGTGTTAGGTAATTCACATCATCACAAGTTGGTGCAATTAACACAGTTCGTAAAATGCAAGTCACCCTAGAAAACAATAAAACAGTTTAAAAGTGGAGGAGTGAAACTCACAGGATAGCAGTATCACAGGTAGCAATAGGAGTATATGCAAGCTGGTTCGGCTCTAACAATAATCATGCAAGTAATTACCAATAGCAGTCGCTAAGTCGGTAACGCCTATAACTTGGGCCCTGGTGGGTATTTTCAGGCCATATCGTACATCTAGTATCCTGGTGTGGTGATGGATGTTAGGGTAGGATCGGTTTCACGTTTGGCTCCCGTGCACCGGTTCGCGTGCCATCCAAAGTTAGTTGTTTGACATGTTCGGATAATGGTACAGGAATTCCATTAGTGTCAACATGTTATCACTTCAGAAAGATTAACTTTTCATGAAGGGAGTTTTGGTATTTGGGGAGTCTGGGTTGTCCAAAATTGAGTTTCCATTTTCGTCGTCGGGAATTTCTCCCGAAATGGCATAGGACACACCCCTAGTGTCCAATTGACCTTGGAATCTCCCGAAATACTCCCGGTGTTCCAATTATAGTCAAGATAGGGTTCGGTCTGTTCCCAGTTCCGGCAGGTTCGTTGTCCGGTAAACTGCTGAAATTAGTTAAAAGAAGCGTTTTAAAAGCCGAAATATCCCATTTAATTTACATATTTTATAAAATTCTGAAAATTTTTATACAATTCAATAAAAATAAATGGATTCTAAGAAAAATAATTCGGGAATTTATTTAGCCATTTAACTCCTCAAATAAATTATTTGTAAACCAGCATTTAACCAAATAATTGACATTGCTTATCATCCGATGTCCAAAAATTCCCAAAATATTCCAGTAATTCCCTCTTATGTTCAGGAACTCCCTGCAAAAATTTGGGATTTTTCCGATTTCGTTTCGATGTGTTTCCGGCTACCAAAAACTCCCAAAAATGCGGATTTTTAATCTGAATCAAAACTCAATCACTTGACTCCCAAACTTCCAAGAACATTCCCTATAGGTTCCTTGGTGTTCATATGAATTCTGGTGATTTATAGACTCCGTTTGTTATTTTTCCCGAATTTCTTTTGGTAAAACAGTAAAAAATTATCCAAAAATCATAGAAAATTCCAAATATTCTAAAATTTTACGTGGACATTCCTGTCAATACCCTACATCACCACCCAATTTTTAGCTCAATCCAATAACCACAGACCAAGTTATAGACCAAACAATATTCTGCCTATTCTAGTTACGAGTTTCGGACGATATACCTAGCGATTCCTTCGATTCCGGCGAGGCCAGAAGTGTGTGTGAGCCATATACAGTACCTATATACCAAGAACAATTCAAACATACCATAATTCATGTCAATCAAGCCTTGTTTCACTGTTTTTTCGGTTAATCACTTTGTTATTCGATTTTGGTCGATTAAGGGTCGATTAGGGTATCAAAAGCCGAAGTTTTGTGACCTTGGCTATCATATAACATCAAGGAATCTCTGGTGTGTTCTTATTCAGCCAAAACCCATGTTTAAATCATCCATAATCATGGATTAAAAAGAGATTTCATAGTCTAGTTCATGTTTAATCAATAAAACTTAATCAAAACCATGTAAAACTTGAAGAATACCTTTGATTTGGCTGAAATAAAGTGAAGATCATTGTGTTCTGGAGTATTTTGAGTATATTTTTGATGGAAAATGAAGGAAAATATATATATATATATATATTATATATTATATATAATGGGGGCGGTTACTAGGTGGGGTGCCCCTACCCCACCCTCGCTTTGGCGTGCTTCGTTTTTCGCGTTAAAGATGATGTTTACCTTCGTTCTCGTGTTTAGGTTTGTTTTCGGGTTCCACGCCGTCCCCGATTCGCCAAACGGCTCCTTTTGTCGCGTTCTTAGTGTTAAAAGACTCGGTTTTAAAAACCGTGCATAACCGTCTCAAAACCCGAACACGGTTACGTTTTAATCATAATGGCCTCGTATTATGGTAGTTTATGTTTTAATCATAATGGTCTCCCACACGTTCTTTGCATGTTTGGTTGCCTTTTGTTGTTCTCAAAACGAAGGTGTTTCCTTAACCGGGAAATTCCTCGTTTTGCGCTGCCCATTCTCCGAATGTCTTCAAATCTTAGATCATGGTCTATGGCTCGTAACTAAGATGTTTCGTGAACTCAGAATCTTAAATAGGCCCATCGTTGGCCTAATAATCATAGTCAAACGTTTAATGCGCTGTTAAACAGAAAGCCCCCGTTTAACATGTTTGCAAAGGAATGGGATACCCACTTCGCACCGTTGGCCCCTGGACTCTTATGTCTATCATAACGTGCTCTCGGATACATTCAACACCTAATCGGTATCGTTTTATAAAGCATCTAAGTTGCACCCCTAATTAGGGTTTACGCGCAGCTACAGTTTTATTTCTAACCGAAGTTGTGGAACGGGTATGGTGTATCTGATTTCCTCAGGACTGTGGCACACCTCTGCCACACTGTTTAAGTCATATGTTTACTAATATGTTTCCTAGAGTCATCCATTCAGTCACGACTCTGTCTTGTCATGTAGGTGACGCATAGCGTCAACTTAACGTTTTTGGTAATTACATTGCATATACTCTTATTATAGTCGGTGTAATATGTTCCAGATTTCGTATCGTCACACGTAATCACAACAAGTATCATGATATACATATCACGTCCGGTTACCGCGGACTTGTACCGATCAAAGTTTACCGGGGTTTTTCACAGTTGTCACACTTGGTATGACGTTGCCCTGATTATCCTCAGCATATACTGCCGAACTGAAGTTCAACATTCTTGGCTGCAAAGGTAACAACATCTTCAGAAGGTCTCTTGGAGTTATACTTCAATAGTTGTATTTCTTTCATTACAAGCTGGTTAGTTTCTTGTTGCTTCTTCATTTGATCATGTATACTACCAAACAAAGATAAAATTTCGTCATTAGAAGCAAAAACAGGAGTTCTCCCTAAAACTCCGAATCTGGAGACATTTTGAGCAGCAGTAGTGTCTCGAGCTATTTGGCTTTCATTCCTCTTTGAGAAGTCTGGACTGGTGGAGGTGGAAGAGGTAGTGAACCAGTTACAGCAAAGGTTGATGTGGGCACCAAAGAAGAGCTCAAACCTGACTCAGAAGCCATCAAAAACAATCTCGCAAAAAGATTAGAGAATAAAGAACTGATTAGTGTTTTTAGCAAAGTTTTGATTAAAAATAGCACCACTTGCCCCACGGTGGGCGCCAAATTGTTTTGGTCAAAAATTACCAAAGCAATTAAGTGATCAAATTTAGTTTGTGAGGTAGTGTGCTATATAGACCGGATAAAAATGTGTTAACTTGGTTGAAAATGTAAACGGTTTTAGCATACAGTTCCAGGATATAGAACTGTATGAATTTGTAAAATAAGTGCGAATAAAGTAAAGGTTGACACGAGATGTATGAGGAAAGCCCTTGATCTTTCTAGATCGCCGGCATAAAACCTCGGGAGCTGACAATTGTCGGTTGCCTTGTTCTTCTTATTACTTGAATATTCAGGATACAGTGCAGGATATAACTCAGATCGCCACTAAGTGTTACAAAGTTTGCTAGTGTTGAGTGTTGGTGCGTAGATTCAAGAGAAATATGATAGGAAGAGAGCAGAGAGTGAAGTTCTGTAATCGTGTGTGACCTAGAGATCTGGCTATCCATTTATATAGTTACAAATGACGAACTAACTCTCCTAAAAACTTGGGGTCCCCGGAATATTCCTTTTGGAACGTTAGAGACCTGGTCTTCCGGCTTCAACGTCCACTTTTCAACCAAATGGAGCGAGCTTCAGGAGAATAAGTCCTGGTTAACGTTATGTACCTGAAATCTTAACCTGCAAACGTATTGTTAGCAACTACCAGGATACTGCATCAAGATGTTACCATTATCCTGGTCTGGTATCCTGATTGTAAACAGCTATTAATTATTCAAGATATAATTCAGGATATGGGTTCAGAATTTCACCCATAACATTTATTATTGTCTTAACGTTAGCTATGCGCGTAACTATAAACCCAAAATTACTAGTTGTCACAAAAATGGGGTCCTACTTTATTGAATTAACACACACACACTTTACTTTCTTCAAAGAACGACTTTTGGTAGTTATCTTGCAGAGTACTCTAAACAACATTTTCAAAGAGACGTATGATTTGGTAACCTTAGTTAGAGCCATTTCTACTTTTATATAGTACACTTTTGGGAGATTACAATAGAATAAGTTAATGAGAACATCAAGGGGAGTTAAAGCCCAATTGACCCTTTCTTAAATTGATCTCAAAACCATATTTTTTTTATTTTATTTATTTATTATGGATTTTTTCACCAAAAAACAACAAAACAACTCTTTTTTGTGGTTTGATCCTAAAATGTACGGATTTCACACACGAAATGCAGTTTGTCATCAGTTTCTTCGGGTGGTATAACCAAAGCCTCATCTGACAAACATTTCCTTAAATTCGAGACATGAAAGGTGTTATGAATACTACCCAGCTCCTTTGATAATTGAGTTGATATGATGTCGAACCTATTCGTTCATCTATTTCAAATGGTCCTATGCATTTGGGGCTCAACTTTCCTCGCTTTCCGAACCTGATTATGCCTTTTCAAGGCGGAACTTTCAACATCAATTTGTCCCCAACTTGGAATTCCAATGGTTTTCGCCTCCTATCGTCATAGCTCTTTTATTTGTCTCTTGAAGGTTAATTGTCTCTAGATACCGTCAATCGTTCCTTATTTTGGACTATCTTCTGAGTGATTTCTAGTCCTGACACTTGACTATCTCCTATTTCTGCCCGACATATCGGTGATCTATAGTTACGACCATACAATGCTTCAGTGACTTCATGTGATTGTAATATGATGAAGGTTGTTCATGATGCAAACTTAATGCATGGAGATTTGCATGAGCATGTTTCAAATCTCCAAAAATATATAATGTTTGTTGGTAGCCCTGTAACTTTGTTATACTTAAATATCTCTTTAGACAACAACTTGCTTCAGATACTTAATTATCTCTTTAGACAACCAACAACTTGCTTCAGAATACTATTGTTTTACCATCACACGATACGTGCCTTGTGATTTGATAATTTCATCATTTGTAAATGAAGATGCTCAGTTGCTTTAAGGTGAGAAAGGGTGGAAACAATATTTGACCTCCTTTTATTTTGACAGAGAACAAATATGATTTTGCTTATTCTAAGTAGTTTGATTTTGTTTTACATACACGTAATACACTCATATAAGTAGTTTGATTTTGTTTTACATAGACGTAATACACCCTTAAATTAATTGCTCTGCTTTTTTTTTTCTTTTATATAGTGTGGTTTCACATTAGTTGCTAAATATTATGTATTACCGATCTGGATTTTAAATTTTCTTTTCAACCTGGTAAATTCTACAAACCAATTGTTTTAATTCTCATTTTGGATTTCGACTAACCTGGTCCGGTTAGTGCAACTGCAACATGCATTTCCAGATTTGGGCTAGTCATAAACATGGGAATAGAGTCATTGTAGTTAGTTTGTACAAGTTAATAACAAACAACAAACGAAGCAGCAGCAGCAGCAGGCAAACCCCAGAATCCTCAAATTAGTAAGGAATAAGAGTGCGAACGGTTGATGGACCATTTTTCATGTCCTCCAAAATTAGATTTCGAAGAGACTCTGTCACTACACCTTCTTTACCTGCCAAGTATAGTTTCAGCTGGATCGATATGATAAAACATACACAAGATCCTACATACAACATAAATATGTACTTGTAATGAATAGGTTCCAAAGAGGTGTTTGGTTTTATGACAAATTCTGACTTATAATGCATAAAATCCATTCCATTTTCAAATAGATTGATGATAATTAGACCCAAACATCATCATCATTATATCATCATCATTTATCATCATCTAAAAATTGGAATACTTCACCTAATAGTAATCAAGTTTCTTTGACTCGCACCTCTTCTATAATAATGGAAATTGCTGTGAATCTTTCTATAAAAGTTAAGTTCTTTTGATTGATATTAGATGACCTGAATTGAACAAATATGAAACTTGGCTACTATTTTGTGAATATTTTTTCATGTTTAACCTGAAATTCCGAAACAATTCACAATGAAACTTGGTTGGTTCTTATAGTAAGAAAAAAGCAAGCCACTCTCTTAAAACACTATTGAAACTTGGTTATCATTTCATCCCTCGAAAAAAAAGACCAACCCAAACCAAACACTAGTTTCAAAAGCATACTTACCATTGCCTATGACCTGATCATCCCACTGCAATACGGGTCGAACAACAACTCCACTACCAATCAGCATCATCTCTCGTGCCTGTTTCCCTTCCTCCACACTCACGTCTCTCACTTGTACCCCTCTAAGTTGCCCGTTTTGTACCAAAGGGCCACAAGTTCCAAAACCCTCTTTGAAGTACACCCGCTGAGTATTTTGTCAAAGCGAGGCATCAAAAGGTCATTCTCTGGTGTTACAAAAGCCACATTCATGTTGGGCCCTTCAGCAACAAAGCCCTGTTCATCCAACCACATGGCAGCATATGCGCCACTTTCTTCAGCTTCCATTTTGGAAAGAACATTTGGAAGATAGTTTACGCTCTTCATGATGGCAAATTGTGGTGGCTTTATTGGAACAGATGATGTAATTACTTTGATGCCCTTGTAATTAGGAGGGGATAGGTCTTGGATGACAATGGCATAAAGACTTGACTGGTGGCAGCCAGAGGGAGAGAGTTGGAAATCACCAGGACCGGATGAAAGCCAGTATCTTAATGATCCATTTTTACAAGATGAAGCACTCACGGTTTGTACAAGTATTCTTTTCATGGTTTCTTTATCGAAAGGGGGCTTTATTTGTGCTTTGCTTGCGGATCCTAGGAAGCGATCAAGGTGTTGCTCCAGCTCATATAGGAATCTGACAGAGCACAAGTTCAGTTCTGCTTTAGTTGTGTGAATGGATATTACATCATCAAATACAACAACAGTAACAATAATAATTAATATAGAAAGCTCAATTTCATTCTTTTACAAGGTGGGTAACGGGTCAAAACAGTCACATTCTGAATTCAAGCATAGGCTAGTTTATTTGTTTCTCAGGCCCAAAATGTGTGTTTTTACCCCTTAAATGGTAGGTACATTTATATAATAAAACTTCCTGCCATATTTTTTATTTTTAAGAAGTGACAAGGGGGCAAAATGAATTGTCAATTTTATAAAGCTATATTTATTAAATCTTAACCAAAGGAAAGAGATTGGTTCCATGATTTGAACTAGTCAAGGAAGAGCTAACCCATCAACTATGGCAGCAGTATCGAAAACACCATGTCCTCTATGAACCATATGGTCATCCATTGGAATCACCATGGCGCCTTGGTCCCTCGTGATCCCACCAAAAACGCTTGAGTACATAGCCAAATAGCGTTGTGTTCTTTTGAAACTTTCCCGGCTTGTCCTCAGTCTTTCGATTGCCTTGAACCAAATGACACCATCATATTACTTATGTTTTAAACACTAGAAATACACATATTATACGAGAGGGAGATACCTCGGAAGCCGAAAGAATAGGAACATGATTACTCTCTGCAAACACCCAACTGAAAGATTAGCAACAATATTTTTGACTTCCGGAGTGTTTTCGACAGTGACATGAAAAAACTAATTCACATTCACAATAATTAGTTTGATTATTTATACACTAGATGAGCATGTGATGAAAGCTTCCTCTTCCTCCGGTGTAATTAATAATTACCAAAACAACCTAATAAAATATGTTTGGGATTATGATTATTCAGGTAGAAAGAATGGGATATTAATTGTTAATTTTGGTAGACAACTTACCGATCAATGAGCTTTTAAGGACATGGCGTCTTCCACACAACCTAAATTGAGAAAAGTGAGGAGGGAGAGGGAGATTTCGTGAGTTATCGAAAACCAGCGGGGTTTTCTTCAAAAACGAGGGAGCAGCCATGGAAGAAGATGATGAGAGATGATGATGATGATGATGATGATCGTCTTCGAACATGTGATCCTGCCGGCCTTGCTTGCAATATGAACAAAACATGGAAAAGATGCTCGCCATTGATTTTGGATGTACATGAACCCACCACAATTAGGGGCGTTTAGTTCGCGTATTGTTTCGGAATTAGAATTAGAATTTGTATAAAATTAGAATTTAAGAGAATTGGATTTAGAATTTAAACATTCAAATGGGAATTAAAAATTGTTGGAATTGGAATCTCAATTCCATTTTTGTTGTGTTGGTTGTCAAATGAATTGGAACCCATTACCCGTCACCCACAACCCCGGTTCGGGTCGAAACGGTATGGGTCAAAATGATTCGCGTCGAAATGTACCGGGGCAAAACGGTTCGATTCGAAATAGTTCGTGTTGAAACGATTCGCGTCGAAACGGTTCGATTCGAAACAGTATAGGTCGAAACAGTACTGTTCGGAACGGTTCGCGTCGAAACGGTACTGGTCAAAACGGTACTGCTCAGAACGGTTCGCGTCAAAATGGTTCGCGTCGAAATGGTACTGGTCAGAACGGTTCGCGTCGAAACGGTACAGGTCAGAACGGTTCGGATCGAAACTGGTACGGGGCGAAACGATTCGATTCAAAACGGTTCGATTCAAAAGGTTCGCGTCAAAACAGTTCGATTTGAAACGGTACGGGTCGAAACGGTTCGTTTCGAAACGGTTCGCGTCGAACGGTTCGTTTCGAAACGGTTCGCGTCGAAGCGGTACTGGTCGAAACGGTTCGCGTCGAAACGGTACTGGTCGAAACGGTTCGGGTCGAAACCGGTACGGTCGAAATGGTTCGGTCGAAACGGTACGGGTCAAAATGGTTGAAGATTCCAATGAATTTACTTTAATTCCTTCGCATATAGGAAGGATTTTGAATTCCTTTAGTTAAAGGAATTTAAAGGAATTCATGCCTAATTCCAATTCCATTGTCAACCAACACATGAAGATTGGAATTTAGATTCCAATTCTATCAAATTCTTTGAACCAAACATATTAAGAGATGGAATTCAGATTCTTATTCCCTTAAATTCCATTGAATTCCTACCAACCAAACGCCCCTTTAGTTTTTTAATTTGAAAGAAAAAAAAGGCTAATCAAGTTCATGTGGTTGTCAGTTGAAAATCAATCAAGTCCTTAGGGGTTGTTTGGCTAAGCTTATTTAACTCAAAAATGACTTTTTGTTAAAAGGGTTTGTTGACTTATGACTTTTTGAAAAGAGTTTTTAAAAAAGTGTTTGGATTAGCTTATGAGGTGGAAAAAGCCAATAAGTCAATAAGTTATTTTGTTAAAAGTGTTTGGCTTAGCTTATTCGTGTATTAGGGCATAAGGCATGGTATTTGTGTATTTTTTTTGTGAAAAGTCATAAAAAGCTCCAAAAAGTCATTCCTTCCTGACTTTTCAAAATCAACTTATTTGCTTATACAAAAAGTAATTTTGAAAAGTCATTATTAGTTTGCCAAACACTTTTTCTCCTTATTTGCTTTTCGAAAAAGTAAATAAGTCATAAGCAGCTCTTGAAAAGCTTAGCCAAACATGCCTTAGTGTAACTGACCGTTAATTGACCGTCAAATTATAAAACCTTAAAAAAGGCAAACTGGTAAGTAAAATTTAGTTTATATCTAGAAAAACAGTTTACTGAATGTGTTAAGCCTATCGACACATCCACATTAAGACTTGTTTATCACTTTTAAACTTCACCTGAACTGACCCCAATGTCAACCATATCATTCTTCTATCTTCCTTTTTAAGCTACACTTCAATCCTTCATCCCTCCCTTCACCCAACCCAACACACCTCCAGCTCCCAACTACATCCACTGATCACCCACAAGACATGTTAGTACATAACGTATATGTCTTAGTCTTGGATCGATTCTGTTTAGTTTGGGTTAGATTATGTCAAAGTTTAAGGGTATTTATGTAAATACTATACAAGTTCGCCCGGAACAGAATGTGAGAACAAGTTCGGCCGAACTTGTTCTAAACAAGTTCGCCCGAACTTGTTATCCTCCCAGCGAACTTGTACTATTATAAATAGTGTGCCTTAGATTGTCATTTGTAACTTTTGTAACTTTATCACGACAGAGGCGAAACTCTGCCCGATCAGGATCTTTCATGTATTTGGACTTTATGATCAATAAACAACATTTTAACGAGTAATCTTTGCCTATTTGATTAACACGTCACATAGTTTCCGCCTATATGAACGTTCGATACCAAATTAGGTTCCTGTGCTAATCAAGGAGCGATCTAACAAGTGGTATCAGAGCCACGGATACCTCATTTGGTGAATCATTGCAAGATCTACTCTTATTCTTCTCATTTCTATCATTTTTTCTTAATTTTTCAAGGAAAACAATGAATTCACGGATAAAAGTTGCTAAAAATTGAATATGTCATGTAGAATATAATGATTATAAACCCCTGAGAGTTTTAACATCAAATTCAAACAAATTAATGTCAAAATATTAAAAAAAAACATGTTTGGAAAACTTGTTTTGGTCGAACTTGTAATCAAGTCCGCTCGAACTTGATTAAAAAATTCATCATTTTTAATCAAGTCCGCCCGAACTTCATTAAATTTCAAGGTTTTTCAGACAAGTTCGCTCGAACTTACCTAATTCTCATTCAATTTTTATCAAGTTCGCCCGAACTTGATTAAATTGTGTTGATAATCTAGTATAAGTTCGCCCGAACTTGATAAATATCTTGAATTTCATAACAAGTTTGCTCGTACTTGTTCTAGGGTAAATTTTCAAAATTGTTAACACAACTTCGCCCGAACTTGTGTAAAATTGAATCTGATTTTATTAAAACTGCAAGTTCGCCCGAACTTGTCAGTAGTCTAATCATTTTTCGAAGTTTGCGAACGTGTTTTTCAGTAATATTCGTCAGTTTTTCAAGATGGAAGATCTTCATAGTGCATTCATGACGGCTTCAGCATCAAATGCTCAAATGGTAAATCAAGTGAACATTGATAACAAGATGGCACATCTGTGAAACCACCGAAACTTATGTGTATGGACGAATATGAGAGATGGAAAGAAAAGTTCACTAACTGGGTACAAGCTACGTATTTTCACAGTTGGGTTGCAGTAGAGACTGGTTATACACGGCCCAGAGATGAAAATGATAATGTTATCGACATCAGCAAGTTTTCTACTATACAAAAGGATACTTACGTTGCCGAGAAGAAAGTGATAAGTTTGATCCAGCAGTCGGTGAAAGAAGATATATTGGTGCTTCTACCAGAATATAAGACTGCACAAGAACTATGGAAATTCTTGAAGAACAAATACCAGAGAAATGCAGAAATTGTCAAAAGCAAGAAAGCATTGATCATGAAGAAATTCGACATATTCACGATGATCAAGGGTGAAACGATGAAACAAATGATCGAAAGGTTGTGTCATCTGAAAGTGATTATGAGGAGACATGGGCTTGAGAAAACGGAAGAAGAATACATTGATAAACTGGCTAACGCTCTACCAGAGGGTGAGTGGACGACTTATCTTATGGTGCTCAAAGAAAGTCCGAGCTGGGAGTTCTTCAAACTATCCACTTTCATTGATAAGCTGGAGGGGCACGAGAAGGAGTTGTTAAAGATAGCCAAGTCAAAGAATTCAAATGTTACTCAAGACGTAGGGTTATACTACAAGATAGGAGCTCAAGATAATATCACTAGCCCGAAGATTCAAACTGCTTTTAGCGCAAATTTGAATTCATCGAATCATTCGCCACAGAGTCAAACTCAATCATATCCAAAATATGATCAGAGTCCTCAAAGTTCATCATATTCAAGCACGGGTTCTAATTCTACATATCAGAACCAGACAAATCAGAATCGAATTCTAATCCAAATGTGTTTAAATGCAACATTGCAGTCAATTTAAGCAACGTTGTTTCTGAACAAGTTGCCAAACAACATATGGCACTTCTTGCCATAGTGTTAGAATCATATGAAAGTTTGGTGGCTGGGAAGATTGGTAATCCGGAAATGACTGCCGAAGACTATGATCAAGTGGATGAAGAAGAGCTTGAGCTGATGGACATTAAATGGTCCTTTACATCAATCATTCGGAGGGTTACTAAATTTGTTGCTCTAACCGGCAGAGACATCGGGAATTCAAGCAACAAATTTGGATTCGACAAAACAAAGTTTACTTGCTTCAGATGCCGACAAAAAGGGCACTTCAAAAGAGAATGTAAGAATCCAGAGGCAACTGGTAACCAAAGTCCATTTGGAGGTGGCAGTGAATACTACAAGAAGTCACTACAATACAAGCCATTCGCAAAGAAGACTCAAGTCGAAATCCAAGAGAAACCATCCAACACCATAGAAAAGGTAATGGTTGCTTCGAATGAAGATGACGGTTTTGACTGGAACTCATATATTGCCAAAAAGACTGGAGTTGCTCTAATGGCTGAGATCGTAGAAGATACATCCGCTGAAGATGCAGCCATGGAAAGTGCAATGCTAGAAGAATACATGCAACAAGCAGAGGAAGAGGAAATTTATCATCACACAAAGGTGCAGAGCATCCTTTCTCCTAACATGACTACTAGTTTTACAGGTTGTTTTGGTGATACAACATCTTCGGAGCATGTTGCTGAGGAGAAACCTGTGGTTGAGGAAGTTATCAACGTAACCAAAGAAATGAATGAAGAAAACCTCACAGAGATCGTCAATAAAGCTATGATGGCAAATCTGACAAAGGTAGGACCGGAGGTAAATGTACAAATCGTTGAGGTTGAAAAACCATGTACAAAATGTGTTGAACCGTGTGTTCAATGTGCTGAAAAGTCTAAGATCATAAGTGAACTCAATGTGCATAATAACAATTTCAAATATGATTATCGCACAATGAAAGAGGCTTACGACAAAATGAAAGATGATTACAGCAGTCTTGACAATAATAACATTGAATAGCACGACACTGTCAGAATGTTAAAAGCTACATTAATGGAAAAACAAAAAGCTATTAACGTTTACATAAACAACATTGCTGAAGTAAACAAGAGCTCCAAGACATGAAAATTGAAACTGAAAGGGTGAGACAGCTTCTAGAAAGCTATACCACTAATGCTTATGTCATTGATCACATTCTTCCAACGATTCAGTTGGAAGAAAATGTTCAAAAAGCCAAAGGTAAGAAACGTGGAGATTATAGCAATGTTCCACCACCCTTGTGCGAAAAGTATTGTCGCAAGAAAGATGAGGGGATGGAAAAGGCGCTCAACATTGAACTTTTAACTGAAAAGAAAAATGAGCTGCCTGAGAACATTGATATAACCACACAAGTGATGATGGCGAAGCTGTGGTTAAAAATGTTGTTGAAAACGTTTTAAATGATCTGATGATGGCAGCTATGAGAGCGCCAACTCAAGTTCGAACAATTCTGATTCACAATCTGAAGATGACGATACATCATCGGAAGATAGCCAAAATGATGATCCTAACGTTGTAATGTACAAAGTTAAGGATTCTGATAGACTATATTTCGACGATAGCTTTCCGATTCAGAATGTGAAAGAAGATCAGCTTGATAAATTCTTCAAACTCGTTGAAGTATCATCATAGAATTTGGAAATCAATGAAAAGAAGTTTTACTCTAAACCTAAAAGAAACAACTACCGAAGAAATGGTGGTGATTTTCCTGAACATAGGAGAGCGGGGTTGGGTTTGGATGTAGAAGATGAATCCCAGTAAGAAAAAAGTCACCATTTCGCAAATATAAAGATAAAAACATGAAATTTGTGTATGGGACAAGCACGATTCAGGAAGAAAGTTTGATTGGAAAGCAATCAAACGATGAGTTTAAAAAAGAAAAAGAACTTCGAGATAAGGCTAAATTCGCAAGTGGAGTAAAACCCACTAGTGGACGTTCTCATGATAATCGGACTTGCTTCAAATGCAACGAAGTTGGTCACATTGCTCGCAAATGTCCGAAATCAAAGCTTGTTTATCCTCGAAGAAAAACAAGTTCAGATGTTGAAAAGCCTAAGCAACCAGAGATTGTAAAACCTGTCACAATTTTGAAAAGAAATGAATCTAAAATCGAAGTTAAACCTAAAACTGAATCGAGGTTTGAAAATTCAACTTTTGAAAAAGGTGAAACTTCCAAAACAAACGAAAACAAAGATTCAAGGTTTTACATAAAGAAAGCAAGGATTAACTCACAATCCTGGGTTGCCAAAAAGAAAACAACAACATCTGAAGTTGCAAAGTTTGAGACGATCAACATCGACAAAGTGTCTGTTTCAAAAGATAAAACTGAAACTGTCAAACTTTCAAAAGATAAGAAAAAGGTTAAGTTTGAGAATAATAATGTCGATGAAATCTTAGATGGTTATTTTGAGGATGATTATGAAGCTTATTATCCCAAACCCAAGACCAAACAGGCTTGGGTAGCACTCTTTCACTGAATGTTAATGTGTGTAGGGGCTCCAGAGATCTATATTATCAAAGTGGATTCTGGATAGCGGAGTGTCAAGGCACATGACCGGGATGAAAGCACTACTCTTCGATATCAAAGCGATTAATGGAGGGTATGTTGGCTTCGCTGGAAACCAAGGAGGCCGGATTGTTGCTGAAGGAAAACTTTCAAATGGCGTGGTATCATTTGATCGTGTGAACTACATTGCCGAGCTAGAGAACAATCTTCTAAGTATCTCACAGATTTGCGATAAGCAGTTCACTGTTCATTTCAATGATAAGGAGTGTATGATACTTTAGCCGGGTTTCAAAATTCTGGATGATTGGATTCTTATGCGTGCTCCACACGAAAACGATCTCTACGTGTTAGATATGGGTATTGCTACAATATCGTTGAAATCGGCTCAATGTTTTGTCACAAAAGCCACGGAGAAGGATTCGATTCTATGGCACAGAAAAATGGGGAACATACATCTGAGGAAAATGAATTTTCTGGTTCATAACGATTTAGTCGAGGGGGTGAATCTTCGAAGCTTCCACATGATAGATCATTGTCTTGAATGCAAGAAAGGGAAGCAGAAAAAGAAGTCACATCCTAAGAAGATTCTGAATTCTATAAAGTTGCCGCTTGAACGTCTACATATGGATCTTTTCGGTCCGGTGAACGTCAGAAGTATATCCGGAGATCTATATTGTTTGGTTGTCACAGATGATTATTCTCGATATTCATGGGTTTTCTTTCAAGAGTCTAAGGATGAAACCTTCTCTGGAGATTCTCTTCAAGAAGCTCGATAATCTATATCATCTGCCTGTCACACGTATTCGAAGTGATAATGGCACGGAATTCAAGAACCACAAGATGAAAGATTTTTGCAATGCCAAAGGAATTCTGCACGAATTTAGTGCACCATATACTCCACAACAAAATGGGGTAGCTGAGAGAAAGAATAGAACTCTAATCGAAACAGCAAGAACAATGCTTGCAGACTCGAAACTTCCTATTAGCTTCTGGAGTGAGGCGGTTGCAGCGGCATGTTATACTTTAAACAGGGTCTTAACTGTCAAACCAACTAAAAAGACTTGTTTCGAGATGATCAACCGAAGGAAACCAAATTTGAAATATCTAGAACAGTTTGTGTCACACCCTTAATTTCCACTTGCGGAGTTTTACCGCGAGCCGTGTGATCAAACCAGAATCTGAGACACTAGTAATAATCGAACGACTCTATATGATTTATTTAAACGTTTTCCAAAAACATTTGTTTAACCATTCGTAGTTATTTTCAAATTGTCTTAGTTCCAAAGTTTAGTGTAAGCATTAGTTTCAAAGTTTAGCGGAAGCATTAGAGTAAAGTAAAGTAACGGGCACCAACATAAACGCCAAAACCAAAAATCCCAAACAATATTCGTAAATAAGACTCGATAAGTCTTGATCAAATGCAAGTGAGTGCACATAGCGCTCCTAGCGTCCTGAGAAACATGTAAAGAAACAAGTGTCAACATTAAAGAAGAGTGAGTTCACAGGTTTTTATAAGTTCACAAGTTCGGTTAAATGTTTGCTTTCCCCGTTATCCCTAACCCGGGATAATGATATAGTTCCATTATTCCTAACCTGGAATAATAATGTTGGTTCGTAATTAAGTTCAATGTTAACATGTAGTAGCGAGCCTAAAGTTACGTCACATAAGAGTTCGCAATCGAAGCTGACTGTTGTTGCCTCAGTGTTGCCAGGCCTATCACTGACCATGGCGAAAGTTAGGCCAAATTAATCACCCGTTGACCATTCCCAGTCGGCTAGCGCGACTAGCTCGGGTGGGGCTTGTCGGGGGCCCAGTAGTACTACTTATAATTTCCCCGCTATCTAACCCAATACTAACGATCCGAGAGTTTGTTGAGGACTTCCGTGATATAGCTACTTAGTGACCATAACGTACATTAACATTAACTTAGTTACCGAGTAGTTTAACGACGTTAATTTCGCATAACGTAAAAGATAGAGTTATAGAGTGTATACATGTTTCTCCCCCTGTTATTTAAAACCGGATAAAATAGGGGCCGTGAACTCACCTTAAATTGCTCGGTTAGAGTAACACAAAAGTAGCAAATGATGGGACCGCTAATCGCGTCCTAACATGTCAACCGATTTAGAGTTAGTGTGTGAACACATTGATACAAAACCCTACGCATAACTAACACACAGTGCGGCACACTTAATAACCAATTCAAAAACACAATCATGCATGAAAAGTATCATCATACCAAAATAATGATCAAACCAACTTGTCATAAACACAGATTAACCCATACAACACTTTGGTACACACAAACGCAAGTTATCATGTTTCAGCTTGTACGCTCATAACTAGGCTGTTTTCGAGGATTTTTATAAAATAGTTCCAATGTTCCAAAAAGTCCAATTTTTTTACAGGAGATGTCAACTAAACTGTAGAATTTTATGTAAAATTTTCAAGTTCTAACGCTTTACCAATTATTTATAAACATTTATATACTAGGCTGCAGTCAGATTCGTCGCTTTCTGACTGCAGTCCACGGAAAAATTATTTAAAAATCATCGTTCATCCAATTAAGAAAATTCCAGTGGAGTTTTCCGGAAATTCCCGTCTCCAATTACTGTACAAATTTCGTGATGCAACCCCTACAGACTATGAGATCCGACTCGATAAACAGCTAGCAAATTTTGCAGAATTTACACAGTTCAGCTGCTGCACTAAATAACCACTTAAAAATAGCAAACGACCTCAGAAAAATATGAATCCGGTGCCATTAGAAGCGTTTTTCAAAAATACACGTTTTAGGCTTCAGAAAATCCACTTTTCGATAAATAATGGTCAGGTTACAGCCAATTGAAGTTGGATGTAAATGTCATTTAGCAAACAGTTTTCGACTTTTATCGCATTAGAACATGCTTAAACGATCATGACTCTTAATAACAATGATTAACAACAGGTTTATTTTTCAAATATCATCATGTATATCAATATTCATGCAAACCCTAATTATATAACATGATCCGCCAAAACGCAGCTTATGATTTTAGTATTCAACATAACATCAAAATCGCAAAGATTTGCACAATCATCCGAACTAATCATAAATCACAACACTTTTCATACTAATAATCCTACCATTACACACAATCATGATCAAGATTATACAAACCCTAATGTGAATCGCAAAACAATTAACCCTAACCTTGAAACGATGATGATTAGCGAACCGGGACAAGATTTGAATCGATCCGGGAGTTGTAGGGCTTTGCGATCGTGAGAGGGGGGCTGCCGTCGCCTTCCTCTATGTGCTAGGGTTTGTTGTTTTTTTTTAAACACAACTCATGCATACATACAATTATATAGCACAAGGGAAAAGAAAAGGGTGGGGGGCGACCGCAAAGGGGGGGGCGGTTTGGGTAAATGGCTTGGGCCTCAAGTTTAGGTTAGTTCCTTGGGCCGCAAGGAGGTGAGGTCGACACGTTTCACGGCTCGGTTCGGTTCGGCTATTTATTTATTATTTTTTTTATAACTAATAATCACGAAATCAAGGCGTGATACAATAATCTACAAAATATACAAATGTCTAATAACACATAGCACGTAATTCACCCAATAAATTCACAAAGTTAGCGTAGTTATTGCGAGCGTGTAATTTAATTCTCCGAATTAAATTAGCGTAGAAATGAATAACCGTAAAGTAGCGCGTTTAAGATACCTGGAAAGCCAGGATGTCACATTATCCCCATGTTGAAAGAATTTTCATCCCGAAAATTGAGTAAACGCGGTTTAGAATGCAACGCACAAAGATTCAATTTGTTAGCAATGGCACAAGAAATTCCCAGGCTGTCACATCATCCCCATGTTGAAAGAATTTCGTCCCGAAATTTAGTTTGTGGTAACTCAGATTGCTGCTCAGCTGCAAAAAGGTGTGGGTATTTGCTTTTCATTTGGTCCTCTCATCCAATGGAATGACTAGGGTCTCATCTGATAGGCACTTCTTCAGATTGGACACATGAAAAACGTTGTGAACTCCCCTGAGTTCGGTAGGAAGGTCTAATTGATAAGCTACTGGCCCGATACGCTTCGAGATCACAAATGGGCCTACGTACCGTGGGTTTAGTTTGCCTCGTTTCCCAAAACAGATTACACCCTTCCAGGGTGACACCTTCAGTAGGACGCGGTCGCCTACTTGAAATTCGAGCGGTTTGCGTCGTTGATCAGCGTAGCTTTTCTGTCGATCTCGTGCCTCTGCCATGCGGTTTCTGATTTGCACAATCTTTTTAGTAGCCTCAAGTATCAACTCAGGATCTGTGAGTTGACTGTCACCGACTTCTGCCCAACAGACCGGTGATCTACATTTGCGACCGTATAATGCTTCAAACGGTGCCACTTGAATACTCTTATGGTAACTGTTGTTATACGAGAATTCCACTAAAGGCGATGGATTTCCCAACTGTTCCCGAAGTCTACCACACATGCCCTAAGCATGTCTTCCAAGGTCTGAATGGTCCTTTCACTTTGACCATCCGTCTGAGGGTGATAAGCTGTGCTCATATCTAAGCGTGTACCCAACGCTTTCTGAAGTGACTGCCGAAAGTTGGATGTGAAACGAGCATCCCTGTCTGAGATGATGGATGTTGGCACCCCGTGCCGAGAAACTACTTCCTTAACGTAGATGCGAGTCAACTTATCCATCTTATCTGTTTCTTTGATCGCTAGGAAGTGTGCAGACTTAGTTTTGACGATCCACGATTACCCAGATGGTATCGCAACCACCCGGAGTTCGCGTGAGTTTAGTGATAAAGTCCATCGAGATCTGATCCCATTCCACACTGGGATCTCAGGTTGTTGAAGTAGCCCTGATGGCTTCTGGTATTCCACCTTGACTTTCGCACAAGTCAAACACTTGCTCACATAGGTGGCTATATCTGCTTTCAAGTTGGGCCACCAGTACGCGGCTTTAAGGTCTTGATCCATCTTATCCGAACCAGGATGGACAGAGTATCGGGATTTGTGAGCTTCGTCCATAACTAGCTTCCTGAGGTCTCCGTAGAGAGGTACCCATATACGATTCATGAAATACCGGGCACCATTGGGTTTCACTTCCCAATCGCGTTCCATCTTTCCCACATATTCGGCCTTGATGTTTTCTTCCTTAACTGCTTCTAGCTGCACGTCGCGTATCTGTTCGGGTAACCCCGAATGAATGGTGAACTGTAGTGCTCGTACCCGACGAGGTTTCAAGTGCTCCTTCCTACTGAGGGCATCAGCTACCACGTTAGCTTTACCCGGGTGATACCGAATGGCACATTCATAATCGTTCAGGAGTTCGACCCAACGACGCTGTCGCATGTTCAACTCCTTCTGGTCAAAGATATGCTGGAGGCTCTTGTGATCCGTGTAGATTGTGCACTTTGTTCCATATAGATAGTGTCTCCAAATCTTAAGTGCAAACATAACTTCTCCCAATTCCAAGTCATGTGTCGTGTAGTTCTTCTCGTGGACCTTCAACTGTCGGGATGCATACGCGATGACCTTATCACGTTGCATGAGTACGCATCCCAATCCCTGAATGGAAGCGTCACAATATACCACAAAATCATCTGTCCCTTCTGGCAAGGACAAAATGGGTGCACTGCAAAGTTTCTGCTTCAGCAATTGAAATGCTGCTTCCTGCTTGTCACCCCAAGCATACTTGGTGCCCTTCTGGGTGAGAGTGGTAAGCGGTTGTGCGATCTTGGAAAATCCCTCGATGAAGCGTCAGTAGTAACCAACCAAACCTAAAAATTGGCGGATCTCTATCGGTGTCCTGGGCGCTTCCCAGTTCTTGATAGCATCGATCTTGGTGGGATCAACGTGTATACCCTTTTCATTCACGATATGCCCGAGGAACTGAACTTCCCGAATCCAGAAATCACACTTCGAAAACTTGGCATATAGTTTCTCCTGTTGAAGTAGTTCCAGCAATAATCGTAGATGCTCAGCATGTTCTTCTTCACCCTTAGAGTAGACGAGTATATCATCGATGAACACAATGACAAACTTGTCGAGATACGGCTTACACACGCGGTTTATGAGGTCCATGAACACCGCGGGTGCATTGGTGAGGCCGGGGCATGACCAAGAACTCATAATGGCCATACCGAGTACGAAATGCCGTCTTGGAGATATCCTCCTCCCTGACGCGTAACTAGTGATAACCGGACCGTAGATCAATCTTGGAGTAGTAGCTTGACCCTTGAAGCTAGTCGAAGAGATTGTCGATGCGAGGTAATGTTTATCGGTTCTTGATGTAACCTTATTGAGTCCCCTGTTGTCGATGCACATGCGGAAGGTCCCGTCCTTCTTCTTGACAAAAAGGACCGGAGCTCCCCATGGCGAAGTACTGTGTCGGATAAATCCCTTTTCCAACAATTCCTGAAGTTGGGTAGACAACTCTTGCAGCTCTGCTGGAGCTAGGCGGTACGGGGCCTTGGCGATAGGAGTCGCATGGTTCGCCAATTCGATTTCAAACTCCACTTGTCGATGTGGTGGAAGACCAGGTAAATCCTCTGGAAACACATCAGAAAAGTCACGGACGACGGGGATATCTTCAATTCGCTTCTCGTCCTTAGGCTGCTCGGTGACCAGTGCGAGCAAAGCGAAGGAGTTCTTTCTCCGAGATACTTCTGAGCTTGCATGTAAGAGATGATGTTTGTGACGGCGCCTGCCTTCTCGCCTTGCTCCATCAAGACTTCGTCGTTAGAGAGCGGAATACGGATAACTTTCTCGAAACAGATAACTTCAGCTCGGATGTCGGATAGCCAGTCCATTCCGGCTACCACGTCAAAACTACCCAGGGTAGTTGTCATCAGATCAATGGTAAAGGTGTGACCCGCGAGTTTAAGTTGACAGCCGGTTACTAAATGGGTCACATCTACAGATTTACCATCGGCTAGTTCTATGACGTAAGGGGTCTCTAGGGGTTTAGGCGTGAGATTTAGGTTCTCCCTAAAAGACTCGGATATAAATCTCTTATCCGCACCCGTATCAAAAAGTACAGTAGCAAAATGATTGTCAAGGGGAAACTTACAGGTGACCACGTTCGAGTCATTTCTGGCCTCTCCGCGGCCAGCGTGAAGCACGACCTTTGGCACCTCCTGTGCCACCATTGCCATTGTTGTTATTGTTGTTGTTGTTGTTGTTCCTACCAATGTTGTTGTTGCGAAGCTGCGGGCAGTCTCGCTTGAAATGGGCAGTGCTACCGCACTGATAGCACCCCCGGTTAATACCTTGCTGTTGACCCTGGTGCTGATTCTGATTTTTTCGAGACATGATTTCCCCGCGACAATCGTTTGCCGCGTGTCCCGCTTTGCCACATCGTTGGCAGTGATTTCCAGCGCAAGGGCTATGATGATGGAGGTTACAACAATTACATTGCGGCTTTCGACCCGCATAGCCGCTTGAGTTCTAGGTGTTGTTGGCAGACTGATTATTGTGACCCAGATTGTTGGACCGCTTCTTGTTTCCTTGTTGTGGCTGGGCTGACGAAGACTGTCGAGCAGGTGAGTCTTCAAATTTTCTTTTGTTATCAGGGACAACTTCAGTTGCACCCCGAGGTGGCAACTTCCTTTGCTCCACCGCCTTATCGGTGGTTTATGCGCCAGCCTAATCGCTTGATGCTCCGTCGTAGGGTTGGTAGACATTACCATGCCCTGGATTTCAGGGACCAGACCCCCAAGATAAAACTCAAGTCGTTTTTCGACGGTGTTAGCCAGATCGGGACATAGGAACACCAGATCATGATGTTTTGCCATATACGCTTCAATTTCAGACCCTACCATCTTGTGGTTCCATAAAGCTTGCTCCAACTGCTGAACTCTGTCCCGCGGACAGTATTCCTCCTTGATTAGGGCCTTAAACTCGGTCCAGGCCATTGCGTTCGCCGCAACAAGTCCACGCGTTTGGACTTGTGCGTTCCACCAGGTTAATGCCCCATCTTCCAACGTTGAGGCAGCATACTTGACCTTATTGACTTCAAGGCAATTGCACATCTCGAAAACCGATTCAGACTTTTCAATCCAACGGACCAGTCCTATGGGTCCTTCCGCACCCGTGAACTTGCTCGGTTTTGCATCAAGGAACATCTTGTAGGGGTTAAGACCCCCTCCTGCTGGTGAGTTTTGAACACCTGCCAGAGCAGCATTCACGTGTTCTTGGATTAATGCGGCCAATTCTTCAGGTGACATGTTGAGGTTTCCGCGACGACCAGTTGCCATTTTAGATCTTCGCAAGACAACACAAACACACACCGATAAGTATATATATCCAATATAGTTATTATATTCCACACTTCAATCATCACACAAGTTATGTCAACCCAACAAATTAAACAATCAAAAGGAACATTCGATTAAATAAATTGCAATGTCTTACAAAATACCAACCAAACATCTGAGTTTAATTATAAAATTTCAAGTTCAAACATAAGTGGAAACAAACAAACTAAAGAAAACAAAGCGGGGATTGGCGAGACGAGTCAGTCTTCTACGTCTCCATCTCCCAAGTCGCTATCGTTGCCGTCATCCTCTGCGGCGTTTTCAGCTTCAACAGTCGGGTCCTGTTCCGGCTCCTCTTCCTCCGGATCCTCCTCCGGGTCTTCCTCTGGATCCTCCTCTGGGTCTTCCTCTAGGTCCTCCTCTTATTCCTCTACCGGCGATGGAGGGGCCGGTGCTGGTGCGAGTACTGGGACAGGTGCTTGATTCTGCTCCAGTTCTTGAATCCTCCAACTGGACTAAAGAACTCTGTCTTCGAGCCAGTCAGCCCTCAGCTGCTCAGCACGAAGATCCTTAGCTAAAATGTTTCGAACTTTCCTATTCTCATGTTGCTCTTCCTCGAGCCTTCCAGTTTTACCAGTTAGTTGACGTATCATCCATCATTGTGCTTTGATAGTCTCCTGCATTCTCTCTAGTTGTTCCTGTTCTTTCCTTAACATACCCCTAAGTAGATCGTCCCCTACTCCTAACGAGTTGACCGGTTCGACCGGTATAGCGGTGGTCGGATGGGAGGACGACTCCCCTCCTAGACGAGTCATTTCCTAGCAGCTGAGCGTGTCTCCATGCCATGAGGTGGTGAGGGTTCGACCATGGGTGCCTTCCGCGGCGCCCTTGATTGTCGAGATTTGTCGGATGATGATGATGACATTGCCTGATTGGTTGATGTAGTTAGTTACGAGTTGCGTGCATCACAATATACATATATATCTTACATAAAACAGTTGTAGTATAACATATAACAAGATATAACAGTTCGGTGCTAGCTAAGTCTAGTGTCATGTAACAGCTATAGTTTAGGTCTACTTTTAATGCAAACCTGGTTCTCTATAGCTAGAGGCTCTGATACCAATCTGTCACACCCTCAATTTCCACTTACGGAGTTTTACCACGAGGCGTGTGATCAAACCAGAATCTGAGACACTAGTAATATCGAACGACTCTATATGATTTATTTAAACGTTTTCCAAAAACATTTGTTTAACCATTCGTAGTTATTTTCAAATTGTCTTAGTTCCAAAGTTTAGCGGAAGCATTAGTTTCAAAGTTTAGCGGAAGCATTAGAGTAAAGTAAAGTAACGGGCGCCAACATAAATGGCAAAACCAAAAATCCCAAACAATATTCGTAAATAAGACTCGATAAAAATGTCTTGATCAAATGCAAGTGAGTGCACCTAGCGCTCCTAGCGTCCTGAGAAACATGTAAAGAAACAAGTGTCAACATTAAAGAAGAGCGAGTTCATAGGTTTTTATAAGTTCACAAGTTCGGTTAAATGTTTGCTTTCCCCGTTATCCCTAACCCAGGATAATGATATAATTCCATTATTCCAAACCCGGAATAATAATGTTGGTTCGTAATTAAGTTCAATGTTAATATGTAGGTAGCGAGCCTAAAGTTACGTCACATAAGAGTTCGCGATCAAAGCTGACTGTTGTTTCCTCAGTGTTGCCAGGCCTATCACTGACCATGGCGAAAGTTAGGCCAAATTAATCACCCGTTGACCATTCCGGTCGGCTAGCGCGACTAGCTCGGGTGGGGCTTGTCGGGCCCAGTAGTCTACTTATAATTTCCCCGCTATCTAACCCAATACTAACGATCGAGAGTTTGTTGAGGACTTCCGTGATATAGCTACTTAGTGACCATAACGTACATTAACATTAACTTAGTTACCGAGTAGTTTAACGACGTTAATTTCGCATAACGTAAAAGATAGAGTTATAGAGTGTATACATGTTTCTCCCCCTGTTGTTTAAAACCGGATAAAATAGGGGCCGTGAACTCACCTTAAATTGCTCGGTTAGAGTAACACAAAATTAGCAAATGATGGGACCGCTAATCGCATCCTAACATGTCAACCGATTTAGAGTTAGTGTGTGAACACACTTATACAAAACCCTACGCATAACTAACACACAGTGCGGCACACGTAATAACCAATTCAAAAACACAATCATGCATGAAAAGTATCATCATACCAAAATAATGATCAAACCAACTTGTCATAAACACAGATTAACCCATACAACACTTTGGTACACACAAACGCAAGTTATCATGTTTCAGCTTGTACGCTCATAACTAGGCTGTATTCGAGGATTTTTATAAAATAGTTCCAATGTTCCAAAAATTCCAATTTTTTACAGGAGGTGTCAACTAAACAGTAGAATTTTATGTAAAATTTTCAAGTCCTAACGCTTTACCAATTATTTATAAACATTTATATACTAGGTTGTAGTCAGATTCGTCGCTTTCTGACTGCAGTCCACGGGAAAAATTATTTAAAAATCATCGTTAATCCAATTAAGAAAATTCCAGTGGATGTTTTCGGAAATTCCCGTCTCCAGTTAGTGTACAAATTTCGTGACCAACCCCTAGAGACTATGAGATCCGACTCGATTAACAGCTAGCAAATTTTGCAGAATTTACACAGCTTCAGCTGCTACACTAAATAACCACTTAAAAATAGCAAACGACCTCATAAAAATATAAATCTGGCGCCATTAGAAGCCTTTTTCAAAAATACACGTTTTAGGCTTCAGAAAATCCACTTTTCGATAAATAGTGGTCAGGTTACAGCCAATTGAAGTTGGCTGTAAATGTCATTCAGCAAACAGTTTTCGACTTTTATCGCATTAGAACATGCTTAAACGATCATGACTCTTAATAACAATGATTAACAACAGGTTTATTTGTCAAATATCATCATGTATATCAATATTCATGCAAACCAAATTATATAACATGATCTTTATCGCCAAAACGCAGCTTATGATTTTAGTATTCAACATAACATCAAAATCGCAAAGATTCGCACAATCATCCGAACTAATCATAAATCACAACACTTTTCATACTAATAATCCTACCATTACACACAATCATGATCAAGATTATACAAACCCTAATGTGAATCGCAAAACAATTAAACCCTAACCTTGAAACGATGATGATTAGCGAACCGGGACAAGATTGGAATCAATCCGGGAGTTGTAGGGCTTTGCGATCGTGAGAGGGGGGGCTGCCGTTGCCTTCCTCTATGTGCTAGGGTTTGTTGTTTTTTTAAACACAACTCATGCATACATACAATTATATAGCACAAGGGAAAAGAAAATGGTGGAGGGGGGGGGGGCGTGACCGCAAGGGGGGGGCGGTTTGGGTAAATGGCTTGGGCCTCAAGTTTTGGTTGATTCCTTGGGCCGCAAGGAGGTGAGGTCGACACGTTTCGCGGCTCGGTTCGGTTCAGCTATTTATTTATTATTTTTTTTATAACTAATAATCGCGAAATCAAGGCGTGATAAAATAATCTACAAAATATACAAACGTCTAATAACACATAGCATGTAATTCACCCAATAAATTCACAAAGTTAGCATACTTATTGCGTGCGTGTAATTTAATTCTCCGAATTAAATTAGCGTAGGAATGAATAACCGTAAAGTAGCGCGTTTAAGATACCTAGAAAGCCGGGATGTCACAGTTTGTTGCACCGTGCACAGTGATTGTTCAAGATGGAAAATTCAGTGCTAAAACGCTTGAAGGTTTCTTCGTTGATTACGCTAGTCCGTTAAGAAGAGTTTATGTTCCTGCTTTGAGAAAAGTGATCGAAGCGCAACACGTTGATTGCTTTCAGTACAGAACTCCTATTCAGAGGAAAGGCGATGCGTGATTGTTCAATTACCAAGATTTGTGGAAGTCATTCGACTTGCCAGAAGAACCGTCTGATGAAGAACTTGCAGCTCTTTATTATCTTCAACAGTCGGCAAACCAAGAACAGATAATAAGGCCAATTGTGGTTAATTAACCCACCGTTGGTACTTCGTCTTCTGGTGCAGGTCCGAGTAATAGTGGTGTTCCGGTTGAACAAATTTTTGAAGCAGAAGTAACACCTACTACAACTCCAGCAAATGTTTCCACTGAACCAGGGAATACAACCTCAGTGCCCAATACTTCTCAGAATCAGAATTCCGACTCTGATGATGCTCTGACCTTCGATGATGATGGAGAATCCTCTTCCTATGAAGAATCCGAGCAGATATCCAACATGTTGAATCAATCTGCTGGCCCGAGCAATCAAAATGAAGCTACATCTAGTGCTCCTGAAGTTGATATGATTGTTTAGTGAGGAGATGCCACGATCTTATTCTTATCATCCCTCAACAAATATTATTGGAGAGTTACAGACTGGTGTGCGAACAAGAAGTCAAATTAACAAAGCATTAAGTTGTTTCTATACCCGAGTGGCTCCTACTTAAGACTATTGCTTTTATTCATGTTTCATATATCAAATAGAGCCGAAGACTGTGTGTTAGGATCTGAGTTTGAATTACTTGTAGTTTTTGTTTCAAAAATGGAAAATGATTGAATTAAAAGAGATTTGCAGCGGAATAAGATTGAAAATTTTACTACAAGCAATGGTTGTTTGTTTTCATCATCATCATGCTTTCAAGTTAATTAACATGCATGTGATTCACAAACTCCCCCTCAGCCTTTGCAATTACAGTTTGGTAACGAGAAAATGCAGAGAAGATGATATGCGAAAGTTGATCTTTTAAGAGATAAGTTTAAAGGTTACAAGAGTTGCCTATTTATACTAACTATCTAACCTCTGAGCATCTTTGATGACATCAGGTTGATAGTGACAGGAAACAATATGTAACTGACTCTAAACACTGCTTATACTTACTATCAGTGCTTGGCACTGTTAGATTGATTAACTAAGCTAATGACTAAACCCTGATTCCTATCCTCTGACCTTGTTAACTCTGGCAGACCTTGAAGCTTTGTGAAGGCAGATGATAGGATGAGCAGTCTTTATGGAAAGCAGTGTAAGTACATCAGAGGATGTAACCTCTGCTAGTTGAACCAAAGCTCGGATAGTGTTGTTTGGCTTTATATCTTCTGTTCCTTTCATAGGGTTCAATCCCAACAATCTCCCCCTGGAACAGATGATGCAAAAACACTTTATTCTTGGTTTTTATTCCTCAGAAGAAATTCTCTTATTTGGGAATTGAAGTTCAAAGTTAAGAGATTCCATGTCATCAGCATCCTTCACCAGCTCTAAACATAGTAGTTCTTGGAAGTCTTCTACTGTAAGCTCATAAGCATCTTCCATGGATAGTTTAGTGGCTGCACCATCAGACTTGAGCAATGTCAATTCATGGGTGTCTTTGTCGACCTTCCATTTAAGAATTTTTGGGTCTGATGGTTTTCTTGAAGGAGCCTTTATTGCAGAGGTTTGTAAATGAGCCATCTTTGACAAATCTTTGGCCAGCTTGGCACTTGTATCATCTGTGTGATAACCAATCATATTCTTAATCCCTTCTTTGATAAATGTATCCTCAAACTCTTTGTCAGTCTTTTCATTCATCTCCCTTGCTTTTTCCTGTGTTGCAGGGCAAGTGTGGAGTGGGCAGATGTTGAGCTGGACCTTTTAGAGAGTTGAGCTCTGAGGATAGCATCTTCCTTTGAGTAGTCAGGCTTGGGAGGCATGGATGGATCCTTTTTCCTTCTTTTCTTCCAAACTTTTATAAGTGTCTAACACCCTCACCTCACCCCATCTCATCACATGGTTTTTGGAACCATAATGATTTTGAATCAGTTATTGCTTCATTCTGTTAAACTTCAAAGCATTTTCAGTGATATCTTTCTTGTATAAATCCCAGTTGGGAGGAGTTGGCTTTTTAAGAGGGTCTTTCAACATTTCTTGCATTCTGTTGATTTCCCCCCTCAGTTCATCTATGCTCCAATCCATGAACTGTGGCCTTGTTGCCTTATACATCTTCTTTTCCATAATATACTCAATGAGTTCACTCTTGAGCAACTTATCTTCCCTTACTGACAACTGGTTGCTCAGATCCTTAACAAAATTTTGTAGAATGGTGACTTTACTCAGTTGAAAGGACATGATAATCTGTATCTCTCTATCATTTTTACCAGCTCATTCTCTTTTGGCAATATCCTCTACTTGCTTCTTTTTCAATTCTAGATAGGCATCAACATTTGCTGGTCTTGGATAGCCAGCAAGGGATAGAATTGTTCTTTTGTCAGGGTCATCTTCTGAAAAGAAACTTAGGATCTCTTCCCTGACTGCTGGTAAATCAAGAGGATACAACTTTGATGCAGGAATGACTTTAAGAGTTGAAGAAGTTTTAAGCACTGATATGGGGATCACTGGTGATGATGATAGTGGAAGAGGTGCAGAGATCTCATCATCATTTATCACTTTTGTGATTTTCCTCCTTTTAAACCTTAAAGTAGGTGATGGTGGTTGTGGGATTTTTGGTGGTGTGGATAATGGTTGAGTTGATGTGGGAAATGTGATCATGGCAGTGGATGAAATTGCATCTGTTGCAACCTCTGATGTATCAACAGATGTTGTAACATCTGCTTGTGTGGATGTTGGTTGTGGTTTTGAAAATGTGATAGGTTTTTGAGAGGCAGAGGTTTTCATGGTTGGATTGGTTTCAGGCTTAGTTTTAGGAGGTGTGGATGTTGGTTGCCTGGCTTTTCTAGCAGGAGTTCTTTTTGATGAAGTACCAACCTCTCCTTTTTCTTTTTCCTGATCAATCTTTTTCTCAACCAACACTTTGCTCTCCTCAATCAGATTCTTCTTGTGACTAGCCCTTGCCTTGGCCACTAGTTCTTCAGTTAAATCTATCTTCTTTGAACCATCAGGCCTTGGAATGTTCAAGGAAGGTCTGGCCTTATCATCATCTATTGTTAGCTTCTTTAGACCCAAAGGTTTCTCCCCCTTTTTGGCTTCATCTGTTGTAACAAATATAACTGTTGGAGGTGCATGGCCAGTGGTTGTGAGTAGATGTGCTTTGATGGCTTTAATGTCTGCTGCAGTGTCTTGATACCTTGATTCAAACATGTTTTGAACATTATTCACATGATGCTTGTGTTGTAAATCCAAATAATGTTGTTGATGTTGAAACAGAGGGTTAAGAGCTTCTTTGAGATCAGCAGTGGATAGAACAGAGGGTTGACTTTTTGTAGCTGTCATCTGCTTTAGTAAATCTTTGATTTCACCAACAGAGTTTCCTATTCTGGTCACTCTCTCCGTCAAATCCTGGTATTTTAGATCATCACCTAATTCAATAGGATCATCTGAACTCCTACCAGTGGTAGTAGTTATATCTATGTTATCATGAGCAGTGGTTTTAGGACCAGCTTCAAACATAGATGCCCCTTGTCTTGGTACTGGGGACTTCCCACAATAGAGGTAACAGTTGTTGCCTCAGCAGAGGTTGCCTTCAACCAAGTCTTATTAATGAAACCACTGTCCAACAGAAAACTAAGGAGTTCAGCAATTGTAGTGGCTGCTTGTGTTGAAATATCACCAAGGGTTACATGTAACCCAAGGAATGTAGCCTCTTCATTTGCTGATGGGCTAGCAATGAATAAAGAATCAGACCCAGCCATTGGATGAAGTATATTCTCAGTAATAGGTTGTTGAGAAGTGCTGGTTTGTGTCTGAACTAATTCAATTACATTCAGCAATGGTACAATTGTGGGTGGAAGCGAAGGTATCTGTGAAGTTGGTTGAGTAGAAAGCGACATTGCCCTGGGAGAGGGGATGTGGAAGATAGACCGAAGTGGATCTAGAGCTTCATAAAGTGGTGTCTCTGTGTCTACAACCTTTTCCTTTTGTGAGGAAGAAGGAGGAGTTTCAAAGCCGGTGGGAGATCTTTGAACCATCTGCTGTGAAGAAGTAGCAGAAGTGGTTTGTGACTTTGGTGTTGTCACAGGGTTAACCTCTGGGATCTCATCTTCCAGAGGACCCTTTTTGGGTTTGGTGGGCTTTTGGAGATTGTTTTGGTTTTCTTTTTGGAAATTTTTGGTGTGGGTTTCAGGGCAGCGGTTGTGTTGCCCTGATCACCAAGAGCAGTGGGCTCAGTAGCAAGAGGTTGAGATTGAACATTTTGTTCTGGTAAAACTTGTTCATCCTCCTCTACTTGTGTTTTCTCAACTATCAGAGGTTTTGAGCAAACAGATATTGTGATCAGACTTTTAAAGATTTATTGAAAATTTTCAATTTTAAACTATTTTTAAGGAATTTGTGAATTTCTGAAAACATTTTGATGCTATGTACACATGGATGTACAAGAAAACTTGTTTTTAATCCATGTTTAGCATACCAAGCCTTGAGATCAATTTTTCAAAGGGAGATGTATCCAATGCCTTGGTTAAAACATCTGCCCATTGATCTGAAGCATGGACATGATGCAAAGAAATCAAACCTTTTTCATAGCAATCTCTCACAAAGTGATGTCTGATGTCAATGTGCTTTGTAATTGAATGAGAAACTGGATTTTTGATGATATTTTTAGCAGCTTGACTGTCCAATTTGAGTGGAGTCTTTAGTGCAATGATACCAAAATCCAACAACTGGTTTTGAAGCCACAAGAGTTGAGCAGTGCAGCTAGCAGCAGCAATATACTCTGCCTCAGCAGTGGATGTTGAAACTGCAACCTACTTTTTGCTTTGCCAAGACACTAGACAATCACCTAGGAATTGACATCCTCCGGATGTGGACTTCCTTGTAATTTTACACCCAGCAAAATCACTATCTAAAAAACCTGAAAGCTCAATATTCCCATTAGCTGGATACCAGATACCAAGTGTGAGAGCACCTTTTATGTATCTTAATATCCTTTTTACAGCAATAAGGTCAGACTTTCTAGGTAATGCCTGTGATCTGGCACAAACACATGTTGCAAACATGATGTCTGGCCTTGATGCAGTTTGGTACAATAAAGACCCAATCATGCTTCTATAAAGAGTTTGATCAACAAGGTCATCTTTACCATCAATGGTGACTAGCTTGGAGGTTGCCATGGGTGTACTACATGGTTTCAATCATCCATATCAAACCTTTTAAGCAGTTCTTTCACATACTTGTTTTGATGGATAAATGTACCATTATGCAATTGTTTAACTTGAAGACCAAGAAAACATTGGAGCTCACCCATTGCACTCATCTCAAACTCTGCTGCCATGAGTTTTCGAAACTCTTCACACATAGCAGTGCTTGTGGATCCAAAAATGATGTCATCCACATAAATTTGGACAAGCATCAAATCTTTTCCTTTCCATTTTAAAAACAGGGTTTTATCTATTTTGCCTCTAGTAAACCCTATTGATAAGAGAAAAGTGGATAGAGTTTCATACCAGGCTCTTGGTGCTTGTTTCAAGCCATACAATGCTTTGTTGAACTTGTTGACATGATCAGGATTCATCTTCAAAACCTGGAGGTTGACAGACATACACCTCTTCTTTGATTTTTCCATACAAAAATGCACTCTTTATATCCATTTGAAACACCTTTATGTTGTGGTTAGCAGCAAAAGCTAAGAACAGGCGAATAGCTTCCAACCTTGCTACAGGAGCAAAAGTCTCATCATAGTCTATACCTTCTTCCTGTCTGTAGCCTTGAACCACGAGCCTTGCTTTGTTTTTGACAACAATACCCCTTTCAACAGTTTTGTTCTAAAAGACCCACTTTGTGCCAATTGGACTTACATCTTTTGGCAGTGGCACAAGCTCCCGAACTTGTTGTCTTTTGAACTGAATGAGTTCTTCTTGCATTGCCTTACCCAGCTGTTGTCTTTCAGTGCCTCTTGGTACTTGACTGGCTGTATGAGTGATAGAAAACTAGCAAAAAGACAAATATTTTGGGATTGGCTTCGTGTGAGCACCCCAGATTTGATGTTGCCAATAACTTGATCTGCTGGATGGCTTTTGAGATAAATCAAATCACCTTGGTATGGAACAATAGCATTTTGAGGTGATGGCTGCAAATGTGTATCATCTGAGCTAACCTCTGCTGGTGAAATTGAAGTATCAGCCACTGATGAGAATGGTGGTGGTGGTATTGGGGGTATAGAGGTAATATTCTGATGATTTTGGTGCCCAGATGTAGGACTTTTATCAACAGATGTTTGATTTTGTGAACTGACAGAGGTTTGAGGATCAACCACTGTTGACCCAGAAGTGGCAGAGTTTACACAAGAGCTTGTAGCACTTGATCCTCTATTTGAAGAATAGACTTTTGTTTGGGGAAGCACACAGTCATATCCTTGATCTTGATCTTCTTCATATGATTATGGTGTACCTGCATTGTCTAGCTTAATAGAAACATCATCAAATGTGAATTTATCTAAATCAAAAAGCTCTGCATGATTTGCTGGGATTTTCAGTGATGATAGTTCATTGAATTTCACATTCAAAGTTTCTTCAACACACTTTGTCCTAGAGTTAAAAACTATGTAGGCTTTGGCAGTGGTTGAGTATCCCAGAAAATAACCACAATCAATTTTGGCTGCAAACTTAGATATAGAATCTTTGAAGTTCAAAATGAAACATGGACAGCCAAAAATTTTAAAATATGAAATTAGAGGTTTGATTTTATACAAAATCTCATAGGTAGTCTTTTGATGCCTGGGGTTAATCAAAACTCTGTTTTGAACATAGCAAGCAGTGTTTACAGCCTCTGCCCAAAAGGACAGGAGTAAACCAGAATCTGCTAGCATTGTTCTTGCTGATTCAATTAAGGTTCTGTTTTGCCTTTCAACCACCCCATTTTGTTCTGGAGTTCTTGGAATGCTATATTGTCTAACAATTCCTTTTGACTCACAAAAAGCATCCAACTCCCTATTTTTAAACTCTGTTCCATTGTCACTTCTAAAGAATTTTATTGGAAGATCAAATTGCTTTTCTACTTGTTTGACAAAGTTTTGCAAAATGCTTGCAGTTTCATCCTTAGAATGAAGAAAGAAGGTCCATGTAAACCTAGAGAAATCATCAACTATCACTAGGCAATACCTTTTGTGTTTAGCTCATGATTTGCACTGGGCCAAACAAGAATATGTTTTTGATTTTAGGGGGGGGAAAATATTTGAGAAAATACAAAAACATATGAAAAAAATTTAAAATGTACAAAAACATTGAAAAAGACAAAAAGAATTTAGTGTCACAAAGGAAATGATAGTACATCAGTGGGCTATCATAGTATGCTAAAGATTTGTAAAGTTTAAAAGTGATAAACAAGTCTTACTGAGGATGTGTCGATAGGCTTTACACGTTCAGTAAATTGTTTCTGAGATATAAACTAAATTTTACAACTGCTTAAACTAGTGGCTTAACATCTCTCGGATATATGGACTTAGTACCTTGAAATTTCGTTTGAGAGATTGCCTGATGCTGAGATACGATGTCTTTATATATAGTTGATATCTGGGGTATTATACAAGTTCTTCATATTTTGCGGAAGCAATAGCCTAGAACTTCTATAATGCTTTTTGCTATAAACCCCTACACTACATGCAAAGCTGAAAAGAATCGAAAGATAAAATCATTTGTAGTGCTTAAAAGATTCCTTAAGTGGAACACACCTTTAAGTCGAGCTTCATCTCTTTGTCGATACGGTGGTATTATCCTGAGCTCTCAAGGCTTCGCATTAACCCAGATACATATATCAATTACGCTATATTCACCTGTAAGATGAAATCTAGGGAATCTTGATACAGGAGTATATTCTGAGATGGAAACCATAGTTAAGTCAAGTTTCATAATTCATACCTAACATATCTTGGAACAATTGAGAGATGTGTCGAAGTTTAAGTGGACAAACATATCGACAATCTAGGTAAACAAGTTTAAAACTTAGTGTCATCTAAAGGTCAATGGTACTGGTGATATGTCTCAAACAACTGATATGATCCTTAGACACGAACTTCTATAATGCTTTTGCTATAAACCCCTAAACTACATGCAAAGCTGAAAAGAATCGAAAGATAAAATCATTTGCAGTGCTTAAAAGATTCCTTAAGTGGAACACACCTTTAAGTCGAGCCTTCATCTCTTTGTCAATACGGTGGTATTAACCTGAGCTCTCAAGGCTTCGCATTAACCCAGATACATATATCAATTACGCTATATTCACTTGTAAGATGAAATCTAGGGAATCTTGATATGGGAGTATATCGAGATAAACCATAGTTAAGTCAAGTTTCATAATTCATACCTAACATATCTTGGAACAATTGAGAGATGTGTCGAAGTTTAAGTGGACAAACATATCGACAATCTAGGTAAACAAGTTTAAAACTTAGTGTCATCTAAAGGTCAATGGTACTGGTGATATGTCTCAAACAACTTATATGATCCTTAGACACGAATTCACAAAAATATGTCTTTAAATATGTTTGTACATAGTTTACTGTCTAGAAATAGTTTATCTGCTTTACAGATTAAAACCAAAAATATTTTCAGTGTGTTTTAGCATAAACTTTCAAAAATACAAAAAGATTTTGTTTCTACATTAGTTTTTACAAGCCAATGTTGGAGAATGGATCTTCGAAGTCTGGTAAGGTGCTAAACTGGTGGAAATCTAATTGACAACGGGCTGGGAGCTAATCTGAAAAATTTGAAAAGCCAAAACGATTAAAAAACTAAAATACAAAAATATGTTTTTGATTTTAGGGGGAGAAATATTTGAGAAAATACAAAAACATATGAAAAAAATTTAAAATGTACAAAAACATTGAAAAAGACAAGAAGAATTTAGTGTCACAAAGGAAATGATAGTACATCAGTGGGCTATCATAGTATGCTAAAGATTTGTAAAGTTTAAAAGTGATAAACAAGTCTTACTGAGGATGTGTCGATAGGCTTTACACGTTCAGTAAATTGTTTCTGAGATATAAACTAAATTTTACAACTGCTTAAACTAGTGGCTTAACATCTCTCGGATATATGGACTTAGTACCTTGAAATTTCGTTTGAGAGATTGCCTGATGCTGAGATACGAGGTCTTTATATATAGTTGATATCTGGGGTATTATACAAGTTCTTCATATTTTGCGGAAGCAATAGCCTAGAACTTCTATAATGCTTTTGCTATAAACCCCTAAACTACATGCAAAGCTGAAAGAATCGAAAGATAAAATCATTTGTAGTGCTTAAAAGATTCCTTAAGTGGAACACACCTTTAAGTCGAGCCTTCATCTCTTTGTCGATACGGTGGTATTATCCTGAGCTCTCAAGGCTTCGCATTAACCCAGATTACATATATCAATTACGCTATATTCACCTGTAAGATGAAATCTAGGGAATCTTGATACAGGAGTATATTCTGAGATGGAAACCATAGTTAAGTCAAGTTTCATAATTCATACCTAACATATCTTGGAACAATTGAGAGATGTGTCGAAGTTTAAGTGGACAAACATATCGACAATCTAGGTAAACAAGTTTAAAACTTAGTGTCATCTAAAGGTCAATGGTACTGGTGATATGTCTCAAACAACTGATATGATCCTTAGACACAACTTCTATAATGCTTTTGCTATAAACCCCTAAACTACATGCAAAGCTGAAAAAGAATAAAATAATCATTTGCAGTGCTTAAAAGATTCCTTAAGTGGAACACACCTTTAAGTCGAGCCTTCATCTCTTTGTCGATACGGTGGTATTAACCTGAGCTCTCAAGGCTTCGCATTAACCCAGATACATATATCAATTACGCTATATTCACTTGTAAGATGAAATCTAGGGAATCTTGATATGGAGTATATTCTGAGATGGAAACCATAGTTAAGTCAAGTTTCATAATTCATACCTAACATATCTTGGAACAATTGAGAGATGTGTCGAAGTTTAAGTGGACAAACATATCGACAATCTAGGTAAACAAGTTTAAAACTTAGTGTCATCTAAAGGTCAATGGTACTGGTGATATGTCTCAAACAACTGATATGATCCTTAGACACGAATTCACAAAAATATGTCTGTAAATATGTTTGTACATAGTTTACTTGTCTAGAAATAGTTTATCTGCTTTACAGATTAAAACCAAAAATATTTTCAGTGTGTTTTAGCATAAACTTTCAAAAATACAAAAAGATTTTATTTCTACATTAGTTTTTACAAGCCAATGTTGGAGAACGGATCTTCGAAGTCTGGTAAGGTGCTAAACTGGTGGAAATCTAATTGACAACGGGCTGGGAGCTAATCTGAAAAATTTGAAAATCCAAAACGATTAAAAGTTCATTAAATTGAAACTTGATTTTGAGAAAAACCAACAGTTTGTTCATAACGAGTCGAACCGAGGTCATTAACTTGGACTCGGTAGACAAATCGGTTAACCATGGTCATTAGCTTGGACTTGGTCAACTGAGTGGATGGTTAAAACTGTTAATAATTGAAAAGTTCAGGGTCTAAATTAAGATTTTTTTTAAAAAAACTTGGTTTTGAATTGATCAAGTTCGCCCGACTTGTATAAGCTTGAATGTCTTTATCAGTTGATAAGTTCGCCCGGACTTGTTACTAATCTTAACTGATTAGTGTTGCAAGTTCGCCCGAACTTGTTAAGTATAAATACACCGCAAGTTCGCCCGGAATTTATTATATGTGCTTCACATATCAGAGCGAACTTGAGGCGATTTAAAGCGAACTTCAAAATTGACATGATTAAGTTGAATTGCTGCCCTAAATTTCAGTGAATCTTAGTTATTGGCACACTAAGGATCATGGCAATGGTGAGAATTGGAACTTTAGACCGTGGATTGATAAAATTGAACCGCTTGAATCTGAATTTGTTGATTGGACGTGATTTAAGAAGTTTGAGAACAAATTAAACCATAAAATCAGTTAATTAAACCTAATCGATTATAAATATGGCTTTAATTTGAGCCAGAATGGCATGAACATGATGATTGCAGGTTTTTGTTGAAAAAGATGACAAGTTTGCCCGAACTTGTCAAATGGTTCTTTAAACCAAGTTCGACCGAACTTGTCCTCAATAAGTGAAGATTTTAATTAACTCACAAGTCCGCCCGAACTTATTCACAAACATAAAAAAAATAAGTGATATACAAGTTTGCCCGAACTTGTCTGAGGGGTTTCAAAAGTCATGAATATGCGACAAGTTTGCCCGGACTTGTCTGTATCTGTTTCAAATGTTAAGTCTTAACAAGTTCGCCCGAACTTGTTTAAGATTTGGTCAAATGTCTTGACATGTTCGCCCGGACTTGATGTTTTGTAATGTTTAAATGGTCTAACAAGTCCGCCCGAACTTCTTATTAGGGTTTGTAAAATTGTTAAACATTGCTATTTTTGTCTCGATATTCGTGTTTGCAGAATATTCAGCTTTCGTTTAATAAATTCCACAATACGTGCATTACGCTCGACAAGACTGTTGTCCATCACTCGAAGCATTTGACAGTATTCTCAAGTTTATGGAGCGGATTCCTATTCACAAAGCGATAACGGAAAAGATGGTGGTTTACAGGTCGCACGTCTATAGATTTTGGAATTCTGCGGCAATGAATGATGTTGATACAGTAATCAAATCAGTGGTTCATGTTGGAGACGAGGATAAGGAGATTACAGTATCAGAAGCTGACATTCGAAAAGTTCTAAACTTCAACGACGAAAGAATGATCCAATGGTGCTCGATGAAAGAATGGTGCGAGGATGTTTCTGCAGATGGGATACAAGGGGCACGTAAACGAATCGACATTGAAAAAGGGGAGTTCCGAACCCCTACAAGTCTCTTATGCACGCAATTATTCACGCCTTCAGTCATCGAAAGGCTGGATTGGACGATGTTCAAGACTACATGGCTTGCATGGCTACAATGCTCATTTTAAACAAGAAATTGAACTATTCTAAGCTTGTATTCACGCATATGAAGAATAATATGGGATCGAACAGGCTTGTGATGTATCCAAGATTCATACATATGTTGATCAATGACAAATTCAAGAAAATCGTGAAGGATCAAAATGATATTGTTTATCTAAGTCATCTGGACGATACAACTCTCAAGAAGCTTATAACGTTCCAGAAACAAGTTTCAGCACCTGTCGCAAAGCCTTTATTCGGTGCAATAGTTTCTACAGATTATGTCACGCCACCAGAGTACAAATGGCGTAAAGATGATAGTGGTGACGAAAAGGAAAAGAATGCTGAATTAGAATGGCTATCAACTTTTAAAGAAAAGCGCAGTGATTGGTTTTTAAAGAAAGTTGTTGAGGAAAAGAAGAAAGTTGTCAAAGAAAGTTGAAACAATGTTAATTGATGAAGAGGAGCCTGTAAATGTTCAAACTGAAGCTGGATCGAGTGCAGCTGTAAACATTGAAAGTCAAGAGAAAACAACTCAAGAAGATGAAGTTATTTCTGCTACATTTGAGAATGATGAAGACAGCAATGATTCTCTTGAAAAAGCAACAAAGAAAGCAATCGCCAAACAGCAGCTGAAAAACTTAAGGAAACAGATGTTGATTATGAACCGGAGATCGAAAAGGGTTCAGATGAGGAGAGACCTAAAAAGAGAGCTAAACGAGTTAAGTCTTCTGCTAAAGCTACAACAACGAAGACTACAGGGTCTCCTAGTACCAAAGGAAAGTTAAAGCCTAAAAGCCGCCGATATATTGGAAAGAAGAAAGGCACAAAAGTCACACAAGAACCTTCTGCTGCAAAACAAAAAGGAATTACACAAGAACCTCTTGCGGCTGCAACAATACAAACTTCTGAAGTTCAAGAAACTTTAGTACAGACATGAGTCACACAAGAACCTCCTGAGTCTGAATTGCTCGAAATTCCTATCATACAATCTCAAGATCCTCCAACAACTTCTCAACCTGAAAGCTCAACACCTAAAGAAGTTCCAGTGTCTACACCGAAGAGTACTCCTAAGTCTACACCGAAGACTACTCCGAAATCGAAGCTATTTGGAAATATTCCTAATGAGCCAGTTGATATTCAAGATTTAAATGATTTCTTCCGAGAATGTGATATTGATGAGCTGGAAAAACGAGCTAAAGCTCTGGAAGATAAAGTAGCAAAGAATGAAGCTGAGAAAGCAGTGTTAGAAAAGCTGGTGAAGCAAAGCGAGGTTGAAAAGGAGATATTGAATGACAAAGTTAAATTTCTCGAAAGTGATAGAGGGTATCTGAAGGCCCTAATTGAAAGTCCACAGGACGCAAATGAATGATTACAGAATGAGATTGCAGAACTACGATCTAAAAGAGATTTGAATGATCGAAGATTCAGCAGACTACAGAAAGTTTTATCTAACAGTCTGGGAATCAATTTTGCTGAAGAATATGCTCGATTAGATCTTCAAGAGGCTAAAGAAAAGGCAGAGTAAGAATTGACTGAACAGGGTAAAGGCAAACATGTAATGGAAGAAATGCCTGTGACAACAGAGTTAGTATTTGAAGTTGTTGAAACACCAAAAGCTTCTGAGTCCGAAATTATTCCTGAAAGTGTTCCTGAGAGAGAAACAGAACAAAAGGACGATGAAGAAGCTGAGGATAAAGATGAGGAAGATGAACCTGTTGATGATACTAAAGATGACTCCGATAACGATGATGGTAATGATGATGGTCAGGGAGGAGTTGGTCTGAAAGTAATTGATGCTAAAGTGTCTGATGAATTTGATTTTTCCTCGTTGCTGAATGATGAAATAAATAGAATGGAAGATCAAAGTCAGGGGGAGTAGACAAGGAAAAAGGGCAAACAGATGTTGAAATGACTGATGCAATTACTGCAATGCCTGTTGCTGCTATTCCGACAAAGCCGATGATTTTAATGCTTGAGCATAATGTTGAAGAAGGTGAATTTGTTCACAACTATTCGAAAGAAGATATAGCTAAAATGTTCAACGTTGAAGCTGAAACGTTTGATTTTTACTTTAAAGAAGATGTGGTGAACATAGATACGTTTGAGCCGAATGAGTATTGTTACAAACGTAGGTCTGATGCTGACGATTACAACAAAGTGATTATTGAAGATTGGTAGTCAGATGATGAAAAGGACGAAGCAGAAAAGTATACTGTTCTGAATACTGATAGTTTTCCGACATTTGAAGAGATGTGTGATCAGTTGAATGAAGATTTGCTAAAAGATAAGATTGCTGAATCTGCACGAGAAGGAAAGCTTTCAAAACCAATGACAAAGGAAGAGATTGTACAAGCAAAGAAATCCTAGTTCAAAGAGATGCCGAGAGAAAGAAAGTTTCGACGTCCATTAGCATTCTTTACCAGAGTTGCCGTTGTATCATTGGGTGACATACTTAGCTGGGGATGGTTTAAAGAACTGAATGTTTATGCCATTAAACGTGAATTTGGAGTTCAATACTTCAAATACTTGGCAGATTTCAAAACACTTCCATACTGGGATGTAGAGGAATTGGTGCAGACAAGAAATGTTACTTATCACATGAAGTTTATTGATCAACTACTTTGGAAGATGATTCAGTTTGAAGCGACGCAGGGTTTTAAGTACTGTAAACCGTTCATTCCAACGCCAAATCAAAACAAATAAGAAGACTGGTGAAAAGGATATTACATTGATTATGAAACATCCAAGAGCAAAGAGAAACATGCCCCTGATGCCAATTGAACAAGATTTCTATCCTCTGTTTATGTGGTGGCAAGTAGCTCCTACTACATGTGAAGCAGTGATAGTGTTGAGATTTGATTATCATTTGGATATCACTAAAGAAAGGGTTGAAATGTTTGGGACAGAAGGATTGAGAGGGTTATGGAGGACGATTCAAATACTAGACCCGATGTGGCTAGTGAATTGCTCGAAGGAGGATATTAAATGTTTATTCTTCAGTAAGATATGCTATGAAGAGCGTGAGAAAGAACAAGCGATGCAGTATCAAAGGGTTGTGAATGTCTGTTATGGGCATGGTGTGAATTCTGGAAGAATTGGGGAATCCAGTTGGAGGGAACTAGAGAGCAAAGAGTTTTTGAAAGAGGAGAAGCGTATTGAACATATTCATGATATGGGTAGGGAGGTGAGACTCGGACGTTTTCAATTTATGACTAAAGTGCCACCTACAGATCAAACGCCGATTCTGTCGCAAGAACGTAGAAAGAAACCAATCAAGAACTTCTTTGGACGCGTTAGACAAAGATAGAGCTTTGAAGACTGATCAAGACGAAGACGTATCCAAGGGGGAGTCTGTTAGTACATAATGTCTATGTCTTAGTCTTGGACCGAGTCTATTTAGTTTGGGTTAGATTATGTCAACGTTTAAGGGTATTTATGTAAATACTGTACAAGTTCGCCTTGAACAGAATGTGAGAACAAGTTCGGCCGAACTTGTTCTAAACAAGTTCGCCCAAACTTGTTATCCTCCCAGCGAACTTGTACTAGTATAAATAGTGTGCCTTAGATTGTCATTTGTAACTTTTGTAACTTTGTCACGACAGAGGCGAAGCTCTGCCCGATCAAGATCTTTCATTATTTGGACTTTATGATCAATAAACAACATTTAAACGAGTATTCTTTGCCTATTTGATTAACATGTCACATAGTTTCTGCCTATATGAACGTTAGATACCAAATTAAGTTCCTGTGCTAATCAAGGAGCGATCTAACAAGACACTTGATTTCAAGTCCAATCAAGCACAAGATGTTGACGTATGCTATGCTATGATTATGTGATCTGAGGAAGTAACAGGTATGTCATTTCATTAATTTCACTTAACAACTAAGTATGAAGTTAATAGTGGTCAATGGTTAATTTGTGAACTTCTAGCTGGATTAAGGTTCCAAAGTTCAAAATCGTTGGGTAAGGATCCAAGTGCGAGTGGTTGTTCAGGGTGGGGGGAGTGCTAGTATTGAAGTGGTAGTTAATAGGGGGCGTGTCAAAATCAGAGTCAAGATTGTGCGGTATTGAAGTGTTGGTGTTCTTTAGGGTGACTAAACCCCCTTATTTTTTATGCATACTTTGAAGCTACGTTTAACTGTCATAATGGGTTTTTTAGTCTGATCGTTTTTTGGGTTTTAGTTGTTAATGATCATGCTCAAATCACATTATGAAATCATGTGATTAAGATGTAACTTTTGAATGATTTGAAACTACTAAATGAAGTTTTAATATGTAACTTTTGAGTGTATTTAAACAACTAAGTGAATGTAAATTCCGTTAGTGATTCTTGGTTGATATTGTTGTTGATGTAGGCATGTTGGGTGTTTATGGTACAGAACACTTATGCACAAATTACGAAGGTCAATCCCAATTCAAGTTGTAAAAGTAAAACCCAATTCAAGCTCTAAAATTCAAACCCATTTCAAGTTCTAAAACTCAAACACATTTCAAGTTCTAAAGGTCAAACATAGTTGAATTCTGGTTACATGTCTTAATACGGGCTGTTGTTGCTATGAATAACATCATATTGTTGATTAATTAAGGATAATCGGTGGCTAGTTACTAGGTTAGGAAAGAGTTTTGAATATGGAGGGAATATATGAATTATACTTTCATGGACTGAAGGGGTAACTAAAGTTATGGGGTATTTAAGTCTTTTTCACTAAATTACAAATGGTCTGTTAGTGGGAGGGACTTGATTATTCTAATTGACAACCACAGGGATTTGATTGGCCGTTTTTTTTTTTCAAATGAGGATTGTATGTGCGATTGGGTGTAAACCTCAGGGATTGAAATTGTGCTTTTCTCTTACTTTTTCAATTAAAATATAAATACATAAATAAATAAATATTAAGGCTTGTGATGTACGCCACGTAAGCGTTGCATCAGTGCCAATTGTACAGGGGGTTCCATTGTTAATTGGCTTAGACTGCACGATATGGGCGTGTGGCTTCCCTAACGCTAGCACATCGCCCCCCATAATGGTGTGGGCATAACGTGGAGGGGTGGGGTCTGATTCTTCCCATCATACACACACAACCTATTTCTCTATACAAACACATTCTTTCACTCTCAAATTTATGATTCTCTAATAAAATTGTAACACCTCGTAAAAACCCGTCCTGTAAAATTCCGACACGTGTCCCGCTGATCCTCAAATGCCACGTGCTTAACGAGAGGGACTAAACTTGCCAACATGTTAAATTATAACCTCTGAGTGGCAAGCTCTGAAGTTGAGGGACCAAAAGTGAAAGAATGCAATTCTTCAAGCTCTGGGAGGCGGTTACGGACTGCAAGCCATAATGGTTACGGTCCGTAACCATTTGAAAATAGCACGCGCCTGAAGGCCTTACGGACCGCAAGGCCTCAGCCATACGGTCGTAAGTGGGTGCCAGCGAGCAGAAACATGGCAGCTTCTGCTCCTGCCACCTTAAACGCAAATGCCACTCTTTTGGCTGCTTGAGACACATTTCTAGGCACTTGTTGCAACCTCACAACACCCCTTGACACTTGGCTTGCCCTGGATCTTGATCCTCTAGTATAAATAGAGGTGTTGTGCAACCATTTTTCTTGCACCATTTCTCTATATCATCTCCATTCCTCTTCTGGAAGTTCCTGGTCTTATAGGAGCTTCCCATCAATGATATTTTCGTGCTAGGACCATGTGTAAGTGTCCCTAGCCCTCCTTGTTCAGTTTTATTAGGCTTTGAGCCAAAGTCAAAGCGTTGACGTAAAAACACTTTGACTTTCGGCACCAATACGTCCAGTCCACGCTTGTAATGTTGTGGCTACGTGATCGTAATTAGGTAGGTGTTAATCCCTCAAGAGGGCACCTCCTAATTACCATGTTTGCTTTGTCAATTGACGGGTCAAAGTAATATTAATAAAAGTCAAGCGGGTTAGTTTTGAAATAAATTCATATCTAGCAATGTAGGTGCTATAAAATCAGTTTCAACACCTTAATAACTTGGTAATAAGTATTAGAACACGTCTAAACGTGTTCGGCCCGTCAAGTCCAGGTTTAAGGTCAGTTCGCAACCAAAAGTCGCAAAAGCTGACTTTTGCTTTGACTTTCAGTTCTGGCCCGATTTAGCAACCTTAGCTACTGAAATTAGGTTGCCTTATGACCATGATATATTGTACTATAACCCTCTGGTGTTATATGACATGGTTGCTTAGTAATCCGAGTATTTATGCAAGCTTCCATATAATATGCCGAATTTTTGCAAAAAGGTCCCTAAGAGCTTAAAAACAAGTTTAAACATACGCGAGCATAAAAATGAGTTATAAACTGATGTACTAAGTTATTGAACTTACGTTGAGGCCAACTTTCTGATTTAAAATCCAAGAAATGGTTATTCGCATAGTTTACGCATTTTGCAACCAAAATTACCCTTTAACACATAAATGGCTTTAAAACATAACCTTGGCCTCAAAACTCTTTACCTACTGATGTAATATCGTTATTAGGATTATTTGGCATGTTTATTCAGATTTTAAACTGAGTTTATATACAAGTCCATGTATTAAGTCCTTAAATGACGATATCGCCCTTTTCGGCACCAAAAATGAGTTTTAACCATCTTTAATAAACAAAACCTATTATCTACTGATGTATTGTAATATACAACATATTTTCATCATACAAACATGTTCATAACATCAGTTTCACTCAAATACCAATTAAATCGTCATTTAGCGACTTAATCGCCGTTTCGGCGCATAGTATGGTTTAAAACCATATTGGAGCATCAAGACTTGATATATACTGATTTCAAAACTTATTTTAAACATATTTACAGTAGGTAAATGATCTAAACTCAGATTCCCAAATAATTTGTCAAGTGATGTGTGAAATGACCAAATTGCCCTTTTGAGACATAGTTTGGTCCTAAACGCAAAACCACACGTATACTTGATATCCTACTGATATACATCATGATTAAACTATTTTTACAGTAAGTTTATGACCATCACATCAGTTTTCTCATAAAGTCTTTTTATAAGCCGTAAAATGACCGAAATGCCCTTTTAAGGCATAAGTTGATTTTAAAACCATAATGGACCAACTTGCTGACAACTTGCTGACGTTACAACATGTTTAAAGTATAATGGCATATGGAACTTGTATAAGACTCACCCGGTTTTGCTTATACGCGCATAGTTCGGCCTACGTAACTAGTTTACGTAATTTAACCGAAACAGGTTTAACCTTATCATTTTATCTTCAAAATCCAGAATGTAACATGTTTACCCATGTTAAACAAGTCTTCGTACTTGTCAGGTTTAAACTACATTCTATTCTGGTCATCGCTTAATCTAGCGTCTAGTACCGTTATTATCTTTAAGCTACCGGTTCGAGTCTACAAAGTAGAAAGAACGGTTAGCATTCTAATTGGTTATAAACACCATCATTCCAGACTAAGAGCCTCCCGGTAGATTACCATCTAAGCTTACTCTTTGAATATTCGGCTAAGTTACTTATCTTATTTCAAGAATTTGCTCAGGTAAATACTTTTAACTTATTTTCCCTATACGGGCTTAGGATACGGTATAATAATACCGCTTGGTCGGGTATGGGATCATGTTATCAGATTGTGATTTACTAAATCTTCATAACCTGTTTTATTCTGTATTGCTTGATAACTTAAACATGGGGGTTAACTCGACCGTGTCTGGGATATCCTTGGATCATTTAAATTACTAATGGCCACGACCTTAAGTGCGGGGTGTAGGCATATACCTGACAGACGCTAATGCTAATAAAAATATAAATCCCACTGGTGGATTATTTAAGTGGCGTGTCGGTTAATCAGGTTTCGGTTTCTGCACCGGACCCCATATGTATTGACAAACATGTAAAACTGTAAACAAGGTCATTTTGTACTATCCCAAGTTATTTATAAAACTTTCTAAGTGCACCCAAAATCGTTTTTGATAATTGTTTACGAAATGAGTCGGTTATTAGTATTTACCAGTGAAAACTGACGTATTTTCAAAAGACCAAGTTACAGGTGGCAATACGTAATAGATCGGGAGCTGCGCTGTAGGGACAATAGAGGATTTGCAAGTCTTTAGGTTGCTTAAAGTCTGTTGAACGATTACTTGTATATATTATTTCGATCCGCCTGTGGATCTTTTCATTACAAGCCTTGTAATTTATTTTTGAACTTTGGACACTCGGTTTATAATAGTAATTTAAATCCAAGACTTCTGCTGTGCATGTGTTTGTTTGGTTATGATGTTATCAACTATGTCACTATATTCCCCAACCGGGCCCACCAGGTACACGTGGAAATAGGGGTGTGACAAAAATGCAATCCTCAAGTTCATGATCTTCATCTTCGTCGTCATCATCTTCGCTTGTAAACCTTTTTTAATTCTCATTATCAGCATCCGACAAGGGACCGGAGTGAAAAATATCTTCGGGTTCAGAAAGTTTTTCAAAGTATATTTGAAGATGAAGGGACCTGACAACCCAAAGGAGGAATATATAATACGGGATCGGCTCGCCGAACAAGAATTATTGGTAAGTGACTATTTGTCACCCAACCCAACATATGATAATAGGAGTTTTAGGCGGTGTTTTCGTATGAGTCAAGGTTTATTTCTAAGAATAGCAAATGATTTACAAAATAAATATGAGCTTTTTCCATGATGCGCATAGTAGTATGGGATTTAGCATGCTGTAAAAAGTCGTGGGCGCGATTAAACAGTTGGCTTATGGCACTAGTTCTGCATAATGGATGACTATTAAAAATGTCGGAAGGAGTGGCGAGTGAAAACCTTCATTATGTTTGTGAGTAGACACATTCAACTATACTTAAAAAATATTTGAAAAAACCTACGTCTAATGACATAAAAATACGGTTATTATCTAACGGATGGAATTTACCCTGTATATGTTGTGTTTGTAAAATCATTTACACGAGGTACAATGTTACATGAAAAGAGAATGAATTTTAATTGGGCTCAAATGATGGCACGAAAAGACATCGAATGAGCTTTTGGTTTTTGCAGAAAAGATGTCGTATATTGAGTATGCCATGTAGGATTCTCTAGAAAAAAGTTTGAGTTAGCAGTGTGATGTACGCATCCATTATTTTACACAACATTTTGAAGGATGAAGGACGCGCAATTTGCGAGTACCATGGGGAGGAGACACAACCAAATAATGAAGTAGGGATGAGCATATATCAGGTCGCACCGAAATTAACCGAGTTTTAGACGACAGGTAACGGAAACCGACCCGATATGTAGTACCTAGTTGATTCCTCAGTTCTGAATTATAGCCTTTTCGGGTTTGGGTCGGTTCCGGTCCAGGAATCCAAGAAAACCGAATCACGTTTTGGACCGAATTTTATAAACAAAAAATAAAATGGGTGCAATGAATTGTTTCAACCTAAATAATAAGGGATGAGTAATGACGGCATCACAGGATCAATGCAAGATTAGTATTTGTTTGAGCAAATTATACGAAGAGTAAGATAGAAAAAGATTATTATTAAAACAAATGCAACCAGCCATGACGACCCACGGAGTCATCAGGTAGTAAGGCATCATCATATCTTCTTTTTTTTACTATATTTTGTGCTATCAGAGGAGTAGCATGGTTTGATAGGTTAACCATAGGTAGTAAAGCATCATCGTATCTTCTTCTTTTCTTACTATTTTGTGTGCTATCAGAAGAGTAGCATGGTTTGATAGGTTAACCATGTTGGTCAAAATACTTTTCTCTAACACATCACTCTTTGGCTTTGTGGCCTTCTGTATTAAAATGAAACAAATTAATGGAACAAATTTGGTGTAATCCATAATGCAAGGGATCGAATTTGGAATGAATGGATCAAGTTTGGTGTTTTGATTATCGATTTCGGTTTTTTGTCTAAACCGATGTACCCGAATGCTGCTACTAGAATCGATACCTGAGTTTAATTTTAGGGCCGGTTTTCAGTTCTATAATTTCATTGCACTCGGTATTTGGGTTGGGTCGGTTAAAGATCGGGTCGGGTCAGTTAATGGACTTTGCTCGCCCCTATAATGAAGTCATCAAGCGAGAGAATTAAACAAAAGAGAAATTTATGACAATCAAATACATAACAACCTTCAAGCGGATATTGTTGAACACCTTTGGAGATTTCCGCGAAACAACGACGATGACGAAGATGATAATCAAAAGATGTATTTTTTTTACTAATGTTCTTTTAAAGTTTATGTAATCTTATTTATATTTAATATAAATGTTTTTTTATTATATTGATTTTTATTTAAGATAAATTAAATAAAAAAGTGGTAGCCACGTGTTGCTCCACGCCTCTTCTCACCGCTTTTTGGGCGTGAAGGGAAATCCCTCTCTGTTAACATGGTTATCACGGGTCGCTTCATTCCCTTCTTCAAACCCCTTCACACCGTGTAGTTTAATAGTGGAATAAAACTCCATAAACTCTTTGTCATCATTAATCAATTTTTAATTCTAACTTTGTTTTTTTTCTAATTTATAAACATAATAAAAATAAAATAACATAATTTAAAATGAAAACAATTAAGACATAAAAATTATTGTTACACTAGAATAAAAAAGAAATTACAAACCACAAATAAAAAACTACTAAAAAACAATGAAAAACAACTCCTGGTCCATGTTTAGATATTTTGCTCGGATTAGTTGTTTCCGAGCTTCGAAAATCGCCTTGTCCGTTGCGAGTAATGCGAAAAGTCTTTCTCGAGAAACTTTAAATGTTTTCCCTGTATTTTTCTTTAAGGATTGATTCTCTTGTTCATTGAGCATGACCAAACGAGAGATTTGCAATTCCAACTTGTTCAACGTTGACGGACCCGAGGGGTTAGTCGAGTAGGTTGATCGGGCCTTTGTTGTGGTTTTGCTTCTATCTCTGCTTGGCGGGCGTGGCAACTCTTATGGCTCTTAAAAACAAAGTCATCATTGTCGTCACTTGGGTTAAATACGAACGAGCATCCGACACACCTTGAGAGTCGGGTGTGGTAGAGGTTTGCTTCGTGTTTAGACTATCGGCACGAAGTTTTTGGGTCAAATGGTGGTACAAGATACCAATTTGGAGGTTGGCGAAGAAGCTCCCAATAAGGTATCATTGAAAACCCGCATCCGTATTAGCGTCTAAACTTATTATGGATCGTGCCACGACCATGACGTCCACATCGCTTGAACCTCTTGCTTGTGAACGATTGTTCGACATATTATTGTAAAGGCTATTGAACTTGAAGATTTTGGTTCTCATAGTGGACCACTTGCCCCAAAACGAATTTGGAGTGCGGTAATCATCGCGGCCCATAGTGGCGAAAAATTTCTCATTGATACGCTTCCAAAAATTGACCGCCTCCTTGTAACTCCCTGGTAAAAAATATTAAAAAGTTAATTGACAACAAAAAATATTATATGCGACTAAAAATATATATAATACTTGACAAAAAATTATATAAATTTACTTGACTAAAAAATTACCAATAATCGGATCTTCATAAAATTCCGAGCCACACATGACAAAGCTAGCTCTTCGGTAGGTGTCCATCTCTCGACCGTCTTCGAAGCACGTTTTTATTCCGAACCTTTCTTACGGTGTCTATGAGTCTGGAATGGAGTCGCTGGGTTACGATTACGGGTTGGGTTTCGGGTACACTTTGGGTTTCACGTCTGGATTTTGAAGATTGTGGCGGAAACAGGGATCATTGAAAATTTTGAACCAAACTTGGCATTTGATAGTAGCACATGAAACCGGGTATGGGTAGAGGTGATGGCGGATACGAGGATCATGGAGAAGGCATGATCGGATGCAAGGATCATGGAGAAGGATGGAGTCACTTGGTTTCAGTTACGGGTTGGATTTCACCTGTTTGTGGGTTTATTCGGTATGGGTTCTCGGGGTCCATTGGTTGACGTTGAGCAAAAAACAAATGATTCAGGCTTAACGCATTGATGTTATTGTTAGGAAACATGGCCATGAGAGAATTTTTGTAGAGATGGTAGAGGTTTTGTAGGAGTAGAGTGTATGTATAGAAATGGTCAAAAAGGTTGAGTTCTATATGGTATAGTATTTGTTTGAAAAATAAAATACTAGGCGCTAGCGCTTTCTAATGCACAACGGCCCCTTGATAGCGCCTTCTTTTAGCGCCCATGCATCAGTGTTGGGGGCGCTACTCGACACCATCGGTCCAACGTGGCTGGTGGCGCTACTCGACACCGTCTGGTGAAAGCGATTAAATTTGCAATTTACGTCCTTGAAGTTTAACTAAATTTCAGACAATTTCCTTAACTAACAAATTTACAATGGATGTCATTTATGTTTTCTTTACAGACGATGTCTTTTGAACTAATCCAGTTAGTTATTAACGTTAAATTCACCCATGTGAGGGCATAATAATCATTTTATATTTGTCGGGACTGTTTAAGTTTCCAATTTGACCTCATGTGAGAGCAAAAGGATACTTCCAAAAGTATGGTATGGATTATGAAGAGACATTTGCCCCGGTGACAAAAATGACTAAGTTCATACTTAAATAACTGATGCATCTGTTCATAAGTGGAAGATTTGTCAAATGGATGTCAAAAATGCCTTTCTGAATGGTGATCTCCATGAGGAGGTTTTCATGATCCTTCCTCCAGGAATTTTTCTTCAGCCGGATGAAGTCTGTCGGGTTCAGAAAGCGTCATATGGCCTCAAAGAGGCTCCTCGTGCTAAGTTTAAGAAGTTCTCTATAGTGATTACTTCCCTTGTTTTTGTTCCTAGTAATCACGATTCAGCATTGTTTGTCCGACGCACATGTGTAGGATGTATTCTTTCATCTTTATATGTGGATGATATGATTATTACAGGTGATGATTGTGACATTTGTACATTTTCAATCATTGCACGATTTCGAACTCTCAAAAACTTTTCCGAAAGTAACACGTAAATTGTTACTCGAACGTAATCAGTTTAACGCGGCGTACACTCTGGAACAAGGAAATAAGCTACACATACACCCTTTACATAACTTAGATATAAGTTTTGAATGGTTAGGTATGACAAAAACACACTTATACAAGCCCATGAACTATTTTCGACAAACTGCGAAAGTCTATTAGCCCGTATTCAAGATACGAACCATGTGTACAAATCCGAATATTTTTGTACTCAATAAAATCTTGTATTTTATTGATAAGAATGCAAAAATGTCAATCGTTGCAAAATTCCGTTCATTTTCATGTTCGATAAAGCGTTGTGCGTTATTTGCGAAACGCGTAACCATACAACCGAACAAACCAATATCCACGACATTTACGGACTAAATCTATGTTACACATGTCTTAACACATTTATATAACCTAAATATTAGGTTAAATGGGTTAAAAATGGCAAACAAGTGAAAATACAAGTCCTAGAGCCAAAAATGTCAAAAAAAAATGATAAAGATTTTGCTTCTTCACCAAGTTTGTCACCTATCTCCAATTTTTGTCACCTAGCACTCATTTTATGTTGGGATTGAACCCTACGAAAGGAACAGATGATTCAAAGCCAAATAACACTATCCGAGCTTTGGTTAAACTATCAGAGGTTACAACCGCTATTGTATATACACTGCTTTCCCTAAAGACTGCTCTCTTATCATCTGATTTCACTAAGTTGCAAAGGTCTGCCAGAGTTACAAGAATCAGAGGATAGAGATCAGAGCTTAGTCATTAGATAGATAATCAATGTAACAGTGTTATGCACTGATAGTTAGTATTAGAAGTGTTTGTAGTTAGTTGCATATAGTTTCCTGTCACTATCAACCCTGACGTCATCAAAGATGCTCAGTGGTTAGATAGTTAGTATAAATAGGTAACTTGTGTAACAGTTTAACTTGTCTATCAAAAGATCAACTTTCGCATATCATCTTCTCTGCATTTTCTTACTACCAAACTTCAATTGCAAAGGCTGAGGGGGAGTTTGTGAATCACATGCGAGTTTACCAACTTGAGAGCATGATGATGATGAAAACAAACGACCATTGCTTGTAGTAAAAGTTTTCCATTTATTTCTGCTGCAAATCTCTTTTAAAACTCAATCATTTTCCATTTTTGAAATAAAAACTACAAGTAATTCAAAGTCAGATCCTAGCAGGTATCAGAGCTTGATTCATCAAATTCGATCTAACAATCGATTTGATTCGAACAGATCAGCTCTCTGCTATTTAGTTTGTTTGTTTTTGCTTGATAAACAGAGTTTTATTACGTTCAAAGTTTTTAAAACAGAAATCTGTGAAAAATCAACTAAAAATGTCTTAAAACACACAGGATGCCAACTCTGGATCCTTATTCAAACTGCCGATGCTCAAAAGAAATAAATATTTCATTTGGCAATGACAAATGGGTCACATCCTTGCTTAGCAAAACACCAGTTGCTGGAGATCTGTTGCTTATGGACCTCACGTTCTGATGGTTCCAAGCACAGAGGATCTAACTAAACAAGTGCCAAAAAATCCTGAAAACTTTTCGGAGCAGGATTTCTAGAAAATTGAATTGGATGCTAAGGCATTTTAGCATAGTTGCTTCGGCCTTACCCAATGAGATTTATGTTGGTCTACTCCAATACAATAGTGCAAAGGAGTTGTGGGATGCACTGAAAGAGCAATTCCGTGGGACTGAGGAAGTGATTGAAAGTAACAGAGAAGTTCTAAATCAGCAGTATGAAACGTTTTGTCACTTGAAAGGAAAGTCTCTACCACAACAGTTCGAACGTTACAGCTGTCTCATCAGTGAACTTAGACTGGTTAATGTGGTTTTTCCTAATTTGACTGTCAATAGTCGTTTCCTTAGATCGTTACCAGATAAGTGGGAGACTGTAGCTTATGTAACACGAAAGTCTGTTGGGTTTAAAGAAATGTCATTGACACAACTTCATGGATACTCCTCACTTATGAGAGAGAGTTAAACCAGAAAAAGAAGTTGCAAGATTCTGGCAAAATGACTGATGATTACTCATTGGGTAATACAACTCTTTTTGGCCAAGAAGAGGGATCTGGCAGCAGTAAGGACCAAAGTTATGATCGCTATATAGATATTACTTCTGGTGGGAACTTTGGATCTGAAACATATGCACCCAACTATGCTTTCACTGCTAGTGGGGAAAGCCAAACCTCTGATAATCTATCCTTTGAGCTGAATGACTTGCAACATTTTGAACCTTCTGATCTTGAAGAAATGGATATTTTGCACCAACTGGCCCTATTGAGTGTTAGGGCTAGTAAATTCTATAAGAGAACTGGTAGGAAATTCCCAGGATTGCATGGGGGATTGAAGGTTGGGCTGGATAAATCAAAAGTCAAGTGTTATAAGTGTAATAGGTTAGGACACTTTGCCAGAGAATGCAGGTCTCAAAATTCTGGACCAATAGTGACTCATCCTGGCCATAGACCTCAGCACACACAAAACACTGCTCATTATTCCCAATATACCCCTGCTCAACATGTTCAAAACACTGCCCACTTTGCACATCCTGCTACTATTATTCCAGTGCATTATGTTCAATCCACTGCTCCACAAATTCAATATGTTCAGGCACCATCACATCCTCAAGTGCATGTACAACAAGTACCCATTATCACACAATCTTCTCAAACCACTGCTAGTCCAGCAGAGGTTGGTCAACAGAGCTTTTTCACACAAAGTTATGTTGACTGGAGTAGCTTGCCTGAGGATTTGACTAATGAGAACTTTGCTTTAATGGCCAAAAATGATGTTGAACAAGAATTTTGTTTAATGGCCTTAGAGACAATTGCTGAAGGTGTTAAATCTGTGGAGTTAGTGTCAAAAACTGATGAAGTTCAAGTTTGTGATGAAACAGTGGTTTCAAGTGAAGAAAAGAAAAATGCTGCTGATAAGGAAAAGAACTCTCATGCTAACCCATGGAATGTTTGTTGTGTGTGAAGATGAGTGTGATTGTGCTCTCATGGCTGCTACAAAGGTATCACCTCAGATCCTTAAAGATCTATGTTCTGACAAATGCATCATTGCTTTTGCAAACATTAAGCAGGTGAATGAAAACCTGAGGAAAAAATTTTAGAAGATGAACTTAATTTTGAAAAACTTATTAAAGAGTTAAAATCAAAGTTAAGTGAAAAAGATTCTGAAATGAGTAGCTTGAGACATGAATCAAGCATAACCAAGGACCAACTCCAAACTATGGTAGAAAAATACCAAGTGTGTAAAAAGGAGTTAGAAGAAACCCAAATCACTTGTGAAAAATGGTTGAGTCCTGTAAAGGTTATGAGATTATGCTTGATGCTCGGATCAAGAGCAACACTAAGTTTGGTGTAGGTTTTAGAACCTATGACCAAAATGAGAGAAATGTTGCTGAAATTGATTCTGAGTTGGTTGAAATAGTCCCAACAAATTTGGCTGGTGAAGAAATAAAAATCACAGATAAAGCTGGAAACAAAATTGTTTTGGAAAAATCAGAGGTTTCAACAAAAGATAAAGAAATTGAAAAATATCAGTTTAAACCAACCTAGTCAGATGAATGTGATATTTTAGAAAACTTTAAGCCAATGGACTTTACAGCATCTGATGGTATTAAAGCCCCAAGAGCACTGGTGATCCCTATCAAAGATGTACCAGCAGAGGTTACAACCACTGCTGATAAAAAGTCTGATAGGAAAAGAAGAGTAAAGATTAAAAACTTGTTTTATGAATTTTGTGAAAAAAGAAATCATGTGGCTACAGATTGTTTTCTTTTAAAAACCTATGACATTAACAAAACTTGTGTTATCAAAAATTCTTCAAGATGCACCATCTGCAACAAAACAAATCACTTAACTCAAGAGTGTGCCTATCTAAAAAACTATGAGCAAAAGGTAAAAGAGATCAAGGCAAAAGCACTTGAAAGAGAAGGTTCAAGTTCTGCTGGAAATAAATCTAAGCAGAGTTTTGAACCAACTGAAAACATCTGTTACAAAAGCTTTAAACAAAACCTCTGTTCCTAGAGAGGTGCAAGTGACAGATGCCCCACCAACAAATTTATTTCCAAGAGGGTATGGCCAACCAGCCTATAAAAGGGTTCCTCTTACTTATGAATGATACAAAAAGCCTTCAAAGCAAAGAGTGAATAAGCATCCCTATGGATACAATCATCTGATAGGAAATGGTCAAGAGCAGATGTTACAAGAAAATATCCAAACCACTGACCATTGTCCTAGACTTGAGGTTGGACCATCTGTGACCCCATCCAAAGCCATTTTGGCTTTATAGACCTATCTTAACTGATCTATTTACTTGATGTGCAGGGATCCTCTACTTGCCTTGATAGCTTATGGTATGTAGATAGTGGAGGTTCCAGTCACATGACAGGATGTAGAGCCCTTCTCAAGGACTTCATGGCTCATGGGGGGGTGATATATCTTTTGGTAATAACTCAAAGGGAAAGGTTTTAGGGTCTGGGTCGGTTCTGGCTGGTAAACTCAAGTTTGAAAATGTGAATTTAATTGACAATCTGAAATTTAACCTGCTGAGTGTCTCACAAATGAGTGACATAGGGTATGGATCCTTCTTCACTAAGAAAACTTGTCAAATTGTGGGACCAGAAGTTGTTAAAAAGATTGATCAAATCATTGCTGAGAGCAAAGCACAAGTCACTGCACACAGAAGTGGGAATGTGTATGTGGTAGATATGCTAAAAGATAATCCTATGTCTGGAACATGCTTATTCTCAGTTGCTTCTAGCAAAGAGACTGAGTTATAGCATCGAAGACTTGGACACACAAATCTTAAAACTATCACCACACTCTCAAAACAAAGTCTTATAAGAGGTTTGCCTCACAAGCAATTTTCCTGTGAAGAACATTGTGTTTCCTGCTTAAAAGGAAAACAACATAAAAGTTCTTTCAAACCAATTGAAGAGTCCAAAACAAGCCAGTGTATACAATTGCTTCACATGGACTTGTTTGGCCCAGTGCAAATCATGAGCTTAAAACACAAAAGGTATTGCCTAGTGATAGTTGATGATTTCTCTAGGTTTAATGGACTTTCTTTCTCCACTTTAAGGATGAAACTGCAGTCATTTTGCAAAACTTTGTTAAAAAAGTAGAAAAGCAATTTGATCTTCTAGTAAAAATCTTTAGGAGTGACAATGGAACAGAGTTTAAAAATAGGGAGTTAGATGCTTTTTGTGAGTCAAAAGGACTTGTTAGACAATATAGCATTCCAAGAACTCCAGAGCAAAATGGGGTAGTTGAAAGGAAAATAGAACTTTAATTGAATCAGCAAGAACTATGCTTGCAGACTCTCGTTTACCCTTGTCTTTCTGGGCAGAGGCTGTAAACACTGCTTGCTATGTCCAAAACAGAGTTTTGATTAACCCCAGTCATCAAAAGACTGCCTATGAGATTTTTTATAAAATCAAACCTCTGATTTCCTATTTTAAAGTTTTTGGCTGTCCATGCTTCATTTTGAACTTAAAAGATTCTATATCTAAGTTTGCAACCAAAATTGACTGTGGTTATTTTCTGGGATACTCAACCAGTGCTAAAGCCAACAGAGTTTTTAACTCTAGGACCAAGTGTGTTGAAGAAACTTTGAATGTGAAATTCAATGAACTTCCATCACTGAAAATCCCAACAAATCCCGCAGAGCTTTTTATTTAGATAAATTCACATTTGCTGATGTTTCTATCAAGCTAGACAATGCAGGTATACCACAATCATCCAGAGAAGATCAAGATCAAGAATATGACTGTGTGCTTCCACAAACAAAAGTCAATTATTCCAACAGAGGATCACATGCCACAAGCTCTTGTGTAAACTCTACCACTTCTGGGTCAACAGTGTTTGATCCTCAAACCTCTGCCAGTTCATAAAATCAAACATATGTTGATAAAAGTCCTACATTTGGGCACAAAAATCATCAGAATGTTACCTCTATACCCCCAATACCACAACCCCCATTTACATCAGCGGCTGATACTTCAAATTCACCAGTAGAGGTTAGCTCAGATGATACACATTTGCAGCCATCACCTCAAAATGCTATTGTACCATACCAAGGTGATTTGATTTATCTCAAAAGCCATCCAGCAGATCAAGTTATTGGCAACATCAAATCTGGGGTGCTCACACGGAGCCAATCCCAAAATATTTGTCTTTTTGCTGGTTTTCTATCACTCACACAGCCAGTCAAGTACCAAGAGGCACTGAAAGACAACAGCTGGGTAGAAGCCATGCAAGAAGAACTCCTTCAGTTCAAGAGACAACAAGTTTGGGAGCTTGTGCCACTGCCAAAAGATGTAAGTCCAATTGGCACAAAGTGGGTCTTCAAGAACAAAACTGATGAAAGGGGTATTGTTGTCAAAAACAAAGCAAGGCTCGTGGTTCAAGGCTACAGACAGGAAGAAGATATTGACTATGATGAGACTTTTGCTCCTGTAGCAAGGTTGAAGCTATTCGTCTGTTCTTAGCTTTTGCTGCTAACCACAACATAAAGGTGTATCAAATGGATATAAAGAGTGCATTTTTGTATGGAAAAATCAAAGAAGAGGTGTATGTCTGTCAACCTCCAGGTTTTGAAGATGCATTCCATCCCGATCATGTCTACAAGCTCAACAAAGCATTGTATGGCTTGAAGCAAGCACCAAGAGCCTGGTATGAAATTCTATCCACTTTTCTCGTATCCATAGGGTTTACTAGAGGTAAAATAGATAAAACCCTATTCTTAAAATGGAAAGGAAAAGATTTGATGCTTGTCCAAATTTATGTGGCTGACATCATTTTTGGATCCACAAGCATTGCTATGTGTGAAGAGTTTCGAAAACTCATGGTACCAGAGTTTGAGATGAGTGCAATGGGTGAGCTCCAATGTTTTCTTGGTCTCCAAGTTAAACAATTGCAAAATGGTACATTTATCCATCAAAACAAGTATGTGAAAGAACTGCTTAAAAAGTTTGATATGGATGATTGTAAACCATGTAGCACACCCATGGCAACCACCAAGCTAGTCACCATTGATGGTAAAGATGATCTTGTTGATCAAACTCTTTATACAAGCATGATTGGGTCTTTATTGTACCTAACTACATCAAGGCCAGACATCATGTTTGCAACATGTGTTTGTGCCAGATCACAGGCATTACCTAGAAAGTCTGATCTTATTGTTGTAAAAAGGATATTCAGATACATAAAAGGTGCTCCCACACTTGGTATCTGGTATCCAGCTAATGGGAATATTGAGCTTTCAGGTTTTTCAGATAGTGACTTTGTTGGGTACAAAACTACAATGAAGTCCACATCAGGAGGATGTCAATTCCTTGGATCGTCTAGTGTCTTGGCAAAGCAAAAAAGCAGGTTGCAGTTTCAACATCCACTGCTGAGGCAGAGTATATTGCTGCTGCTAGCTGCACTGCTCAACTCTTGTGGCTTCAAAACCAGTTACTGGATTTTGGTGTAACTGCACTAAAGACTCCACTCAGATTGGACAGTCAAGCTGCTGAAAACATCATTAAAAATCCAGTTTCTCATTCAACTACAAAGCAAATTGACATCAGACATCACTTTGTGAGAGATTGCTATGAAAAAGGCTTGATTTCTTTGCATCATGTCCATACTTCAGATCAGTTGGTAGATGTTTTAACCAAGGCATTGGATACATCTACCTTTGAAAACTTGATCTCAAGAATTGGAATGCTAACCATGGATTAAAAAAAACAAGTTTTCTTGTAAATCCATGCGTACTTAGCATCAAAATGTTTTCCGAACCTCAATAACTCATCCTTAAAAATAGTTAAAATTGAAAATTTTCAATAAATCTTTAAAAGTCTACTCATAACATCTGTTTGCTCAAAACCTCTTATAGGCTTCAAAATCTTATCCACTGTTAAAGTGTATCCTCTGACTTCCATTTTTACCACTTTTTCAAAACACTGATAGCGATACACTGATAGTGTTAAAAATCAGTACTTTTCTCATCAGAGGTTACACGTGGACGGATGTTAGCCATCAGATATTGCAACAGATGCCATATAATCGTCACTTTTTCAAAACCCTATAAAAACCCTGTTTTATCCCTCGCAAATGTTTACCCTAAACTGTGTCGATTTCAAAAATCTCAAAACAGTTTTTCTCTCTAACACAATGGCTCCCAAATCAAAATCTTCAAAGAAATCCACACAAGCACTTCCACCCTACACTCTCATAATCAAAACCCCACATAATTACACCGCCATACTTGAAGCAAACAACGCAAATACTCGCTATCATCCAATGATTCGAATTTTGCAAAAGTCGCAATTCAAGCACATGTTAGAAGTCAAAGCCCCAATTTACATTGATTCTCTTCGTGACTTCTGGAATAATGCTAAGGTTCACTCAACTGATGCAGGTGTTCCTTTCAAGAGTAGGGGGAGTGTTTATGCAAATTAGCCCCCAATCGATCTCTCAAGTTTTCAAGTTAAAGACATAGAATACCCTGTGTCATTTCCCCCAAAATGAGATCCAAGCAGAGTTTCTGGAAAGAGGTTATGTAGGCCAGATGAAAGGTATGACCATCTTTAAACCTAACTTTCCTGCTGAGATGAGATTTTTCTTTCACACAATTCTAACTTGTCTCTCAGCAAAAACCACTGCTTTCAATGAAATTCCATTGAACATGCAATATCGGGGGTATGCAATTTTAACTGACATAGATTTTAACTACTCCCAGATACTGTTCAATGATCTTGTGAATAATTTTCAAAATATTACAAAAAGAAAAGCTTTTTTGATTCATCCACGTTTTCTGAGTGTTTACTTACAAGATCAAATCAAAGGTCCTGAAAGTAAAATAGGCGCTATGACTAAACCAGGCTGCCTCACTCATGAAACCTTCACCAGAATAACAAACCAAGATAAAGTTGCGAAAACACAAGTAGAGGAGGCTGAGCAAGTTTTACCTGAACAAAATGTTCAAACTCAACCTCTTGCTACTAGGCCCACTGCTCTTGGTGATCAGGGCACCACAACCGCCGCTCTGAAGCCCACACCAAAAATCCTCAAAAAGAAAATCAAAACACTTACCAAAAAGCCCACCAAACCCATAAGGGTACTCTGGAAGATGAGATCCCAGAGGTTAACCCAGTGACAGCACCAAAGTCATAAACCACTGCTGTTACTTCTTCACAACAGATGGTTCAAAGATCTCCAACCGGCTCTGAAACTCCTCCTTCTTCCTCACAAAAGGAAAAGGTTGTAGACACAGGGACACCAAATTATGAAGCTCTAGATCCACTTGGTTCTATCTTCCACAGTCCCTCTCCCAGGGCACTGTCGCTTTCTACACAGCCACCTTCACCAATGACCACACTTCCACCTACTATTTTACCATTGCTGAATGCAATTGAATTAGACCAGACACAAACCAGCACTTCTCAACAACCTATTACTGAGAATATACTTCATCAAGAGGCTGGGTCTGACTCTTTATTCGTTGCTAGCCCATCAGCACATGAAGAGGCTACATCCCTTGGGTTACATGTAACCCTTGGTGATAGTTCAACTCAAGCAGCCACTATAATTGCTGAACTCCCAAGTTCTCGGTTGGACAGTGGTTTCATTACTAAGACTTAGTTGAAGGCAACCACTGTTGAGGCAACAACTGTTACCTCTGTTGTGGGAAGTCCCCAGTTCCAAGACAAAGGGGCATCTATGGTTGAAGCTGGTACAAAAACCACTGCTAATGATACCATAGATACGACTACCACTTCAGGTAGGAGTTCAGATGATCCTATTAAATTAGGTGATGAGCTAAAATATCAGGATTTGATGGAGAGAGTGACAAGGATAGAAAATTTTGTTGATGAAATCAAAAGTTTACTGAAGCAGATGATAGCTACAAAAAGTCAACCCTCTGTTCTATCCACTGCTGATCTCAAAGAAGCTCTTAACCCTCTGTTTCAACATCAACAACATTATTTGGATCTACAACACAAGCACCAGATGAATGATGTTAGAAACATGGTTGAATCAAGGTATCAAGACACTGCAACAGACCTTAAAGCCATCAAAGCTCATCTACTCACAACCACTGGACATGCACCTCCAACGGTTATCTTTGTTACTAAAAAGGGGGAGAAACCTTTGGGAAACAAAAAGCTGAAATAGATGATGATAAGGCCAGACCTACTTTAAATATTCAAAGGCCTGGTGGTTCAAAGAAGATAGATTTAACTGATGAAACTGTGGCCAAGGCAAGGGCTAGTCATGTGAAGACAGTGATCGAGGAGAGCAGAGTGTTGGTTGAGAAAAAGATTGAACATCAAAAAGAAAAAGGAAAGGTTGATACTTCATCAAAGAGGATACCTGCTAGAAAAGCCAGGCAACCAACATCCACACCTCCTAAAACTAAGCCTGCAACCAATCAAACCATTAAAACCTCTGCCTCTCAAAAACCTATCACACCTTCAAAACCACAACCCACATCCACACAAGCAGATGTTACAGCACCTGTTGTGTCAACATCTGTTGATACAGTAGAGGTTGCAACAGATGCAACTCTATCCACTGCCATGATCACATTTCCCACATCAACTCATTCATTATCCACACCACCTAAGATCCCACTACCCCCATCACCCACTTTAAGGTTTAAAAGGAGAAAGATCACAAAAGTGATAAATGATGATAAGATTCCTGCACCTCTTCCACTATCATCACAACCAATGACCTCCACATCAGTGCTTACAACATCTTCAACTCTTGAACTTACTCCTGCAGCAAAGTTGTATCTCTTGATTTACCAGCAGTCAGGGAAGAGATCCTAAGTTTCTTTTCAGAGGATGACCCTGACAAAAGAACAATCCTATCCCTTGATGGCTATCCAAGACCTGCAAATGTTGATGATTACCTGGAATTGAAACAGAAGCAAGCAGAAGATATTGCCAAAAGAGAATCAGCTGGTAAAGATGATAGAGAAATACAGATTGCCATGTCCTTTCAACTAAGTAAAGCCAGCATTTTACAAACTTTGTCAAGAACCTGAGCAACCAGATTTCAGAAAGGGAAGATAAGCTGGTCAAAAGTGAACTCATTGAGTATACCATGGAGAACAAGAAGTATAAGGCAACAAGGGCACAGTTCAGGGATTGGAGCTTAGATGAGCTGAGAGAAGAAATCAACAGAATGCAAGAAATGTTGAAAGATCCTCTTAAAAAGTCAAGTCCTCCCAACTGGGATTTACACAAGAAAGATATGCCTGAAAGAGACTTAAAGTTTAAGAGAATGAAGAATGAACTAATTCAGAATCATTATGGTTCAAAGAACCAAGTGATAAGATGGGGTGACGTCAGGGTGATAGACACTTACAAAAATTTGGAAGAAAGGAGGAAAAAGGATCCATCCATGCCTCCTAAACCTGATTATTCAAAAGAAGATGCTATTCTCAAAGCCCAACTCTCCAAAAGTCCAGCACAACATCTGCCCATTCCACACTTGCCCTGTTACACAGAAAAAGGCAAGGGGAGATGTCTGAAAAGTCTGACAAAGAGTTTGAGGATGCATTATCAAAGCAGGTATAAAGAATATGATTGATTATCCAACTGATGATTTAAGTGCCAAGCTGGCTAAAGATTTATCACAAATAGCTCCTTCTCAATCCTTAGAAATAAAAGTTCCTTCAAGAAAACCTTCAGACCCAGAAATTCTAAAGTGGAAGGTCGACAAAGACACCCATGAATTGACACTGCTCAAGTCTGATGGTAATGCTATTAAAAAATCTATGGAAGCTGCTTATGGGCTTACAGTAGAAGACTTCCAAGAATTATTATGTTTAGAGCTAGAGTAGGATGTGATGACATAGAATCTCTTAACTTTGAACTTCAATTCAAAGGTCAAATAAGAGAATTCTTCTTGAGGAATAAAGACCAAGAATAAAGTGTTTTTGGCATCATATGTTCCAGGGGAGATTGTTGGGATTGAACCCTATGAAAGGAACAGATGATTCAAAGCCAAATAACACTATCCGAGCTTTGGTTAAACTATCAGAGGTTACAACCTCTGTTGTATATACACTGCTTTGCCTAAAGACTGCTCTCCTATCATCTGACTTCACTAAGTTGCAAAGGTCTGCCAGAGTTACAAGAATCAGAGGATAGAGATCAGAGCTTAGTCATTAGATAGATAATCAATCTAACAGTGCTATGCACTGATAGTTAGTATTAGTAGTGTTTGTAGTTAGTTACATATAGTTTCATGTCACTATCAACCCTGACGTCATCAAAGATGCTCAGTGGTTAGATAGTTTAGTATAAATAGGTAACTTGTGTAACAGTTTAACTTGTCTATCAAAAGATCAACTTTCGCATATCATCTTCTCTGTATTTTCTTACCACCAAACTTCAACTGCAATGGCTGAGGGGGAGTTTGTGAATCACATGCGAGTTTACCAACTTGAAAGCATGATGATAATGAAAACAAACGACCATTGCTTGTAGTAAAATTTTTCCATTTATTTCGCTGCAAATCTCTTTTAAAACTCAATCATTTTCCTTTTTTGAAACAAAAACTAAAAGTAATTCAAACTCAGATCCTAACATTTTGCCACACTTAATTTGGTGTTGACACATATTAGGACACTAATCCACACTTGAGGGCACTTGTCATCACCTCCTTGATCCTTAAATACTATAAATACCCCATGATTTCTTCCACTTTTTTTCACACCACTTCAAAACACTTCAAAGCAAAGTGTGAAGTTCTTCTTTCTATCCTTCTTGGAGCTTGTTTATAGTCTTTGCAAGCCTCCTATCTTGAGTTCCTAAAGTGTTCTTCAACACGAGTAAGTACTCTTCCTAGTTCTTTCATTATTTTAGCTATTTTGAGCTAAAAGTCGAACAGTTTGGCTTCCTGTTTGACTTTCGGTGCTGACCATTTTGGTCAAGTCAAAGTTCAACCGAACTTTGCAAAGTGATCTTAATCACGAAGGTATTAATCCCTTGCGATTGCACCTTCTGATTTACCACGTTTACTAGGTGAAGTGACGAGTCAAAGTTTTATTTATTAAAAGTAAAAAATCCGCATAAGTGCATTTTACGATGAAACCATTTTCGAGTATCAAAACTCCAAGTTTTGATACCAAATCAGTTTTATAACTTCGTTAGACATGTTTTAACATGTCTAACTCATCACTTCTAGTTTAGTGCTTTATTTGGGTCGTAAGTCGAGCGGTTTGACTAGTGTTTTGACTTTCGAATCTGGCCCGTTTGGTCAATCTTAGGATTTGACCAAGCATATTTTTAGGACCATAGTTGTATAGGGAATAACCCTCTCAGGTTATACCTTATGGTCTTTTGGTTTGATTAGTTATATGATGAGTTGCTTTTATGATATTTTAAATTGACCAAAATACCCTTTTTGCGCATAAATTGAATTTAAGCATATGTAATCAAAGTTTTGACATCTAAACGGATGCTATAACATAACCAAACTTGATTTGGCATGTAAGACTCATCATATGACATATTTGACCATCCAAACTTATAATTACACTAATGACCCGTTAAAGTAGCGTAAACTACTTTATCGAGTCATAACGGGTCAAAAGCACTTAGGATCCTTTCCAAATTAGAATGTTAAGTTTATTGAACCATATCACATGAGTTCCAACATTCATTTGGTTTATAAGTCACCATTCTACCGGAATCCTTCAATTAAGTCCCAGCACACTAACATAGTTATCCGACACATTAGTACGCACTTGAGCTTTGTTTACTCCATTGATCAAGAAAACATACGCAATCCCAAGTGAGTACATAGTTCCCTCTTTTACGTTTTCAAATGTTTTGGGGTGATTCATATGTGCTAAATCGTTTTCTAGTTTTCAAAACAAAGTTTATGCTTTATATATAAAATAATACGATTTCAATAATGTGAACAACTTGTTGGTGCGTTATCCATAACACGAATGACATTCATTAGCTTTGGCCGAGCCGACCAGTAGTATGTTATGGTACGATAGGACTGACAATCCCGTTACCAAAATTCCCGGTGTTTGTGGGGAAGTTTGGGGAACGACAGAAACTATATTTAACAAACCCTTTGGTGGTTTGTTAGTCGATTTAAAGAGACCCTTTGGTGGTCTAGACGAGTCATCACATGTTTGAATGTATTCATTAAAGAACGACCACAGTTTTCACAATTAAAACACGGACGAATGGTTCATAACACAGACGAATGGTTTATAACACGGACGAATGGTTTATAACATGGAAGAATGGTTTATAGCACGGATGAATGGTTTATAACACAGACTAATGGTTTATAACACGGACGAATGGATGATTGGTTTAAGGTAAGTGATTTAGATAATGAGACGAGTGTAATATGATAAAAGCATGGTGGATACGTCGTTGGTACTTCCTATATATAAGTGTTTTTATCGTATTACATATCGTAGCGTTACCCAACTCACTTGGACAAATGTTTTTAAACGATGTCACATAACAATTTTCACTTAAAGATATAGACCATACGAAGTTTACATTTAAATCAGTTTATTACTCGGTTTACAAAAGAAATGTTTTTGGTCAAGATTCATGGCTACAAGGTTTTCTTTTACTTATATCAACTTGTCAAGTTGGTTAAATATATTGCAATATCAAACACTTTTTGATTTCAAGGTTCATACTCGTCGACTCACGAAGTCGGACGAGGTATTGCAATATGAATACAAAGCCATGAATTTGACACACAAAACCTATGTTACTCACAGACATTTTTATGCTGACGTTTATTTTCACATATGTTTCAGGTACTAGTATGTGATGATTGTTAACGCATGCTACACATAGGATGGACTCGGGCCTTAGCTTACCTTAAAACTAGAAAGATAATTGTTTGTATTTGTTTGTTTGTTTCAAAAAAATGTAACATATTAATTCAATAAAATGAAACTTTAAATACCATGTGTTGTGAAACAATTTCTTGTAACGTAACTCCCCGATGTTTCCATCGCGGTTTGTTGTATTACGCGATCGAGGTGTTACAGAGATTTGTATCAGATGCATGGTTATAGGTTATTAGGTTATTAGCATTACTTTTGACATAGTTTATAACCTTCCTAGGACCTTAACGCGAGATATCTTGCGTTTAGATTCTTAATACAATACCATCACCTATCCTTAGGTGATTACCAAAAACAAGACATAAACATCCTTGAAAGTAAAAATTTTCCAAAACTTCACAAGAAATCATCTATCCTAAGATGATTTGTTTTTGGGATTTATGCCTTCAAAGTTTTTCAAAATCTCGTCAAAGTTTGGGCTTTAATAATGTGAACATGTGCATTCCGGAAGGGTGGATGCGTATACCCTGAGTTTTCTGTCTAAGGCTAGAGTGTTCGTACAAATCCGCATCACCGGACCAGTCACTCTTACCTGGGAACTCTTGGGGTGAGTGTCCACTTATAGGCTAAAGCATGTCTTCGCGATACATTATAAAGACCCAGTTACTTTGATCAGTCACCGTGTCATTTGTTTGTTTTAAGTAAAGAATAAATGATCACAATCCTTATGCTTCGTCGATATTTTTAACATTCAAAGTTTGATTATCCTTATCAATCCAATTCGTTTCTCTCATATTTTTTCCCCTCTCTTTTAGAATGCCTCATCTACGCAACAATACCCAAATAACATATTTGGCTACTAAAGCCGCCCAACAAATAGGTGTACCACTCGGTGGAACCATTGAGTTAGCTGTAGCCATATCCAGTCTTGATGATAAGACTACTCCTGAGGCACCAAAGAAAACAAAAGCCAAGCCTTCTAAAAATTCAAGGAAGCGTAAAGCTTCAAAGAATTTACCAGTGATTGCTTATATTCCACTTAATCAAGTGGGACCTAATCAGGAGGCCCACCACCTGCTAAAATGCCATACAGAGGAAAAGCGCCTCTGTGCAATCACTGTAACCTTCATCACTATGCCAGTGTCCTTTGCCGAAAATGTTCAAATAGTGGACATTTTGGTCATACAGCTAGTGTTTGTCGCTTAGCCGCTACCCAAACAAAGCTATGGCAGTTCCTACTCAACTTATTGTAATTCCTCATGCGATACCTGATTGTCCTAACTACCCACATGGAATCTGCTTCAATTGTGGTTATCCTAATTGTGACAACAGGTACTTTTCGGCTTTTAATTATGCGGTTAACAAACATTAAGACAATAATACATAGCATAATTAGACGTAAAATTAACTTAATTAGGCCTTTGGGAACCCTAGGAACGTCTACTTGCTTCACGTTACACGACTTGACGATTTCAGGATTTTTAGCGGGCGTTTGAACTTTAACCGTTCTGACACCAGATAAATACTGACAACACGTGAAAATAAAAATTTTATGCTTATATTTATCGTATATTTATAATTATGTGAATTATTCGGCTTGTTGAACATCACAGAGCACCAACACGGAAATCACGTGGAACAATAACGCACAGACAATTGAAAGTGAAGCAGAAGCATCGGACTCGAGATGCGCCTGTATATTGATATATTACGATATACTTAGGGTTTTTTTTCGAATTTTTATAATTGCGCTTGAAACCGGATCGAAAAACAGGTATAGACGACCGTAAAAATTTTACACAACTTTAACGCAACTGACATATGTATGCGTTAAAACCGACACCCTACTTAAGTTTCACATGTCTAGACTCTAAGTAAATATTTTACTACATACCGCGAGGCTCGGGAGCGAAAACACGCTTGAGAAACGTCATTGGGCCATACGAGGATCTCACACGCGCTAACGGGCTTTAGGCCCAACCCACTCCACTAACCCTAGGTATTTAAATGCCCTTACCTCTTCCCTTTCATTCTTCATCTAAACCCCTGCCCCCTCATAACACACACACACCAGAACTTTAGAGAGAGAAAGAGAGGAGCGAGAGAAAGAGAAATGTAGAGAGAGGAAGGCCGATCAACCCTCTATGGTGGCGTGGCAGTGGGCAGACGACGGAGCCACAGCTCCGGGGACCAGAAACGCCGCAACCGTCGGCTGTGGTGGAGTTGTTCGCATTAGATTCATGGTGGAAGTGGTGGTGCTCGGCTGTTTTCGTGGTGACTCGTCTCTAAAACCTCCGGTAAGTAGTTCTTGGCCTAAATCTTGAGTTGCGACGCAGATCGGTTACATTTCGGCTTTGTTTTGGTCTTTAGGAGTTCAGGGGACGGCTGTGACCGAAAGACGGCAGTGGCGACGTGGCACGACGGTGGCCGGAGCCGGGTGGTGGTGCGACATCGCTACCGGCGGCTTCGTGCCGGAGACACTACGACATTGATGATGGTTATGTGCAGCTTGAGTTTTTGTTCGGTTCGGGTTTGAGAATCAAACCGGTCAGACTTTGCTTTGTGTTCAGTTTGGTTCAGTTTCGGTTCAGGCTTTGCCTCGGTTCAAGCTCGATTCGGTCAAACCGAGTCAACTCGGTCAAACGAAAGTCAAACCCGTTCAAAGTGAGATTGTTCGGTTCGGGTTAGATTTAGCACGGGTTAGATTTAATATTCGGTCCGGTTGGGTCAATGTTAGATTGTTTCGGTCAACGCAGCCAAACATCATCAACAACAGTCAACTGTGGTCAAGCTCGGGCAACGGGTCAACCCGCGACTTGGTAAAGTTTAATGGCGCGTTAAACTTCATTATTACATTAGTATTGTTTATTTACGCGAACCGAGCTCAAACCGATATATTTAGAGATTTACTTACTTTTTGGCAAATTTAATGAGAAATTATATATATTGAATGAACTATTGTTGCGTTTTGAATATATAGCGACAACTTGCATTGTCGGGATCGTCCAAAAACAGAGGAAACTCTGCCCGTTTTTCGTAAAAACCTGAGATACGAAAACATAATTCTATCGTAAATACCACACTTATCGAGATCCGAGTTTTTCCTATAAAATTAATATAAACACATATTTATTTCGACGACGTTATAAGTTAATGAAACCCAATACTTATTTAAAAAAATATAATTATTTATATTTATATTTATTTCGAACATCGATAATTCTGAACGTTTTTACAAATAAATAGAATGTTTATATTTATTTCAAACATTGACGTTTCCGAACAGTTTACCAATTAAATATAATGTTTTATATTTATTCTAAACGTCAACGATTCGGAATTTATATTTCAAACGTTTAGTATTCGAAAACCATATAAAATAAATATGATTATTTATATTTATTCCCATCATCTAGAATCCGAATATTGTTATAAAATAAATACGTGTTATATTTATTCTAAATGTCGATGATTCGGATACTTTATTCAAACGTAAACAACTCGGGTACTTTTATTTCAAACGTTAACAATTCGGAGATTATGCAAAATAGATATAATTACTTATATTTATTTCAAACGTCCAAACGTAATTCGACGTGTCACCGTACAATCTTCACATATATTATTAGCCGGGTATTTTGATAACAAACCAACGAAGTCGATTCCAAATGAGCGTATAACTGTATAATTATTTTGATAATTATCCATGAGACACGAGGACACTATTACAGCTATGCGACATTTACATATATACGTATACATATGTCTACATCTTATAAACACTACGACGGGTCGTATTATTATCTATCAACGTATATGGTGACTATTCGGAAATGGGTAAATCCATTACACAAGTTACAACGTATTGATTTCATCTAAATACTAGTTACGCATAAGTATTTCTATTCACAACAACAAACACGACTACGTAAGTATGTTTATATTTAAATAGATAAATATATATAACCTAAACCATTCGTAAACTAAGTCGTTTCCGAGACATGGTGTTTATCCCGATTACAAATGGGATAAAATAACCATAGATTGGTTATTTCAAAACAAGACGATAACATTTTCATAGAATCGTACGGTTAACGATTGGGTAGAGCTCGGACGTGTAGTTTAGTTACGTTGTTTTAATTAGAAACTTATAATTATTCCTTGATTAGGAATGCTTTAGTTGCACGCTAGCTAATTCACGTTTTTGGAACAACAGTACGAAATCACATTAAGCCAGCTTTGCACAAGGATATCGAGGTGAGTTCATAACCCCCACTTTTTACAGTTTTACATTTTTATAAATGTTTTCGAGGGTGGAAAGACATGCATGTTTTGCAAAAGTACATAATATTTCAAGGAACGAAAAGAACATATTTTTAAACCATGTTATGAATGAATCCCAACTACATGAATGGTTTACGAATGGTTTATACTAAACATACCGGTTTTACAAAACACACGCTTATTTTCAAAACGTGCATGAGTTTCATGGCTAGTGACGGGATTGTCATAGCTGCAATTTAGGGACTAGAGTGTCCTGCATACAACTTAAGGACTGGATTGTCCTGCATACAACTTAGGGACTGGATTGTCCTGTATACAACTTAAGGACTGGATTGTCCTGCATACAACTTAGGGACTGGATTGTCCCGCATACAACTTAAGGACTGGATTGTCCTACTTACAAACACAAGGACTGGATTATCCACTACTCAACTCTAAGGTCGTAGGGTCGCTTAAAACTGTACAGTGAAGTCCTCGCTACATATCGGAACTATAATCACCTGCTAGTCTACCATCACGAGTAAACGGTTTGGCGAGGCACTTCCTAGCTTGGGGTGGGTTATAGGCTCATGCGGGCATGTTGTCTTTGTCATACGCGGACATTGACAGTTATACAATTTTTAATACAAACACAAGGTTTTCATATGACATGCCAAGAAAATGGTTTTATTACGCTTTCCCAACAATATTTAAACCGGTTATTCAAACGATTTATTTTAAATCTTTATCAAACAAACCTATGAACTCGCCAACATTATGTTGATTTTTCACATGATCTTTCTCAGGTTTTCAAAAGTCAAACCATGGCACGGTTGGAATAGGTGAACCCATTTGGAACCCGAGTACTTAGCAGGCGTTCAACTTTCTAAAAGTCTTAGCTAATATTTACTTCCGTTGTGCAATGAAGATACCAGTTAGATCACGCCCAGCTCTGATGTAATCGATTTATCGAGGTGTGACACTAATCACTACAGTTGACCTGGGCTGGCAAAAGACGACTTAACGCATGGACACAAGATTAACACTGGCGATGTCAAGGTTTGCACTAATGTCAAAATAAACACTTAATTTTTTATGTTTTCTGTTTATTATCCAAGAACATTAAAACACTTTGGTTGTTTTATTAAGAAACCTTGTTGTTCCCATTTTACTTACAAAACTAGTATGATTACATGTATGTGTGACATACCGTTACAATCCCGACACCAAAAATATGGTTCCTTTCAAATCAAACTACTATCGTGGTTTCTTCGATTTTGGAGATCGCTCACGATCTCTACGAAAATCATATGTACTCGATTCCTCCAAAAAACAAAGAACAACGCACAAGTTAAAATCCTTAATGAATACTCAAGGTACTACCTTATAATCCTTAACTGGATTTCTAAGGGTACTTTCACAAGTCCTTGATTGGTCTCATACAACATGTTTATGTGCAGTTTTTAGACAAAACAAAACACAAATCCTAAATCCATTATTGATCTTCCTATACAAATAGTTAAATCTCTGGATCCCAAAGTACTATCCTAAATCCTTAATGGTCTTTTCTATACAAATAGTTAGACCCTTGGATTTTAAGGTACTATCTCAAACATTATTTGATTCAAATGCTTTCTGTGAATTTAACCGTATGATTTTCCTCCCACATCACAAAATGAACCATGCGGACTATGCAAAGGATTGAGTAATTATGGGTGCACACATAATTATAAAATTTCGATGCATAGAAACCATAGTAAGCTTTGTCATGTGTGATTTCAAAGGACTTATAGTGATACATTTAAACCATACATCCATGACATTCACCTTCCAAACAAATTTTCTCTTACACTTTCAAACTCCAACTTCGAACACACACATCAGTTTCCAATAATAGTCTTCATAGGAAACCTCTATAAACATTCTTTTATCCATTATCTGAAACTCCAATTCCCTTTTCAAGTTCACACCCTTTTCGAATTCATAAGCTCTAAAGGCAAAACATCAACTTTCCTTCGGTTTACTTAAACAACTGGAAGCACCGGTATGAAAGTGAGAGAACATTGCTTGGACCTCACCACCAAATTACCACACACTTCTAAGAAGTCGTGATGCCATCTTAGTAATCATTGACCGTCTGACTAAGTTAGCACACTTTTGTCGATTCATGAAGATTTCCTCTATTAGCAAGCTTGCTAAGATTTATGCCAATGATATTTCATCACATCATGGTGTTCCTTTGAACGTCATAACAAATCGTGACACTCGTTTCTCAGCTCATTTCTGGAAAACCCATACAATCCACCATGGGAACAAAACTAAATCTAAGCACTGCTTATAATCCTCAAACGGATAAACAAACCGAAAGAACAATAGCAATACTTGAGAATATACTTAGAGCTTATGTGATTGACTTGGGTAATACTTGGAATTCGCATCTGCCTTTGATCGAATTCTACTACGACAAGAGTTACCACTCTGACATTTACATGGCTCCTTTCGAAGCTCTATACGGTCAAAAATGCAGTTCACCTATCTGCTGGAATGAGGTCGGTGAAGCTCAGCTCACTGGACCTGAACTCATTTAGAAAACAACAGACAAAGTCAATAAAATTCGAGATAATCGGAAAGGTATCCCCTTGGAAAGGTGTGGTCAAAAGAGTTATGCGGACAAGCGACGCAAGCCCTTGGAATTCCAAGTTGGTGATCACATCCTACTCAAGGTATCCCCTTGGAAAGGTGTGGTTAGATTTGGAAAGAAAGGAAAACTTGCATGATGATATGTTGGACCATTCAAGATCGTTAAGAGAATCGGAAAGGTGGCCTACCGACTTGAGCTACCTCCTGAACTTGGGAATATTCACCCCACATTCCACGTGTCCAACCTGAAAAAATGTTTAGCCGATACAAACGTCCACATCCCTCTTGATGAAATTCGCGTTGAGAGCACAATGCATTTTGTCGAAAAACCTATGGAAATATTGGACCGTGAAGTCAAGAAACTCAAACGTAAACGAATACCGATTGTTAAAGTTCAATGGGAATCCAAACGTGGCCCATAATTTACTTGGGAACGAGATGATCAAATGAAAGCGAAATACCCACATCTATTCTCACAAGTTTCCTCTAGTTAAATTTCGGGACAAAATTTCCTTAAGTATGGGAGACGGTGACATTTTCACATTTTCAATCCTTGCACGGTTCTGAACTCTCAAAAACTTTTCCGAAAGTAATACGCAAACTGTTTCTCAAACGTAATCAGTTTAACACGGCGTACACTCCGGAAAAGTACATATGCTACACATACCCTAACTACCCTTTACATAACTTAAATATAAGTTTTGAAGGGTTAGGTATGACAAAAACACACTTATACAAGCCCAGGGACTATTTTCGACAAACTGCGAAAGACCTAGCCCGTATTCAAGATACGAACCATGTGTACAAATCCGAATACTTTTTTACTCAATAAAATCTTGTATTTTATTGATAGGAATGCAAAAATGTCAATCGTTGCAAAATTTCGTTCATTTTCGTGTTCGATAAAGCGTTGTGCGTTATTTGCGAAACGCGTAACCATACAACCGAACGAACCGATATCCATGACATTTACAGACAAAATCCAAGTTACACATGTCTGAACACCTTTATATGACCTAAATATTAGGTTAAAGGGGTTAAAATGACAAACAAGTGAAAATACAAGTCCAAGGACCAAAAATGTCAAAAAAATAATAAAGATTTTGCTTCTTCACCAAGTTTGCCACCTATCTCCAATTTTTGACACCTAGCACTCATTTTACCACACTTAATTTGGTTTTGACACATTTTAGGACACTAATCCACTCTTGAGGACACTTGTCATCACCTCCTTGATCCTAAAATAATATAAATACCCCATGATTTCTTCCACTTTTTTCACACCACTTCAAAACACTTCCAAGCAAAGTGTGAAGTTCTTCTTTCTATCCTTCTTGGAGCTTGTTTACAGTCTTCGGAAGCCTCCTATCTTGAGTTCTGAAAGTGTTCTTCAACACGAATGAGTACTCTTCCTAGTTCTTTCATTATTTTAGCTATTTTGAGCTAAAAGTCGAACAGTTTGGCTTCCTGTTTGACTTTCGGTTCTGACCATTTTGGTCAAGTCAAAGTTCAACTGAATTTTGCAACGTGATCGTAATCACGAAGGTATTAATCCCTTGCGATTGCACCTTCTGATTACCACATTTACTAGGCGAAGTGACGAGTCAAAGTTTTATTTATTAAAAATAAAAAATGTGCATATGTGCATTTTCCGACGAAACTATTTTCGGGTTCAAAACTCCAAGTTTTGATACTGAATTAGTTTTATAACTTTGATAGACTGCTTTATTTGGGTCGTAAGTCGAGCGGTTTGACTACTATTTTGACTTTCGAATCAGAGCCGTTTGGTTAATCTTAGGATTCGACTAAGCATATTTTTAGGACTATAGTTGTATAGGGAATAACCCTCTGAGGTTATACCTTATGGTCTTGTGGTTTGATTAGTTATATGATGAGTTGCTTTATGATCTTTTAAATTGACCCGAATGCCCTTTTTGCGCATAAATTGATTTTAAGCATATGTAACCAAAGTTTTGACATCTAAACTGATGCTATAACAGAACCAAACTTGATTTGGCATGTAAGACTCATCATATGACATATTTGACCATCCAAACTTATAATTACGCTAATGACCCTAAAGTAGCGTAAACTACTTTAACGAGTCATAACGGGTCAAAAGCACTTAAGATCCTTTCCAAATTAGAATGTTAAGTTTATTAAACCATATCACATGAGTTCCAACACGCAATTGGTTTATAAGCCATCATTCTACTTGAATCCCGATTAAGTCCCGGCACACTAACATAATTATCTGACACATTAGGACGCACTTGAGCTTTGTTTACTCCATTGATCAAGAACACATACGCAATCCCAAGTGAGTACATAGTTCCCCTCTTTTATGTTTTCAAATGTTTTGGGGGTGATCCATATGTGCTAAATCATTTTCTAGTTTTCAAAACAAAGTCTATGGTTTATATATAAAACAATACGATTTCAATAATGTAAACAACTTGTTGGTGCGTTATCCATAACACGAATGACGTTCATTAGCTTTGGCCAAGCTGACTAGTAGTATGTTATGGTACCATATGACTGACAATCCCGTTACCAAAATTCTTGTTGTTTGTGGGGAAGGTTGGGGAACGATAGATACTGTATTTTAACAAACCCTTTAGTGGTTTGTTAGTTCGATTCATAGAGACCCTTTGGTGGTCTAGACTAGTCATCACATGTCTGAATTTATTCTTTAAAAAACGGCCATAATTTTCACAACTAAAACACGGACAATGGTTCATAACACAGACGAATGGTTTATAACACTGGTGAATGGTTTATATCACGGACAAATGGTTTAAAACACGGGCGAATGGACGATTGGTTTAAGGTAAGTGATATAGATCACGAGACGAGTGTAATATGATAAAAGCATGGTGGATACGTCGTTGGTACTTCCTATATATAAGTGTTTTTATCGTATTACATATCGTAGCGTTACCTAACTCACTTGGACAAATGTTTTTAAACGATGTCACATAACAATTTTCACTTAAAGATATAGACCATACGAAGTTTACATTTAAATCAATTTATTACTCGGTTTACAAAAGAAATGTTTTTGGTCAAGATTCATGGCTACAAGGTTTTCTTTTACTTATATCAACTTTTTAAGTTGGTTAAATATATTGCAATATCAAACACTTTTTGATTTCAAGGTTCATACTCGTCGACTCACGAAGTCGGACGAGGTATTGCAATATGAATACAAAGCCATGAATTTGACACACAAAACCTATGTTACTCACAGACATTTTTATGCTGACGTTTATTTTCACATATGTTTCAGGTACTAGTATGTGATGATTGTTAACGCATGCTACACATAGGATGGACTCGGGCCTTAGCTTACCTTAAAACTAGAAAGACAATTGTTTGTATTTGTTTGTTTGTTTGTATCAAAACAATGTAACATACGAATTCAATAAAACAAAACTTTAAATACCATGTGTTGTGAAACAATCCACCACTGGTTTTTGTGTTTTCCTTAGAAACAGGATGTTGTTTCTAGATCTTCTACTGAGGCCGAATATCGTGTTATCGTTGTGAGTACATGTGAAATTGTTTGGTTGTGTCGGATTCTTGCAGATATGGGAGTTAACATTTCTCAGCCTACTCCTCTACATTGTGATAACAAAAGCGCTATGCAGATTGTAAGAATTTTGTTTTTCATGAGCAGACAAAGCATATTGAGATTGATTGTCACTTCACTTATCATCATTTACAAGTCGGGACCATCTCGCTTCCATTTGTTCCATTAGCCTTGTAGATTGCTGATAGTTTCATGAAAGCTCAGTCGGCTTCTTGGTTTGTGTGATAAACTCTCAATGCTTATTGCTCTTGCACTGTGAGTTAGAAAGGGGATGTTAGTATAATAAAGTTAGTACGCTTTTTTGGGTTTATGGTTTAGCCCATTTAGTTGGTAACCCTAGATAGCTCCTCTATTTATAGACTTGATGTTTCTTTGTTTATGTAGTCACTTTTCATTATAATAAAACCCTAGTCACTTTTCCTCTGACATGTTTATCTATTAACAGTAGGAGTTATGAGTAGTGATTATTTGGGTTTGTAGACCCACTTGATTATTTGGGTGTAGTTTAGATTAATTGGTGTAATTTAGAAGTAACATTTTCCATTAAAAAAAATTGGTTTTGTAGACAAGGTCATGAGCTTGTTGGAATTTTCGAATAGTGTGAATGGATATTTAATTTTGAATAAATATTAATTAGTGTTTTTGTGGTGAATAGAAAAGAAACTTGATCAGAGCCATTTCGATACTTGATTAGTTTTATCAGAGTGTTAAGTCTCTAATTTTAAGTTTTTTTTTTGAACGGCGGAACTTCTATAAAAGTATAGAAAAAGGCAAAACGGGCCAGTAAGAGACTGAAACCCGATTACACGATAATGTCATTGTGAGATGAGGATCGGTGCTACCTCGACAAGCTCCCGGATAGATCTGACTCAGATAGCAGAGGCGGAATTCATTGCTAACGAGTTTGACAAACAATAATGTGAATACTGCTTAAACAAATATTCCATGTTTTAATAAACATGAAACGATTACAAACGAGTAAACAATTGGACAGGGCTTCACCACAGTCACCACAAAACAGCTAACTATCTCAAAATCCAAGTCACCTATTTATAGGCTGACATGACTCGCACAAAAGAGACTTGGAGACTCGTACGAGTGGTCATCCGTACGAGTGACCAAACATGTCACTCGTACGAGTGGGACAGTCACTAATACGAGTGAAGTACAAAAGTAATTAAACTAACATATTTGACTATACAAAGCCTTATTACATGACCGACTCATCTTACGACGTAGGCAATAGACAGTATCCATCAACAGACTCCCCCTTGGATGTTGTTGTAGTCTTGGATAGTCTTCAAAAGTTTTCTTCAAAAATCTTCAAAAAACTTGTGACGATTAAGGACCAAAGAACTGCTTTGGCGGTCTTCGACGCTCCTCAATGGAATTGACGTTTGATCTGTGGGAGGAGGACGATTGTAGGTGTTTCCAAACTGAAATCTTTTTGTTGCTGATTTCTTCACAGTCTCAGCAATCCTTGCTTCTTTCTTGTCTTTCTTTCTTTGTTCTACAGCTTCCAGCTTTCTCCGGTTGGTGTTCCACGCTTTACCTGAATTAATATTGTTAGCATAACAAACGTTAACAACCTTCTGGAGCTATTGAGCTTGCTCCTTGTCTTTTTCTTTGTAACTAATCTTCATAAAGAATAAACGTTCGATATCCTTTTCTGAGCAGTTCACAAGCCACATAGGATCCAACACACAGATTCCTCTCCATAAACCGTAGATTCTCTTGTGTGCAATCACAAATTCGGATAATTCCTCAGTTATCTTCCACGAATCTTCATCAGGCTGTACACAAATCACAGCTTCTCCAGTACCCCAATCATAATGCCACCATTTGAAGATCTTGTAAAAGTCATGCTCCATTTTCTTCAAAGGCATGTTCTTCATCACCCGTGGCTTCTTGATGTGGAGCGTAACATCCCTTTCTTTTGTCCCTGGATCGATCTTTGTAATCTTCTTTAGAAGGTGCGGCATCCAGCGAGGAAAATTATGCATAGCTTCATACTTGATAAGCTTCCATAGGTCTCGATCATGGAACTTAATCTTCAGATTAAATACTTTAGTTTATGTCAACTCCGTCACATCCCAATATGGCAAAGATTGGAACTTAATTTTCTTTTAGTATTTCTAGTGGACCTTACAAACGAGTCGGAATATGCTCCTCGTTTAGTAAGGAACAACCACACTTAGGGTACAAAATCTTCAAGTTAGGGGTGAAACCCGCATCTTGTCGATTAAGTCCCGTTCCTTGATTTTCGCTCTCGCCAAAGTTTCGATTTTCTAATAGATTAGAGACGCGTAGTAACTGGAAGGGTAAAATACCGTTAGTCGCTTCTTGATGAGAGTATTTTACCTATAGGCCAAAGCACGTTTCTCTAATTAGAAAGGATCTTCGATTCACTTTGGAATTGTCGACGTTTCTCTACCTGAAACAATCCCATGTTTTATGAGCCAATTCTTTTATGTTATCTCAATTTATATGTGATTTGATACTTGTTACCTTATTCGTTTCGAACCATTACACGTTTTGCACGCTTATCGCAATCATGTTTCAATACTAATCTTCGTGAACACACTAAATTTATACTCCTTATTTGCATTTATACGTGATTATACATGCCATACTTGATACTTTCATGCAAATTTTGTGGACTATACTTGATGAACCCATGCAAACTTATGTAAACCATGCTTGAACCTCATACATGCTTATTCATGCAAAACTTGTTTTTCCCCATATTATGATCAAGTCTCATTCCCTTTTTCTATGTTGAATCTCTAGATGAATTCTCCTAACTCATCCAAGAAATTCAAGAGGTCCAACAAGGGTTCCAACAACAACAACAACAATGAGGATTCCATCTCCAAACAAGAACTCATCGGTCTTGTCGCCAAGTAAATGGCCGATCAAATGGCCCGTGTCATACCCGATATCGTTAGCCAGCTTCAAACCATCCATACCGAAGGCACACCCAAATACTATGCCAACTCTAAAACCGACAACCCCAAAACGTCCTTCCAATTCAAGCATTTCATGGCTTGTAAACCAGTAGAATTCACTGGCATGGACGGTGTTATCGCCATGATCAATTGGTTCGACGCTATGGAGCTTACTTTTCTTCAGGGCGGGTGCCCTGATGACCTTCGAACCCTTAACGCTACCGGGGTCTTTCGCCAGAGAGCCCTCGAGTGGTGGACTACGGAACGCAACAAGCGTGGCAACGAAGCAGCTCACGCTCTCACTTGGGACGAGCTCAAGCAACTCATGAGAGATCAGTTCTGTCCTCCCCACGAGGCCTAGAAGCTCGAAAACGAATTCTGGAACCTCACGCAACAAGGGAGCGACGCTGAAGGGTTGATCGCTCGCTTCAAACAGTTGAGTATCATCTGTCCTGGACAGGTGGATACAGTTCCCAAAGCGATAGCTAGGCTTATTCGTTCGCTTTCGCCTGTGATCATGAACCACGTAGCCACCGTACGCCCCAGAACCATCGAAGAAGCCTATAGCACCATCATAGAGCTTAACCACAACCGCATCCTTCAGGGGGCCTATGACAAGGTTCCTACGAAGCATGCGCATCAAGCCACCGCCAATACCTCCGCTACCGAATCGCCTCCCCCTCAACCCAAAAAGAACCCTATCAAGCAGAAGGCTTCGGTTCAAAACAACGCGGTTGTCACTCTGCCTGCCCCTACGCCTTTAAATGCCATCTCCTCCACCCAAATCAACGATCCACCCAAACGAAACTACACCGGCAATTGGCCTAAGTGTGATCGCTGCACTTATCATCATCTCCCTTCTACCCCATGCCGGAAATGCACCAACTATAACAGGATGGGGCATTTCGCTAGCCATTGTCGCCAAACCTAAAGCAACCAAGCCATTGTCCCTAACCCTAACCCGAACCAAACTCAACCCCAGCGTTAAAATGCTCCTGTGCGAGCATGTTACAAATGTGGCGATCCCAACCATCTCGCAAATGTTTGTCCTCTTCTCAACCAGCAGCACCAGCATCAGCAGCACCAGCAGCCTGAGCCTGCAGAGGGGCGAGCTTTCATGCTTACCTCCGCTCAAGCCCAGAGCTCTAACGATGTCATCACTGGTACGTTCCTTGTGAACCATATTTATGCTACATGTCTATTTGATACTAGCGCCGATAGGAGTTTTGTATCGCTAGAATTTGAACCTTTGCTTAAGTGCGAACGATCTAAAATGCCTAATCCTTTCGCTGTTGAAGTTGCTAATGGTAAAACCATCTCCGTTGATTCCGTTCTCTCTGGTTGCTCTTTGATTCTTAACGATCATTCATTCACCATTGATCTCATCCCCATGCAAATGGGTAGTTTCGACATCATAGTAGGCATGGATTGGCTCATGCGAGTTCGTGCCGAAGTGGTTTGTTCCGAAAAGTTTATTGCCTCCCTCTTCCTCAAGGTGATTCTCTACACGTCTATGGCGAGAAACCTTCTAAAGGTCTCAAACTTATGTCGTGCATCAAAGCGAACAACTACTTCTTTGTAATTGTATGATTTTGTTTAATACTTTAGTTTGTAATGAAAATGTATTTGAACATGTTATGCTTGTATGTCAATTGTAACTTCTTCTTTAAAGAGAAATAATAAATATGAAACTTTATAGTAAATGTCATGAGCTTTGATGAAAACCCAATCATGCCCTGACTACCATTTCCGTTGCGGGTCAGGGTGTGACAGATTGGTATCAGAGCTTTTGACTATAGGGATATAGGATAGGTTATTAGACCCTTAGAGCCTATACTATAGTTGGTTAGATTTTAATTGTTTATGTGGTTACATGCAAACTCATGATGTTTATTTGTTTCGTATTTATTACACACACAAATGCATGCAAACACTTCCACTATCATATTGTGTGATATTTAATGAGTTATACTTATTGTTAAACATAACATGCTTACATATACACTCATCACACATATTTCAATGTTCACATGTTCAAATCATCATCATATTTCCTTTATTCAAGATTTTGTGACATTTTCTTGTTTTTCAATCTCATCAAAGTGAGTTCTACGATGGGCATGTATTAACTGGAAGGGTACAAGTACCGGTAGTCGAAACGTCCTGTCTAGGTTGGCATTCGTATAAATCCAATATAACGGACCAGTTTGCCTACCTGGGGACTAACGATGAGAGTACGAAGGACCTATTAGGCCAAAGCATGCCACACCAAACGTCGTTCGAACTAACCCTACTTTGAGTTGTCATTGTGTCCATACCAGGACACCCTCCGACCTTACACTTTGCTGTCATGTTTTACGATTTTCATTCGGGTGGCGCAAGTGTTAAAAGGCCAACACCAATATGAACCCTAGCAGCGCCCAGTAGTCATGGGGGCCCACATGACTACCAAGGCCAAGTAAGGGGACATATGGGAGCCCAAACATGAGCAAAGCCCAAGACATCCTATGGATGTAGTAAATTTATTTTATTCATTTGTTTTTGTGAATGTTCATTTCTAAATACGACACATGACACTTAAAACGTCAAACTCATACTCTCGATACGTATTTCTTGTAGATGTCTTCTAGTCTCTCTCGTAGAAGTATGAGATCAGGAAAACCCGCGAGCGCATGGCTGCTCAAATCGCTCAACAAATGGCTGCCGTAATACCCAACATCGTAGTTCAAGTACAACAGGCCCTTACCGCTAATCCCGTCAACCCAAAAAACCAAGAAGATCAAAACATTGTCAATCCTCCACCAAATGCCACTAAATGCACCTTCAAGCATTTCAAATCCTGCGATCTCCAAAATACGAAGGGACTGAAGGTGTCACCGCTCTCCTCCATTGGTTTGAGGAAATGGAAAACACTTTTCTCAATTGCGACTGCCCCGATGATCGCAAGGTGCGATATGCTACCGGTCGTTTGTTCGGAGTAGCACTTACATGGTAGAATACAGAGAAAGCTAAGCGAGGTGCTGAGGATACTATGAACTTGACTTGGGAAGAGTTGAGGGAAATCATAACAAGACGTTTCTGTCCAGAAGCGAAATCAAGAAACTAGAAGATGAGTTCTACTCTTTGAAAGAAAAGGAGGGCGACCACACCACATACAACAAGAGATTCCTTGTGTTGAATCAGATGATCCCCAACTTGTTTACTCCCCTCTACCGTTTGATCGAACACTACATTCGAGGTCTTCCTTCAAAAATTCAAGACCCTGTAATAAGTACCACACCTGCAACTTTGGAAGCAGCAATGGAGTTGGCTACAGAGCTCACCGAAAACCGCATACGGAATAAAGACTTCAAGGAGGAGAAGAAGAAGGATAAAGCATCATCCGAAACCTCAAACTCAACCCGGACCGAATCCCCTCCTCAAACCACTCCTAAGAGAAAACGAGATGGGCAAAATTTCGCTATCACCCAAGGCAATCAACCAGCTTAACAAGCCGTACCCCTCCAAGCTATCCCAATCACTCAAGTAGCACCCAACTCTACTTACCCAAATAACAAACCTTACATTGGACCTCACCCTCAATGCAACACCTGTTTTTATCACCATCCATCTACCGTACCTTGTCGACTGTGTGCAAATTGTGGGCGTTATGGTCATTGGAGCAAAACTTGTCGTGCCCCTCAAAACCAAGCCTCACCCCCTACTCAAAACATGATCCAAACATATCAACAACCCCAATACCCCATGTTCCCATATGTTCGAGCTTGTTTTAATTGTGGCGACCCTACCCACTTTAGAAACACGTGCCCTCGATTGGTTAACATCATAAACGCCCAAGCTCAAGCAAACCCAGTTAACCAAGCAAATCAAGAAAACCCAGCTCCACCACCAGCAAGAGGAAGAGCTTACAACATCAACGCCAATCCTGTTGAAGATAATAACGGTCCAAACGAATCACCCAACTAGCTTTCCCTCACCAAGAATCAAGACTCAACTCCAATCGCCTAGTTTTAATGTTTTCTTTATGTTATCTCAATCTTTACGTATCCCAGTTATAAATTGGGAATTTATGTATCCAAGAATTTTAATGCGAATTGATATTACGGTTTTATACCTTTACTCATTGATTTAACTCTCATATCATCATACATCTCGACGTACCTCGATCTCATCATTTAAAGAAGTTGGGTTGTGTCGCACTTTTACATAGACTAACCCCTTCATCATAACAAACGAGAGAGGTACTGTCATCATTCGATCATGTATCCTTTTAGATTTGAGACTCAAGCTTTGGCTGTTGTGTTTGTTTTGTAGATTTTAGAATCACATAGAACTAATCATAACTTACTGACAAAGCCAATGAAAATTTGACAAGAATATGGTGGATACGCCGCTGGTACTTCCTATATATAAGTATTCTTGTCAAAGGATAAAAAGCGTTGTCAGGCGGTTATGAGAAGTTCCGTGTAGGTTTTAATATTGTCATGGATGAAGTTTTGTTTTATGATATAACCTTATATTTCCAAACGTATCAATTCTCTCAAAACTCTTATGCGTGAGATCATACCTAGTCAATCAACTCTGTTTATCCATGTTCCGCATTTTCATACTTTAGGCATCAAAAAGCGATTCCTGTAACAGGTTATTCAACCCTTACTAGGAACGTTACCGCCTCAAATAAAATTTAAACTCTCACCCTCGTCTAATTATGTAATTGTCAAATTAAAACACCCTCCCTTCAAGCCAAATATACCACTACTTCTTAAATTTCGGGACGAAATTTCTAAAAGTAGGGGATACTGTAACATTCGTCGTAAAACGGGTTTCAAAACCCGCTCCATTTAAAAACCTAAATATTTATTCGAAGTTCGTCGCATAATTAATTGTATTGTTTTAAGCGAAAATAATAATAATAATAATAATAATAATAATAACAGCAATAATAATTAATCAACTAATTTAGATTTAATGTAAAAAAAAAATCAAAAACGGGCAGCGCCCGGACTCGAACCCGGGTCACCCCGCCTCCATCACACACACATAAACCAGTCGGCTGCCAAGCCTCATTCGGTTTATTTTAGAATTCATTAACATATGTATACACGTTCAAATTGATGGAGATTTCAAAAAAATGCCGCTCAAAGGTTCAGTAGCTACAATTTCAAAAGGAAAAAAAAACGCATTCATTATCAGTTACCAAATCATGTTTTAACTCAAATTCAGTTATCAATCATGCTCTGATTCAAAGGAAATCGGTTATTAATCATAGAGAGGAATCGAAACCGAAAACTTTAAACCTCAATTTTGAAATTGAAACCGTTTACGAATCATCTGATCTGTAAATACTGAAACATCTCGTTCACCAAACGATCACTCAAAAGCTTTCTGTTCAAACACTCTGCTGCCGGAATTGTCTGGTAGTCGCCAGAAAATATCACCGGAAAACCGAAATCATGGTGGATCACATCACCTATAAATACCTTGCTAACCTCGTTTCCAAACTCGGTCAAACCATTCTCGAAATCCTCTGCTTATTCTCCCCAGCACCGCTGACCTCAGAGCTTCATCTGCAAGTCGCCGGAATTCGGAACAGAAATCAGGATTGACTGGTTACTCCATAAATAACAATCGTTTCACCACAAATGAATTCGCTCATTCCCTCAAAACACTCTCTACATCAACACTTAAAAACTCTCTGTTTTTCTTTTCTGCACTTCGCCGGAAAAATTGGAACTCGCCGGAGTTGGTCACCGGGATCATCAAAGTTCTATCTTCCAGTGGGTATGAATCTTTAAAACCTTTCTATGTTCATGTTTAATTCCGTTAGTTTGTAAACCAGTAACCAGAATTGATAAAATTAGATAACAGTCGGATCTTGTTTCTGTGTTTTGATTGAAAAGATGAAGTTACAAAAAGTTTATAGATATAATTAAAAATGGGATTTTAATCGGGTTAGACACACAGTCCAGTGGTGGACTGTGTGCATTTGAAACGCGAAGATCCCGAGTTCGAGTCCCATACATAATACCGAATCCTTTATATAAACCAAGCATTTTATAACGTTAATATAAAACAAAACATATAATATATAAATATAATTAAAATCCTTTATTTACCGGGTTAGTCACACAGCCTAGTTGGTTAGGCTGTGTGCATACAAAGCTCATGGTCTCCAGTTCGAGTTCTGTTTGTGTTCCGATCCACTGAAATAACATACCCTTTTTATAAAAGCCAAATCCTGAAGCATGTGATAAGTGTATAAATATAATAAAAACCGGAATAATAACCAGGTTAGACACACAGTCCAGTGGTGGACTGTGTGCAAAAACAATATGCACATCGCGGGTTCGAGGCGGGCTGTGTACACCGGTTCATCATATCTTAAAACCTTTTAAAAATAAATGATTTCTGAATAATCTAAATAGTATATAAATATAATTAAAATCATAAATATTTCGGGTTAGACACGTAGCTCAGTTGGTAGAGTTGCGTGCACGTATACGAGAGGTCCCGAGTTCGAACCTCACTCAGCGCATAGAAAACACAGTCTGACCGGTCAGACCCGGTCAACGGTCAGAAAGTCAACTTTTTTTTTATTTCTTTTTATTTATTTATTTAAATTGAAAAATCAATTAAAAATACTTAAAAATAGGATTTTTAAAGTTAGAAAATTTCCTTAAACTCACAAAAATAAATCTAACAATCCCATTAAGAGCACTAATTAAAAATATTAATCTCAAATAAAATTTATTTATTTATCGAGTTATTATGTTATTATTTAGGTTAGTTTTCCCTCGTCGGTTGAATCATAATTTCGTGCGCATTCATCATTATCAAGGAACGCACCCACGGTGAGTGAATCCTTACGAATTCCCCTTTTTATTCATGTTTTGGGGTGTATCATGTGTCGCTTTAATTATTTCGTTTATTCAAACTTGTGCTATCACCATTATATGACCTAAACTTGTGATGTAAATATTGTTTGTTGTGATGCGTGTTTACATTTTGTCAAGTTGCGTGCAAATCATTCATTAGGCCCATCAGTTCCTCGTGGGAGACGAGTTGAACATCGCGTGCCTCATTAGATCGGCTCCGTTTGATTGAGCCTTGATCTCATTATTCATCATTTGGTGTGTGTGCTTGTGCATTAATTGATATTATGTGTTTTGTGATTAAATTTACATTTACGTTTACTCATATGTGGTTATGCACCTTTTTATAACCAATATAACAAATTCGTTCAAATGTTTTCATAAGATTCACTCACCAACTTTTGGTTGACCCCAAAAACCCTATTTTTACACATGATACAGGTGATCCAGTTGAGGAAAGAAACACGTAGGATGGCCTAGAAGAATAAAAAAGTTAATGCTTTGGAATGGACATTTAGTTTTGTTTCCCTTTGTAATTGTATGATTTTTGTTTAATACTTTAGTTTGTAATGAAAATGTATTTGAACATGTTATGCTTGTATGTCTATTCTAACTTCTTCTTTAAAGAGAAATAATAAATATGAAACTTTATAGTAAATGTCATGAGCTTTGATGAAAACCCAATCATACCCTGACTACCATTTCCGCTGCGGGTCAGGGTGTAACATTCACCGACCATAAGAGCCTCCAACATATCTTTGATCAAAAGGAACTCAACATGCGTCAACGTCGTTGGGTAGAATTGTTAAACGATTACGACTGTGATATTCGCTATCACCCTGGCAAATCGAATGTCGTGGCCGATGCACTTAGTCGTAAAACTCATGTTAAGAGTGTTCATTGCTACCAAATCATGGGAAAACTCAACGAGTTGATTCGACAAGCACAATTTACCATCATTAACGAGGGTAACCTCGATAGTGAATTGAATTGTGGAGTCGAAAACCCGCTCGAAGCTAAACCTGATGGTATTCTTTACTACCATGGTCGTATTTGGATTCCCGATCGTCTCAATCTTCGGTCTACTTTGATGGATGAAGCCCACAAATCCCGATACTCCGTTCATCCTGGCGCTGATAAGATGTACCACGATTTCCGTGTATCCTATTGGTGGCCTGGAATGAAATGTGATATCGCCCTTTACGTGTCCAAATGTCTTACGTGTTCCAAAGTCAAGGCAGAACATCAACATCCCTCTGGTTTGCTTGAACAACCAGAAATTCCTGTCTGGAAATGGGAAGGCATAGCCATGGATTTCATTACGAAATTGCCTCATACTTCGTTTGGTCATGACAGCATTTGGGTCATCATTGACCGATTGACCAAATCCGCGCACTTCCTCGCCATTCGTGAAGATTACAAAGTCGAGAAATTGGCTCGTATCTACACGGATGAAATCATTAGTCGCCATGGTACTCCTCTTGATATTATCTCCCATCGCGATGCTCGTTTCACCTCCCGCCTTTGGCAAACTTTTCAATCTGCCCTTGGCACTCAGCTTAATCTTAGCACCGCTTTTCATCCTCAGTCTGATGGTCAAACCGAGCGTACTATCCAAACCTTGGAGGATATGCTTCGGTCATGCCTAATCGATTTTGGCGGCAATTGGGATTCACACTTACCCTTGGTTGAATTCTCGTACAACAATAGTTATCACGCTAGTATTCAAATGGCTCCATTTGAAGCATTGTATGGTCGTAAGTGTCGTTTGCCTATTTGTTTGCACGAGATTGGAGACGCACAAATCACCGGTCCTGAGCTAATACAAGAGACAACGGACAAGATCCTGCAAATACGTGATAATCTCCTCAAAGCACGAAGCCGACAAAAGAGCTACGCCGACAAAAGACGCAAGCCCTTGGAATTTAATATAGGTGAGCATGTACTTCTCAAGGTATCCCCTTGGAAAGGCGTTGTCCCATTTCGTAAGAAAGGCAAACTCGCTCCTCGCTATGTTGGTCCTTTCAAAATCTTGGAAAGGATTGGCAAGGTAGCATATCGACTGGACCTACCTCAAACGCTCAACAATGTTCATCCTGTGTTTCATGTTTCAAATCTCAAGAAATGTCTAGCCGAAGAAGGACTTCAAGTTCCGCTCGAAGATCTTCAAATCAACGAGACATTGCATTTCGGGGAAAACCCGGTCGAAATCATGGACCGAGGAGTCAAGCAACTACGGCGCAGTCAGATCCCTATCGTAAAAGTTCGTTGGGAAGGGAAACGTGGCGCCGAGTTTACTTGGGAATCCTTTCCAAGATTATGCATACACACACACACACACACACGACACAAACATATGCACATACATACTTCCAAAAATCAACTTTTTCACATAATCATCTTAAATCATAAGAACTTTCATAAAGAACCTTTTTGATTATGCATGCATCGATCTTCGATGTATCACATCAATCAAGATTTAAGATTTAACAAAAATCAAAACACAACTGTAACATGTATACATATACATTCATGGCCACACATAGATATTTATTTTGTAAAAATCTATTTGTTATTAGCTTTCAAGTTTGTGAGTAATTCCAAGTTTAAGAGAAATCCTTCATCATATTTATCATCACCAAGAATCAAGAACATGGTTTTAAAAGTAAACTTATACCTTCAAGATTTTTTGTGGGTTTTGATAAAGTTTTGAAGATATGAAGCTTGCACCTCCTTGGAATCGCCTAAAAGCTTCATTAGATCATCAAATGGACTTGAAAACTCTTGGAATGAACTTGAATCTTCAAAAATAATGTTCAAAATTTGAAAATGGTGAGGTATATAAGTGTGTTCGGCCATGAGTTAGAGAGAGACTGGGTGAAATGAAGTTGTTTGGTGTTGGGATTGTACATGAGGTGAAGTGTGGAAGAGTTTAACTGATTAATTCTCTTCTAGGCCAATACTTGGCAATTTTGAAGGAAAGGAAAAGGGTGGGCACCCTCCTTGGGCCGCCACCTATCATCTCACACACATACATACATTTGCATACACATAATATATATATATATATATATATATATATATATAAGACCAAAAACAGGTATTTAACTGGCTATTTTATCTCGCGTTTTAATCCCGTTTTAAGGCGTTTAAAATTATTTTTATCATTCTTTAAAAATAAAATCGCACATATATTGCTGAAATATATATTAATTGCCTCGACCGGCTTTGTCGTTTATATTTTTTAAGATACGTGCAGTATCGCGCAGTACGCGCTTAAACTGCAAAATCAAGTTTTTAAGCGTTTTAATTATTTTTTCCTCAAGGATATGATTAAAAATAGCATTTTAATTATAGCAAAATATTTTTAGAATTTTAACATTAACCAGGCGGTCAACGACGTTGGTTTCGCATTTTGTCTATTACGTTATAAGCGTTTATCTTATTATTGCTAACATAATTTTTAACAAAGTTTGGATGTACCAACACATCAAATACTATATATTAACACAAATTTAACAAAATATTGTCTTTATTTATTCATAACACGTGTCACACTAGTACGATACAGACTCAAAATAGCCGGGTGTCACAGGAAAATTGTTAAGCGACTGGGATGTATTTAGTCACTCTAGAGGTTACTATAATTAGTCGTGTTGATTTCAATTTGCATTCATTCGGATGTCAAGCCTATCATCCTTATGCACAACATGTTATTGGCACATGGCAGGGCAACCAAACTATATCATGAATATTTACAGGCAATTAACTAACTTAGAGTCAATCTTTAAGTTTTAATTGCTCATTTTAAATTTGTTAAGTTGACTTATTGGTCTGTATGTACAGCATATACAAGGTTGCTTAATTAGACTCATTGTTCCACTTACAAATAACGAACTTGATCAAGAAGCTGCCAAGGGGCATTTGCTTTTCATTTTGGCTAGTATGAGGTAACCTTTTTGAACACCATCCTTCCAAGATTGAACATGACATCCAACTTATAACTCCAATTATAACCAACTAAGATGGATTCCTAGGGATTTAGTTGTAGCCAGTTTCACTTTCCTACCCCACTTTTACCTTCAATGCACATAATCTCAATAGGACTGCCGTGATAGAGCATAATTTTGCCAAAAAAAATAGATCATGTTCGTTGACTTTGACCTCCACATAAACAGCTTATCAAAATATTTATTGGAGATATTGTTGTGATTGCTGATGCATATTGTCACTACTCACAAGCAAGATTCACACTCATTTTAGAATCATTCATGAGACGTGATGTAAATGGGTGGAAATGATTTGAAGACGAGTACCATAAAGGTGCAAAACTTAGGAAAGTGACGTTAACACCTTACAGTTTTTTTTCTTTTTCTTTTAATAACATGGTGCTATTCATGCGAAAAAGAATTATGTTTTAATTGTTGGTTAAAAGTTTTAGTGTGTCTGATGATTCATTTTTCAATTTTTTTTTGTTTTAGTTTGGTTTTGGATCACAGCACATTTCTGGAAGGTGAATAATGGTCATCTTTTACATAACTATTACATTTTTTTGGGTAAATTAACCGATGAGCCAATCTTAAGATCTTTGACTAAAATGATCAAGATCTTTGCAAGATGAAGTTTCATGATGATGAATATTTCCCTAATGTATCATTATTTATGAATTTACTACTATCATATGAACTTTATTATTAAGTATTAAATGTTAAAATTTTAAATTCCATCATTGGATGTGAACCCATCGGTGCAAACTCAAACCCATATTCATTTTCCTACTTTGTTAATACTCAAACCATATTTAAACTAACATTTTTACATACTGCTACTTTATTAGCCACAATACTAGGGATGAGCAAATGGTATCAGGTATCCATTCTGAATCGGTACCGAATTTCCTGAACCGATTCGATTTCCAAGTCCAAAAATTTTGCGTTTTTTGTAGTTATTCGTTAACGATATTTAGATTCAAATACCGGTTTGTACTGAGCCGTACATGTACCCATTTTTGGGATTTTCGTTACCATCCCTACACAATTACATGCTTTTTTTATGGAGATGACAAATTGGTTGGGTCGAATGGGTTAGAATATGGGTCAAAAGGAATGAAAAAAAATCAAAGATAAAATAGTCCAATTTTCAGATTGTGTTGGAGGACATTATGGTGCTTTTTTTCTATGGGTGACGAATAGATGACCACTATTAAGAGCAACCATTAATATAGATAAATTTTTAAAGCATGTTATATATTTGTTTTTTTTAATATTATTTAACTTAAATATTTTGGAATGTTGGTTTGCAGGTTGAGGCTTTTGTTCCGGAGAACATTGTTCTCTATGGATTGTGAATCAAAAGAAGAGATTGTGTATGAACCAAGAAAGCTTCAGGTTATTGGATTGAGTATTTTCATCTATCTTTTCTATGTCAGAGGTGGGTATCAATAAGAGATTGTGTATGAACCAAGAGAGCTAAAGGAATAGCATTTGGTGTTCAAGAAAATCATGCTAATACAGGTCGGGTTAGGTTGGCCTGAAACACTTTATGCGAAAAACTTTAAATCTTTTTAATAATACTAGGCAACAGTTACGTTTTTCTGTTTGACTCGTTAGTGATAAAAATGAATTCATCCCAACTATACTGTACATGTGATCACATATTTATAGGGAGTTAATATTCATACCCCTGCTCTCTATCTTTCTCTACACATACATAGATATATATAGTACACATTAATTAAATTAAATGCTTGAGACCTAAAAGAAAGTTATTTAGACTTTTAAACTTACTATACAATATATTCCAATGCTTTGAACCTAAAAGAAAGTTATTTAGAGTTTTAAACTTTACTATACATTAATATGTTTGAGATGGGCACTATACACAAATATAATTCCTATGATATATTATCTATATACTATAGACATTACACACAAATATAATTCCTATGATAAATTATCTATATCTATACTATCGTATAAAGCATTTCCTAAGAAATTCTTAAAATTTAAGAGGTACAAATAGAAATACTTAGTATACAACACATAATGATATATTAATTATGTTTGGGGGTAAACTTATCTTTTTTTTTCCACAAGGACTTCTTAAAAATTAAGAGTACAAGTATAAATGATTCGTATACAACACACAAATAAATTATGTTTGAGGGTAAATTTATCTTTTTGCATTATCATGTCTTAACGGGCTCTATAGATAAGCAACCATATTATAAGCTCATAATCAATAAAATTATTATTAACTATACCGTTAAATTTGAGTTATGAAAACATTCAGTGTAAATTTAGAAAGTGTAAATTTAGAAACTGAATGTCACTCTTTATTGACAAGCAACCTCTTCAATTTCTTTTTCCTTCACTAATGAAACTCCATAAATATGCAATATATCGTCCTTTTGTTCATTAGTGTTCATTGGCAATCTATCCTACCTAATAAAGTTCATACCTAGGGGACACATGGCATCCATCTAGGGCCTTTATTTTCCATTTTCCCGCCAAAAATCAGAAGAAATCCCTTTGGTTTATCTGATTTAGACTATTCACTTGAATAAAACGGGTCAAAAAATTGTTATCATATATAAACTTATAACCCGGCTCCTTCATTCTTTACCTCACAATCTCACTAGCGCCGATTAGGGTTTCTCTGTTTCTCTTCCTAGGGTTTCTATCTTCCATCACAAGACTCAATCTTCTCTATCCCTAGATCGTCTCCTGAAACATCTTGTTAGATCGCTCCATGTTTAGCATAGGAACCTAATTGGTATCTAATGTTCGTATAGGCGGAAACTATATGACGTGTTAATTGAATATGCAAAGATTTACTGTTTAATTGTTGTTTATTGATCATAAAGTTCATTTTCATGTCAAATCCAGATCGGGCAGAGCTTCGCCGTACAAGTGACAAAGTTGCTGAAGTTACAAATGAAAAACCCAAGTCACCTATTTATAGTATAACAAGTTCGCTGGGAGGAAGACAAGTTTGGGCGAACTTGTCTTGAACAAGTTCGGCCGAACTTGTTCTTACATCATGAATCTGGGCGACCTTGTTATCTATTTACATAAATAACCTTTAAACTTGACATAATCTAGCCCAAACTAAACAGACTCGATCCAAGACTAAGACATAGACATTAAGTACTAACAGACTCCCCCTTGGATATCGTCTTCGTCTTGATCAGTCTTCAAAGCTCTATCTTTGTTTGACACGTCCAAAGAAGTTCTTGATTGGCTTCTTTCTTCTTTCTTCGATGGAATCAGCGTTTGATCTATAGGTGGCACTTTGGTCATGAACTGAAAACGTCTCAGTCTTTCCTCCTTTGTTCTTTCTAGAAATTGTTCCCAACGCCTTTCTTCTTTCAGAAACTCTTCTCATTCTATCTCTCTCCAACTCGATTCCCACATTCTTCAGAATTAACTTCATGCGCATAACAGACATTCACAACCCTCTGATATTGCATAGCTTGTTCTTTCTCACGTTCTACATAACAAATCTTGCTGAAGAATAAACATTTGATATCCTCCTTTGAGTAATTTACTAGCCACATCGGGTCTAGTATTCGTATTTTTCTCCACAATCCTCTTAAACCTTCTATCCCAAACATTTCAACCCTTTATTGAGTGATATCCAAATGATTTTCAAATCTTAGTACGATCATTGCTTCACACATTGTCGGATCTATTTGCCACCACTTAAATAATGGATAGAAATTATGTTCAGTCGGCATTAAGGGCATGTTCCTCATTGCTCTTGGACGCTTCACAATCAATGTAATATCTTTAACACCCGTTTTCTTATCTGATTTGATTCTGGCTTCGAAATGAACGGTTTCCAGTATTTAAAACCCTGCGTCGCTTCAAACTTTATCATCTTCCATAGCAACTGATCAATAAACTTCATATGATATGTGACATTTCTCGTCTGCACCAACTCTTCTATATCCCAGTAAGGAAGAGTTTTGAAATCTGCCAAGTATTTGAAGTATTGAACTCCAAATTCACATTTAATGGCATAAACGTTCAATTCTTTAAACCATCCCCAGCCAATATATCCCCAAGGAAACATCTTTATCTTTGGTAAAGAATGCTAATGGACGTTGAAACTTTCGTTCTCTTGGCATTTCTTTAAACCAGGATTTCTTTGCTTGTGCAATTTCTTCCTTCATTATTGGTTTAGGGATTTTACCTTCACGTACAGACTCTTCAATCTTTTCTTTCAACATATCTTCGTTAAGCTGCTCGTACATTTCCTCAAAGGTTGGAAAACTATCAGTATTCAGACCTGTATACTTCTAAGCTTCATCTTTCTCATCATCCGACGACCAATCTTCAATGATCACTTTGTTGTACTCGTCAGCTTCATACCTTCTTTTATAACAATACTCGTTTGGCTCATGTATTTACATTCATCACTTGCTCTTCAAAATCAAAATCGAACATTTCAGCATCAACTTCAAGTAGCTTAGCCAAATCTTCTTTCGAATAATTATGCACAAACTCGCCTTCTTCAACATTGTGTTCCAGCATCAGAATCATCGGTTTCGTAGGAATAGCAGCAACAGGCATAGCAGTAGTAATAGCATCTGTCATATCAACATCATCTTTTTGCCCTGTTTCCTCTGTCTGCTCCCCCTGGCTTTGATTATCAATCTTGTTTACATCATCATTTAACAACGAGGAAAAATCAAACTCATCATTCACTTTGGCATCATCCACTTTCAGACCAACTCCTCCTTGATCATCATTATCACCATCATCGTTGTCGGAGTCGTCTTTCGTATCATCAACCGGTTCATCATCATCTTTATCCTCAGCTTCTTCATCGTCTTTCTTTTCAGTTTCTGTTTCTGGAACAACACTGGACTCAGAAGCTTTTACATATTCAATCACAGACTTAGTAACCTCAGGCATACTTTCGATCACATTCTTGCTTTTTCCCTGTTCAGCCATCTCTTTCTCTGCTTTTTCTTTAGCTTCCTGCAAATCCATATGATCATATTCTGCAGCGAAGTCAACACCCAAACTATTTTCAGAACTTTCTGCAGCCTGTTAAATCTTCGATCATTCATATCACGTTTAGATCATAGTTCTGCTATCTCTTTAAGTAATCTTTCGTTTGTGTCTTGTAAGCTTTCAATTAGGGCCTTCAAATACCCTCGGTTATCTTCCAATAATTTGACTTTGTCGTTTAGAATCTCTTTCTCATCCTCACTTTGTTTCACCATACTTTCCAAAGCAGCTTTTTCAGTCTCATTCTTTGCAACTTTATCTTCCAGAATTTTCACACGTTTTTCTAGTTCATCAATGTCTGTATCTGGGAAGAAATCGTTCAAGTCTTGAATATCAACAGGCTCATTCGGAATATTTCCAAATAGCTTCGATTTCGGAGTAGTTTTTGGTGAAGACTTTGGCGTACTCCTCGGTGTAAATGCTTTAGGAGTTGAACTTTCTGGTTGAGCAGCTGTTGGAGGATCTTGCAATTGAATGATTGGAATTTCGAGTAATTCAGACTCAGGAGATTCTTGTGTGACTCCTGTCTATACTATCGTTTCTTGAACTTCAGAAGTTTGAATTGTTGCAAGCCGAGGAGGTTCTTGTGTAACTCCTGTTTGTTGTGCAGCAGAAGGTTCTTGTGTAACTTCTGTGCTTTTCTTTTGACCCACATATCGACGGCTTTTTGGTTTCGGAACTTTCTTGCTTTTCGTTTTTGGAGACCCAGTAGTCTTTGTAGTTGAATCTTTCACAGAAGACTTAACACGTTTCGCTTTCTTTTTCGGTCTCTCCTCGTCAGAATCTTTTTCAACTTCTGGCTCATAATATGCATCTATTTCTTTCACCTCTCAGCAGCTGTTTGGCGATTGATTTCTTTGTAGCCTTTTCCAACGAATCCTCACTATCTTCATCATTATCAGATGTAGCCGAGATAGCCTCATCTTCTTGAGTAGTTTTCTCTGCCTCTTGACTTTCAATAACAACTGCTGCACTAGAACCAGCTTCAGTTTGAACAGTTCCAGGCTCCTCTTCATCAATTAACATAGTATCCACTTTCTTAGGCTTTCGCGACACTTTCTTCTTCTCTTGAACAACCACCTTCTTTAGAAATCAATCACTGTGTTACTCTTTAAACCTCGATAACCATTCCAACTCAGCATTTCTTTCATTCTCATCACCACTGTCATCTTTCCTCCACTTATATTCTAGTGGCGCAATGTAGTTCTCGGAATCTATAGCACCGAATAAAGGCTTTGCGATAGGTGCTGATGACTGTTTCTGAAATGTGATAAGCTTCTTGACAGTAGTATCATCCAAGTGACTAAGATATAAGATATCATTAGGATCTTTCGCTATCTTCTTGAATTTATCATCGATCAGCATCTGTACGAATCTCGGGTACATCACGAGCCTCTTCGATCCCATGTTGTTCTTCATATGCGTGAATACCAGCTTTGAAAAGTTAAATCTCTTATTCAGAATAAGCGTCGTGGCCATGCATGCCATATAATCTTGCACATCATCTAATCCAGCCTTTCGATGGCTAAACGCGTGAATAATAGCGTGCATTAGGAATTTGTAGGGGTTAGGAACTGATCCTTTCTTCAAAGTAGATTCATTAACGTGCCCCTTATATCCCATTCGGCAAAAAACATCCTCTAACCATCCTCTCATGGAGCATCATCAGATCATCCTTGTCGTCGTTGAAGTTCAGAACCTTCGAATATCAGCTTCAGTAACAGTAATCTCTTTATCTTCTTCTTCAACACGAACCACTGATTTGATCGTTGTATCATCATCATTCATTGCTGCAGAACTCCAAAACCTATAAACGTGCGACCTGTAGACCACTGTCTTTTCTGTAATCGCCTTGTGTATCGGAATCCACTCCATAAATGCGAGAATACTATTAAATGCTTTGAGTGATGGACAGATAGTGTAATGCACGTGTTGTGGAATTTATTGAATGAAAGCTGAATATTCTGTAAACATGAAGATCGAGACCAAATTAGCAATGTTTGACAATTTTCACAAACTACATATTCAAGTTCGGGCGGACTTGTTTAAATCATATAAACATTTCACTTCAACTAAGTCCGGGCGAACTTGCCTAAAACAAAATGATCAAAACCTAAACAAGTTCGGGCGAACTTGCTAAGCTTTATCATTTGAAACACTTCCAGACAAGTTCGGGTGAACTTGTCAAAGGATAATGAATTTTGAAACTTTGACAGACAAGTTCGGGCGAACTTGTCAGAAAAAATTTTACAGGTTTCACGATAAGTTTGGGCGAACTTTTCTTTTTTATAATTTTTTAACACCTGAGGACAAGTTCGGTCGAAGTTGGTTCAAAGAACCATTTGACAAGTTCGGGGAACTCGTCAACATCTTCATCAAAAACCTGCAAACATCATGTGCGTGCCATTCTAATCAAATTGATGATTCCTTTATGGTCATTTATGTTTATTTAACATGTTTTAGTGTTTAATTTGTCCTTAACAATCTATAACATGTCCATTCGTCCATTATAGATCTATAACACTCAAACACATTTAATCCACGGTCCAAACTCAAATTACTCACCAAAGCCATGATTCTTAGTGTGCCAATCACTAAGATTCACTCCAAAATTGGGCAGCAATTCAACACACACTTGCCAATTTTGAAATCGCCTTAATTCGCTCAAGTTCGCTATGATGTTGTGAAGAACACGTAATGAAGTTCGGGCGAACTTGTCTTCTATTTATAGTTGACAAGTTCGGGCGAACTTGCAACATCAATCAGTTAAGATTAATGATAAGTCCGGGCGAACTTGTAACTAAGAAAGGTTTTCAAGCAAGTACAAGTCTGGGCGAACTTGATCAATCCAAAACCAAATTTTTCAAAATTTTACAATTTAGACCCTGAACTTTTCAAATTTTATCAGTTTTAACAATCCACTCAGTTGACCAAGTCCAAGCTAATGACCTTGGTTAACCGATTTGTCTGCCGAGTCCAAGTTAATGACCTCGGTTTGACCGTTATGAACAAACTGTTGGTTTTTCTCAAAATCAAGTTTCAAATTAATGAACTTTAATCATTTTGGCTTATCATATTTTACATATTAGCTCCCAACCTGTTGTCAATTAGATTTCCACCAGTTTAGCACCTTACCAGACTTCGAAGATCCGTTCTCCAACATTGGCTTGTTGAAACAAATGTAGAAATAAAATCAATTTGATTTTTTTCAAGTATATGCTAAAACACACTGAAAATCTTTTTGGTTTTAATCTGTAAAGCAGATAAATTATGTACATAAATATTAAACTATGTACAAACATATTTACAGACATATTTTTGTGAATTCGTGTCTAAGTATCATATCAGTTGATTGAGACATATCACCAGTACCGTTGTCCTTTTGATGACTTTAAGTTTTAAACTCGTTTACCTAGATTGTCGATATGTTTGTCCACTTAAACTTCGACACATTTCTCAATTGTTCCAAGATATGTTAGGTATGAATTACGAAACTTGACTTAACTATGGTTCCCATCTCAGAATATACTCCCGTATCAAGATTCCCTAGATTTCATCTTACAGGTGAATATAGCGTAATTGATATCTGTATCTGGGTTAGTGCGACGCCTTGAGAGCTCAGGTTAATACCATCGTACCGACAAAGAGATGAAGGCTACTTAAAGGTGTGTTCCAATTAAGGAATCTTTTCAGTACTGCAAATGATTAGATCTTTTGATTCTTTTCAGCTTTGCATGCAGTTTTGAGGTTTATAGCAAAGCATTATAGAAGTTCTAGGCTATTGCTTCTGCAAAATAAGAAGAACTTGTATAATACCCCAGATATCAATCATCTATAAAGACCTCGTATCTCAGAATCAGGCAATCTCTCAAACAAAATTTCGGAGTACTAAGTCCATATATCCGAGAGATGTTAATCCACAAGATTAAGCAGTTGTAAATTTAGTTTATATCTCGGAAACAATTTACTGAATGTAAAGCCTATCGACACATCCTCAGTAAGACTTGTTTATCAATTTTTAAACTTTACAATTCTTTAGCATACTGTGATAGTCCACTGATGTACTATCATTTCCTTTGTGACACTTAATTCTTTTTGTCTTTTTCAATGTTTTTGTACTTTTTTGAAAATTTTCATATGTTTTTGTATTTTCTCAAATATTTCTCCCCCTAAAATCAAAAACATATTTTTTTGTATTTTAGTTTTTAAGAAATACTAATCTAAAAGATATACAAACCAATATGGATCACGTGAACTCGTCGTCCGATCCGTATTCAACCTCTGCTTTCGCACCTGTCAACAAATTTTTAATACCGTTAAGTCTAATTAGATATTTAAATCTTGTTAAAGGAGCTTTGGTATAAAAATCAGTTTTTGTTCATCGGTGTGGATTTTTTCTATTCGCACCAACTTCTTTTCGTAGCAGTCACGAATGAAGTGATAATGAATTTCTATGTGTTTAGTACGAGAGTGATGAACAAGATTTTTAGTGATGTCGATTGATGCCTTATTATCTACATATAAAGGCGTATCAAGAAATTGCATTCCAAAGTCCCTCATCTATTGTTGAATCCATAGGATTTGAGAACAACAGCTGGAAGCAGAAATGTATTCTGCCTCACAGGTAGAAAGAGAGACTGTGGTTTGTTTCTTGCATTGCCACGTTACTAATCTAGTTCCCAAGAACTGGCAACCAGCCGTTGTAGACTTTGAATTCAATTTATCCACCCCGAAGTCAGGATCAGCGTATCCCGTTAGATCAAAGTTATCGTTCTTTGGATACCACAAGCCGGTGCTTGGACATCCCTTCAAGTATCGGAATATTCTTTTGACAATCTGCATGTGAGACACTCGGGGACTGGACTGATATCTCGCGCAAAGGCAGGTAGGATACATGATATCTGGGCGAGATGCCGTCAGATACATAAGAGATCCTATCATCGACCGATAGAGCTATCATCCACTTTGGTTCCTGTTTCGTCAATGCAAATCCCGTGATTCAGTGCCAGAGGAGTCGAAAGCGGCTTCGAGCTATCCATTTCAAACTTCTTCAAATATCGTGAACATATTTGGTTTGATGAAGTCGTCTGGTAACTGATCGACCTGTAATCCAAGGAATAATTTCATTTGCCCATAGAAGACATCTCGAATTTCTTCTTCATGATCTTTTCGAACTCTTTGCAAAGACTATCATCCGTTGAACCAAAAATGATATCATCCACATAGATTTGTGATTAGATGATTTCCGACTTCCTTGGTAAACAATGTACTATCCATTGTGCCTCTCGTAAAGCCGTTTCCAACAAGATGTTGAGATAACGTCTCGTACCAAGCTCTCGGGGCTTGGTGTAATCCGTATAAAGCTTTGTCTAGGAGATAAGCTTTGTTCTTGTTCAGCGGATCGACGAACCCCGGTGGTTGGCTGACGTACACTTGTTCGCGTAGCTTACCATAAAGAAATGTGGATTTCACATCTAACTAGTATACCTTAAAACCTTTCCAAGCTGCGAATGCAAGGAAAATGCGGATTAACTCTAAACGTGCAATCGGTGAATAGACTTCCGTATAGTCAATTCCTTCTTATTGGTGGAAACCTTTGACAACCAACCGAGCTTTGTTTCTAACTATGACACCTCGATCATCCCTTTTGCACTTGAAAACCCACTTTGTATCTATTGCTTTCTGCTTTGGTGGTAATTCGACAAGTCTCCAGACTCCCAGTTTCTCGAACTATAATAACTCTTCCTGCATCGCTATCACCCAGTTCTCATCACCCAGAGCTTCATTCACAGTCTTCGGCTCTATTTGAGATATGAAACATGAATAATAGCAGTAGTCTTGAGTAGGAGAAACTCGGGTATATAAACAACCTAATGCTTTGTTGATTTGACTTCTTGTTTGCACACCAGTCTGTAACTCTCCAATAATGTTTGTTGAAGGATGATAAGAATTATATCGTGGCATTCTTCGCTAGGAACGTCAACTGTATTGTCCTGATTTGAGACATTCAGATCAACGATCAATTCAACATTAGGAGCACTAGATGTAGCTTCATTTTGATTGCTCGGGCCAGCAGATTGATTCAACATGTTGGATATCTGCTCGGATTCTTCATCGGAAGAGGATTCTCCATCATTATCGAAAGTCGAGCTTCAGCAGAGTTGGAATTCTGATTTTGAGAAGTATTAGGTTCTGAGGTTGTATTTCCTGGTTCAGTGGAAACATTTACTGGAGTTGTAGTAGGTTCTGCTTCAGAAACTTGTTCAACCGGAACACCACTATTACTCGGACCTGCACCAGAAGACGAAGTACCAACAGTGGGTTGATTAACCACAATTGGTCTTAAAATTTGTTCTTGGTTTGCCGACTGTTGAAGATAATAAAGAGCTGCAAGTTCTTCATCAGACGGTTCTTCTGGCAAGTCGAATGACTTCCACAAATCTTGGTAATTGAACAACCACGCGTCGCCTTTTCTCTGAATAAGAGTTGTATACCTAAAGCAATCAACGTGTTGTGCCTCGATTACCTTTCTCAACGCAGGAACATAAACTCTCCTTAGAGGACTAGCATACCCGACAAAGAAACCTTCAAGCTGTTTGGCACCAAACTTACCATCTTGATCAATCACTGTACATGGTGCACCAAATGGCTCTAGATATTTCAAATTTGGTTTCCTTCAGTTGATCATCTCAAAACATGTCTTTTTAGTCGGTTTGACAGTTAAGACCCTGTTTAAAGTGTAGCATGCCGCTGCAACCGCCTCACTACAGAAACTAACAGGAAGTTTCGAGTCTGCAAGCATTGTTCTTGTTGTTTTGATTAGAGTTCTATTCTTCCTCTCAGCTGCGCTATTTTGTTGTGGAGTATACGGCGCACTGAATTCATGCAGAATTCCTTTAGTGTTGCAAAACTCTTTCATCTTGTTGTTCTTGAATTCCGTGCCATTGTCACTGCGAATACGTCTAACAGGCAGATGATATAGATTTTTGAGCTTCTTGAAGAGAATCACCAGATTATCGAACGTTTCATCCTTAGCCTCTTGAAAGAAAACCTATTAATATCGAGAATAATCATCTGTGACAATCAAACAGTATAGATCTCCGGATATACTTCGAACATTCACTGTACCGAACAGATCCATATGTAGACGTTCAAGCGACAGCTTTATGGAATTCATAATCTTCTTAGGATGTGATTTCTTCTTCTGCTTCCCTTTCTTACATTCAAGACAATGATCTATCATGTGGAAGCTTCGAAGATTCACCCCTCGACTAAATCGTTATGAACCAGAAAATTCATTTTCCTCAAATGTATGTGCCCATTTTTCTATGCCATAGAATAGAATCCTTCTCGTGGCTTTTGTGACAAAATATTGAGCCGATTTCGATGATGTTGTAGCATTGCCCATATCTAACACGTAGAGATCGTTTTCGCGCGGAGCACGCATGAAAATCCAATCATCCGGAATTTGAAGCCCGGCTTAAGTATCATACACTCTTTGTCATTGAAATGTACTGTGAACTGTTTATCATAAACTGCGAGATGCTTAGAAGATTGTTCTCTAGCTCAGTAATCTAATTCACATGATCAAACGATACAACGCCAATTGAAAGTTTTCCTTCGGCGATGATCCTTCCTCCTTGATTACCGGCAAAGCCAACATATCCACCGTTTATAGCTTTGATGTCAAAGAGAAGAGATTTCATCCTGTCATGTGCCTTGACGCTCCACTATCCAGAATCCACTTTGATAGAATGGATCTCTCGGGCCCCTGCACACATTATCATTCAGTTAAAAAGCGCGACCCAAGCCTTCTTGGTCTTGGGTTTGGGATAAAAAGCTTCATAATCATCCTCAAAATCACCATATGAGATGTCACTGTTGTTACCATTTTCAAATTGAACTTTCTTTTTATCTTTTGAAGGTGTAACAGTTTCAGTTTTAATCTCAGATTTAAACACTTTGTTGTTACGAGTCTTAACTAGCTTAGACTTGATAACTTCAGATGTTGTTGATTTCTTTTTAGCAATCCAGGATTGTGATTTTACATTTGCCTTTTTATGATAAAACCTTGATTCATTTGTCTTGGAAGTTTCACCTTTTTTGAAAGTTGAGTTTTCAAATTTAGTTTTAGGTTTAATTTCAAGTTTAGAATCATTTCTTTTTAGAATTTTAACAGGTTTTACAAACTCTGGTCGCGTAGGCTTTTCAACATCTGAACTTGTTTTCCTTCGAGGATAGACCGGCTTAGATTTCAGATACTTGCGTGCAATGTGACCAACTTCATTGCATTTGAAGCAAGTCCGATCATCATGAGAATGTCCACTAGTGGATTTTACACCACTTATGGCTTTAGCCTTATCTCGAAGTTCTTTTTCTTTCTTAAATTTATCGTTTGATTGCTTCGCAATCAAACTTTATTCCTGAACCGTGCTTGTCCCATACACAAATTTCATGTTTTTATCTTTATATTCGCAAAATGGTGACTTTTTCTTGCTCGGTTCTTCTTCCACATCCAAACCCAAACCCGCTCTCCTATGTTCCGGAAAGTCACCACCATTCCTTCAGTAGTTGTTTCTTTTAGGTTTAGAGTAAAATTTCTTTTCATTAATTTCCAAATCTTCTAATGAAACTTCAACGAGTTTGAAGAATTTATCAAGCTGATCTTCCTTCACATTCCGAATCGGAAAGCTATCGTCGAAGTATAGTCTATCCAAATCCTTAACTTTGTACATGACAACGTTAGGATCATCACTTAGGCTATCTGCCAATGATGTGTCGTCATCTTCAGATTGTGAATCAGAATTGTTCGAACTCGAGTTGGAGCTTTCAAAGTTGCCATCATCAGAATCATTTAGAACCTTTTCAACAACATTCTTAACCACTGCTTCGCCATCATCACTTGTGTAGGTTATGTCAATGTTCTCAGGCAGCTCATTTTTCTTTTCGGTTAAAAGTTCAATGTTGAGCGCCTTTTCCATCCCTCAGCCTTTTTGCGACAATACTTTTCGCACAAGGGTGGTGGAACATTGCTATAGTCTCCACGTTTCTTACCTTTGGCTTTCTGAACATTTTCTTCCGACTGGATAGTTGGAAGAATGTGATCAATGACGTAGGCATTTGTGGTATAGCTTTTAAGAAGCTGTCGAACCCTTTCGGTTTTGATTTTCATGTCTTGAAGCTCTTGTTTTACTTCAGCAATGTTGTTAATATAAACGTTAATAGCTTTTTGTTTTTCCATTAATGTAGCTTTTAACATTCTCACTATATCGTGCTGTTCAATGTTATTATTATCCAACCTGCTGTAATCATCTTTCATTTTGTCGTAAGTCTCTTTCATTGTGCAATAATCGTATTTGAAATTATTATTATGCACATTGAGTTCGCTTATTATCTGAGACTTTCAGCACATTGAACACACGGTTCAGCACATTTAGTACATGGTTTTTCTACCTCAACAATTTGTACCTTTACCTCTGGACCTACCTTCATTAGATTTGCCATCATAGCTTTATTGGCGATTCTGTGAGGTTTTCTTCATTTATTTCTTTGGTTACATTGATAACCTCCTCAACCACAGGTTTTTCCTCAGCAACATGCTCCGAAGATGTTGTATCGCCAAAACAACATGCAAAACTAGTAGTCATATTAGGAGAAAGGATACTCTGCACCTTTGTATGGTGGTAGATTTCCTCTTCCTCAGCTTGATACATATACTCTTCTAGCATTGCATTCTCCATAGTTGCATCTTCAGCAGATGTCTCTTCTACGATCTCAGCCATTAGAGCAACTCCGGTCTTTTTGGCAATATAAGAATTCCAGTCAAAACCGTCTATCTTCATTCGAAGCAACCATTGCCTTTTCTGCAGTGTTGGATGGTTTCTCTTGGATTTCGACTTGAGTCTTCTTTGGAAAAGGCTTGTATTGTAGTGACTTCTTGTAGTATTCACTTCCACCTTCAGATGGACTTTGATTACCAGTTGCCTCAGGATTCTTGCATTCTCTTTTGAAGTGCCCTTTTTGTCGGCATCTAAGTGACTTTTGTTTTGTCGAACCCCAATTTGTTGCTTGAATTCCCGATGTCTTTGCCGGTTAGAGCAACAAACTTAGTAACCCTCCGGATGATTGAAGCTAATGACCACATCATGTCCATCAGCTCAAGCTCTTCTTCATCTACTTGATCATAGTCTTCGGCGGTCATCTCCGGATTCCCAATCTTTCCAGCCACCAAGCTTTCATACGATTCCAACACTGTGGCAAGAAGTACCATGTGTTGTTTAGCGACTTGTTCAGAAACTGCATTGTTTAGGTTGACTGCAATGTTGCATTTGAACACATTTGGATCAGAATTCGTTTGACTATTCTGATTTGAACCCGTGCTCGAATATGAAGAATTCTGCGGACTCTGATCATATTTTGGATAGGATTGTGTTTGACTCTGCGGCGAATGATTCAAAGTATTCAGATTCGCGCTAAAAGTGGTTTAGATCTTCGGGCTAGTGATATTATCTTGAGCTCCTGACTTGTAGTACAGCTTTACATCTTGAGTCACATTTGCATTCTTTGATTTGGCTATCTTTAACAACTCCATCTCATGACCCTCCAGTTTATCAACGAACGTGGATAGTTTAAAGAACTGCCAGCTCGGACTTTCTTTAAGAACCATGAGATATGTCGTCCAACCTCCTTCAGGCAATGCGTCAGCCAGTTTATCTATGTATTCTTCTTCTTTTTTCTCAAGCCCGTGTATCCTCATTATCACTTTAAGATGACAAAACCTTTCGATCATCTGTTTCATCGTTTCGCCTTTAATCATCGTGAATATATCGAATTCCTTCATGATCAGCGCTTTCTTGCTTTTGACCATTTCTGCACTTCCCTGGTATTTGTTATTCAAGAATGTCCATAATTCATGTGCAGTATTATATTCCGGTAGCAGCACCAATATATCTTCTTTCACGGACTGTTGGATCAAACTTATCATTCTCTTCTCGACGACATAGGCATCTTTTTGTATAGTAGAGAACTTTCTGATGTTGATGACATTATCATTCTTATCTCTGGGCCATGCGTAGCCAGTCTGAACTGCAACCCAACTGTGGAAATACGTAGCTTGCACCCAGTTAGAGAACTTTTCTTTCCAACCCTCATACTCATCTATACACATGAGTTTTGGCGGTTTCACAGATGTGCCCATTCGTTATCGATTTTCACTTGATTCACCATTTGAGATTTGGAGTTGTAGCAGTCATGAATGCACTGTGAAGATCTTCCATCTTGAAAAACTGACGAATTTTACAGAAAACACACGTTCATAAACTTTGAAAAATAATCAGTATACTGACAAGTTCGGGCGAACTTGCAGTTTGGAAAAATCAAATTCAACTTTCACACAAGTTCGGGCGAACTTGTGTTGAGAATTTGAAAAAATTTCACCTTGATGAAGTTCGGGCGAACTTATAAGATTTTCAAGAAAGATAAACTAGTTCGGACGAACTTGTAATTGAATTTCAACAAACTTTACTCAATTTTGGGAGAACTTGATAAAAATTTGTTTAAAAAACGAACAAGTTCGAGCGGAAATATCAAAAACTCTTGAAATATCAATCAAGTTCGGGCGGACTTTTATTAAAATTGATGAAATTTTAATCAAGTTCGAGCGAACTTGATGTCAAGTTCGACCAACAAGTTTGCAAATCATGTTTTTTGAACTTTTTGATATCAATTCGTTTAAATTTGATGTTCAAACTCTCAGGGGTTTACCACAAGTGTATTTACATGACATATTCAAAAATTAGCAACTTTTATCGTGAATTCATTGTTCTTCTTGAAAAAATGAAGAAAAATGGTAGAAAGAGGTAGAATAAGAGTAGATCTTGCAATGATTTCACCAATTCAGGTATCCAGGCTCTGATACCACTTGTTAGATCGCTCCATGTTTAGCATAGGAACCTAAATTGGTATCTAACGTTCGTATAGGCGGAAACTGTATGACGTGTTAATCGAATATGCAAAGATTTACTGTTTAGTTGTTGTTTATTGATCATAAAGTTCATTTACATGTCAAATCCAGATCGGGGCAGAGCTTCACCGTACAAGTGACAAAGTTGCTGAAGTTACAAATGAAAAACCCAAGTCACGTATTTATAGTATAACAAGTTTGCTGGGGCAGGGGAATGCGACAAGTTCGGGCGAACTTGTTCTTACATCATGAATCCGGGCGAACTTGTTATCTATTTACATAAATAACCTTTAAACTTGACATAATCTAGACCAAACTAAACAGACTCGATCCAAGACTAAGACATAGACATTATGTACTAACACATCTTCATCATCAAGGTTGGTTTCCGATTTCTTTCTCTTCATCATCACGATTTACTAATTCTATTTATTTGTTTTGCATTCGTTCTTAATCTATGGTTTCTTCATCTTCAATCATAAATCTTATCTAATAATTAATGTATTCATCATCAAGGTACAAATCCCTCCATATCTATCTGCATTCTTTATTGTTTATTATATTTAATTTTCTTTGTATTCTTTAGATTTCAGTAGATGTAATTCGGGCAATCTTTCTCTTCTCCTTTGCAGTAATTCATGATGAAAACACCATAGGTATGTTACTATCTCTTACGTTAATTAAGAATCGTTGTTTTCTTTCTCGTATTTCCTTTTATTTTTCCTTTTATGTGACACGGCCGATCTGATCCATCTCAGATGTACTGCGTTTAAGTTGATTTTCGTTATTTTCTCCAGTTTCATGTTCGTGATAATTGATTTTTCATGTTAATGTTGTTTTTGAGCTTAGGGATTTAATATTGTTATTGATCATTGGATTATCATTGTTGTGTTTGTAGTTTGTTGTTAGGCTAGATAAATTCATGGAAATTTAGAAGTGTTTGGTTGTTTTTTATTTCACTATGTTGTCGAATCTTTACTCCACATTTCTATTGTTTTGTTTGAAGATTGTTGAATATCATATGTGTTATTGGAGTTTAATGGTTTGATCCTTGATGTTTGACAATTGAATTTAGATCATGATAATGGTTCAGTACTATCCATCTGTTTGTTATAATATTATTGTTGTTAATTATTATTTCCTTATTTAGAGGATAGATAATGACTTGATTTTAAATTCAAAATTCGATTTGGAAGATAATATGAAAGTCAACGATTTGGAGTTAATAACATTAATTGGATTTCCTTTTTTGGTGGGATGAAGGTACCTAAACATGTTAGTGGTCTAAACTTTGAAATTTTATATATAACTTTTGATTAAATTCTTCCAAAAGTTTATAGTAATTTTAGGTTTAAATTTTATTTGACTTATTTTCTCTTTATTATAATCAATTTTTGATCGAAACTTTCATGCTAATTTTGGTAATCTGAGAACTTAATAAATACCTTTTAAGGCATTTATTTTTATATTTTTAAACTTAAACAATGTAACACCCGCCCAGATTAGGGCTGACGTGTTACACAATTCGGTAATCAGAGATAATTAATAACTTAATTAAAACATAAATTCCATAGGTTTAAAAACAAAAATCCCCAAACGGCACAACGGTCTCAACAGAAAAACATAAATGTCTAAGTTTATTTAAATATAAAGTTTTATTAAACTCCTTGCTTCCAACTCTAGCTTTTTATTATCACTCTTCACACATTTCCCCGATTTCCCTGAGTACCTGTTTAAGACATAATAAAACAAAACAACAAAAAGAAACGGCTGAGCAAAAAATTGCCCAGTAACGGAGAAACAATAGCACTAACACATTAATGCTAGAAGCAATACAATAAACACTTTAACAATGCAACCAATATAATACGTTGAACGATCAATGATGAATACCATAAAGGTATTTTAGATATACCCATGTGAGCCACTAACAATAAACACTAACACTTTCTACATTAGCTGCAGATCCAATGCACCACTATGTAGAGGGGATGTGGGCACTCACACCTATCCCACTACCACTTACACTTACACTCCTAGGATCGATCTATACGCCTCTCAATAATCAATAAGTTCAATCACTTAGCACACAATACAATATAGACGCCGTGGGCCTTTCGCACCGCCACGGATGGTGCACGTCAACTGTGCCTATGATGACGCCCTATGTCCCCATAGGTGGATATGCTCGGGTATTGAGGTCAATAAAACGATTCACTCATGTCAAGGCAAATACACTAACGATACACTAAGGCTATATCACATCTAGCCAATGATCAATAATAAATAATAAAAACTTGTGGGAACATGCGACAATGAGTGTAAAAAAATGTAACCTATCGCATGCGTATTAAAGGCAATAATTATATTATGAAACGAATAGCCACGTTACCCTACGAGTGACGGACCTAATATCCGTACACTATGAGAAATAGAAAACAATATATATTATGCTAAAAGCGAGACACCGTAGAATCCGTACCTTAAGCAATCTTCTATGATTATACCAACGATGCTAAGTTCTTTCCCAGTCGTTCGCAAGAACCTATAATATATATTTGAATTATTTACCTTTATTTATGTTGATGGTTCTCTTATAGAAAAAGAAAAAAGAAAAAAAACTTTCGCTCAGTAACCATAGTTAGTAATTTGTTAGCACGTGCATCTATTTTATATTCTTCTTTAATATATCTATACATACGGTGATGATTAGGATGATGAGCTTTTAAGTGGTAGAAATAGTAATAGCAGATATTTACCAGGTTACTAATAAATTTTGCTTTGTTAAAAATATTTTTAAATGTACAGCAGAAAACGTTTTTTTTTAATATATACATAAACCAATTGCTACACTTATGGCAAGCAAATTTCGTTTTCAGTAGATGTGGAAAGGCTACATGTGTATAATATAAAACTCAGCTCATCAACCATAGCATAATTTAAATAGGCTTCTATCTGTGATTTTATTACAATCGTTAACCTTGTTCTTCGTTAAGATGTCGAAAGACGAACTGAAAGAGCAAGTAGTACATTAACAATTTAATTTTGTGTAATATAGACTGATATGATTTGGACCGGCGTTCGGCAGGGAAAAAAATTTCGAATATTAAGTGCCATAGAAAACGACAGAGAGAAAGCTATGTTCATATAAGTGTGTGAAAGTTTAGTTAGTATCTACTGTTACTATTTTATTCACCTACTTCTTTGTTAATTTACTCAGGTAGTCAAAATTGTTGTTTGGATGATCTTATTTACATTGCATTAAGCATGGTCATGAAGGTGTTCAAAGGATAATGGGGTTAGTGTCGATACCTTATGTCGAAGGGAATAGACAGCCGATGAGGTGAAGTAGGCTCAGCAGAGATCTTTAGACGACGAGTCGATGGTATGCAGCGATGGCTCAGATTTATTGGTATGTAGTCGGTACGAACGTAGGCGACCAAAAGAACCGATCGGTGGAGGCTAAACAATATAACTTGGGTCAAACCATGGAGCTACTAAATGAGAGACTACCAAATTAATAGATAATCTTACCGAAAGGCTGATCAACGTATAGAGGTGTTCAGCGGTCTTCTACTGCGTCGAATACCACGATTAGCAGAACAAACGAGTTCGGTCAGTTCAAACTAATTGTCGACGGTGTCTTGGCTGCGCACTTGAAGATTAACAGAGGGGTGTTGAACGACAGAGAGGGGCTAGCTATTGAAAGGGTTGAGTAAGAAGTGAAATGATGTGAATGAGATCGACTAATAAGGGTGATCTACCATTGGAAAGGGATACGAAATCCCGGAATATACGTCTATGGAATTTTAGAGATAAAAAGGACGCATCAATTTGATCGAAAATGGAAAAAGTTGAACGCTAATTGTTGTGAAATTCAATTTTTGTATTCATTCCTTATTTACTTCTTATTTACTTTATTAGTATAATATATAATATTTTCCTTTTTTTTATCGGTTTTACAATATCATCACACAAGTAAGTTTTACTAATTGTTAGAATGTTGTTTTTCTTTCATTTGTTTAAAGACATTCACACTTATATCATTATTATTATTATTATTATTATTATTATATCCTTAATTAATTCGGATTTAAATGTTAACCAACGTTTTAGACATTAAATATCCGACATAATAATATGTCACACTACCAATGACATTTATTTTATTAGGGTTTTGAAAGTTTCGTATATTACAACAAAGTCAAATCCTAAATTGATTTGTAATTTTATTCTAATATCAATCAAATTGATTTTGGTAACTTATTTTCAAACTCACCTCATAAAAACATAGAAGTATTATTTGTTAAATGTTTATTCAAATTTTAATCAACAAATTATAGTAACTTTAATTAAAATTCTTACCTAATATACGTAAAAAACTGTTAAAGTCTTTAATTTGTTACCTAATCAATGTTTACTATATTTTTAGTATCTTATTTTTACTTACCTAATTTTCTATTCGTTATAATTGTTAAAAATAAAATTTAACTTAACATATCATAGTCACCAATTTTTTGGTATTTTATTTTATCCATTTCATTTTTCAATTTAAAATCATTATAATTGGTAAGTTTATATTTCTATATCACCATGTTTACACTAATTTATATTGTAAATAGAATTTGTGAGATTCTATTTTTGCTTCGTTGGAATAGTAAGATGTTTGGTGGTCTTACGAAATGGTTACTAAGAAACAACAGTCACAATATGATATGATAAAAATTGCCTTAGTTTTAGCTTTTTAAGAATGCGAGTCTCATACTTTCATTGTGCAACGTTTCCATTTTATTGTTGCATATAAATGATAATGAGAATGCAAATGACGGGTTTTTTCTTATTTTCTTTATCATGTTCATATCGTAATGCCATTAACCTTGCAGGACTTCAGGATTTTATATGGAAAAAACTGACTCAATATGAAATTGTTTTTGCAAGAATAGTGTTCTACGCAAGTCATACCAGGGATGAGCAAATGGTACCCGGTACCGATACTGAATTTACCAAACCGGGTACATTTTCGGTACCAATTCGGTACCGCCTTTTGACATTTTCGGTACCGGTCCAGTACAGTACCGGTTCGGTATCGTTATTTACCGGTGTTTACTCCCAAATACCGGTACCGTACCAATACCGGTACCCACTTTTGAAGATTTTCAGTACCGGTATTTTTGGTACCAAGCTCATCCCTAAAGCATACAAGGTTGTAGGTGGTACAACTATTTTTCATACCGGTTGAAAGAAAATGTACATGCATCTTTAAGATATTTAGTTTAATCCTTAACACTTTAAACAAGAGATTAAAGATGTTGACTTAAACACAAAATACAAATGTTTCTTACACCCGCTATCAAATCGTAACCTGCAAATTCAATTGTAATTTACCAAAGTCATACTCTTATTAATACTTTGTAGTATTTAATTTTCTGATCAATTTTTTAAATTTTTTTTATATATATGTTTTACACCAAGGTTTAGAGTTATTGGTGTGTGATTTGATTAAAGCCGAAGATATTTTAACATGTGATGAGTGTGTTATAATCGGTCTACAAAAATGCTAATTTATTGGTTTTAAAAGGTCAATAAGTAACAGTAGTAGATTAGAAGTGTACATCACAATATCTTTCACAAGGAAAAACTTTTTTTGATCGCCGGTTAATGTTTTCTGTTAAATTGTATGCCATCTATTGTTGGTGCAGAATGTCTATGTCTTAGTATTATATCGAGTCGATATAGATTACATGTGAATAGGCTAGCGAAACGAAGTATTTATGTGTTTTGGTAGCAAGTTCGCTTGAGATGTGCTAGTGAAGTCAAGTTCGCCCGAACTTCCCTCCTCTCTAGCGAACTTCTCTCCCTATAAATAGCTAGCTTGTGATTGTCATTTGTAACTTTGCGCACTTTGAGGCGAACTCTGTCAAATTGGAGACTTGATGTTATATCAATAAAATTGACGTTATAAATGATTAATTCTTGTTGTTTGGTAATCATGTCGTAATATTTCTGCTATTATGGACATTAGATATCAAATCTAGTTTCCTATGCTATCAGGATCGTTCCTACAAGTGGTATCAGAGCTGGAATAGCCTGATTTGATTGATATCAAGAAAAGAACACTTCTAATTCTACTCCATTCTTCTATTTTTCTTAATTTTTACACAAAAATGAAGAATTCACGGGCAAATTCTATCTAATTTTGAATATGACATGTTAAATACATCATAGATAAACCCCTGAGAGTTTGGAGACTAAAATCAAACGCATTGGTGTCAAATTGTTGCAAAAACCATGTTTTTCAAACTCATAATGATCGAACTTGTTAGCCAAGTTCGACCGAACTTTACTTAAAAAGTCACTTTTTGATTGAGTTTTTATCAAGTTCGCTCGAACTTGAGGTTATTTTGAGAGAATTTGATTAAGTTCGCTCGAGCTTGTGATATTTTCATTTGCTTTTCTTCAAGTTCGCTCGAACTTGAATAATCTCTTTGAAATCTATATCAAGTTAGCTCGAAGTTACAAGTTTATCTTCTAAATTCAAGCAAGTTCGACCGAGGTTGTCTCAGGGAAAAATTTTCAAGTGAAGTCATAAGTTCAACCGAACTTGTGATTAAAATCTGAAATTCTTCATTTCCACACTGCAAGTTCGACCGAACTTGTAGTTGTTCTAATCATTTTCAAAGTTTTAACGTGTTTTCAGCGTACGTGTGTCGTTATTCGCGATGGATGATCTACAAAGAGCGTTTATGACAGCAGTGGGTACATCTAATGCCAATGTCATAAATCAAGTCAACCTAGACAACAAGATGGGCACGTCCGTTAAACTGCCAAAGTTAATGAGCATGGACGAATATGAAGGATGGAAGGAGAAGTTCAGTTACTGGGTTCGGGCCATGTATTTCCAAAGCTGTGTAGCTATCGAGAGAGGTTATACTGTTCCGTTGGACGAAAATCAGCAAATTCTGGAGAAGTACAAGTACTCCACAATTCAAAAGGATGAGTACATTGCTGAGAAAAAGATGATTAGCCTCATTCAACAATCTGTTAAAGAGGATATTTTGGTATTATTGCCCGAATACACGACTGCGAGAGAACTATGGTTATCGCTGCAAAAGAAATACCAAGGAAGCGCAGAGATGATCAAGAGTAAGAAAGCTCTCATCATGAAGGAGTTTGACATTTTTAACTTTTTGAAGGGTGAGACAATGAAACAGATGATTGAGCGTTTCTGTCATCTGAAAGTCCAAATGAGGAGACACGGTCTCAAGAAGACAGAACTAGAGTACATCGATAAGCTTGCAGATGCGTTACCTGACGGAGAATGGACTACGTGTCTTATGGTTCTGAAAGAAAGTCCGAATTAGGAATTCTTTAAGCTGTCAACATTCATCAACAAACTAAAAGGTCATGAGATGGAACTTCTAAAGATCGCAAAGTCGAAGAATGCTAACATTGTTCAAGATGTTGTCTGTATTACAAGAACGGGATGCAAGACAGCATTTCAAGTCCGAAGATTCAGATAGCATTCAGTGCAAATATGAACTCTTCGCCGCAGAGTCAAAATCAATCATATCCTCAATATGATCAAAGTCCACAGAGTTCTTCGTTTTCGAGCACTAGTTCAAATTCTTCATATCAGAGTCAAGCAAATCAGAATTAGCAAACGAATTCTGATCCAAATGTGTACAAATGTAACATTGCTGTCAATCTAAACAATGTTGTTTCTGAGCAAGTTGCAAAACAACACATGTCACTTCTCGCCACAGTTCTAGAATCGTATGAAAGTCTGGTAGCAGGAAAATTGGCAATCCTGAAATGACCGCTGAAAACTACAATCAGGTGGACGAAGAAGAGCTTGAACTGATGGACATTAAATGGTCCTTGGCTTCTATCATCCGAAGGGTGACAAATTTTGTTGCACTCACAGGCCGAGATATCGAAAATTCAAGCAACACGCTAGGGTTCGACAAATCGAATGTCACTTGTTTCAGATGCGACAGAAAGGGCATTTTAAGAGAGAATGCAAAAATCCTGAAGCAACAGGCAATCAGAGTCCATTTGGAGGTGGCAACGAATATTACAAGAAGTCACTTCAGTATAAACCATTTCCGAAAAAGACTCAAGTTGATATTCAAGAGAAATCATCCAACAATACGAGAAGGAAATGGTTGCTACTAACGAAGATGATGGTTTCGATTAGATTTCTTACATTGGAAAGAAGACAGGAGTTGCATTGATGGCTGAGATTGTAGAAGATACTTCTGCCGAAGACGCAGCAGCAATGGAGAATGCTCTTCTGGAACAGTATCTGCAACAACAGGAAGAAGAAGAGATGTATCTTCACATGAAGACATAGGGTATTTTAACTCCTAATTCAACTTCTAGTTTTACATGTAACTTTGATGGAAGTTCTCAGGAGCAAATGGTCGAGGAGAAACCGATTGATGAAGAAATTATTGATGTTGCTCAAGAAGTGACTGCTGAAAACCTCAAGGACATTGCCAATAAAGCTATGATGGCAAATCTTACCAAGGTAGGTCCAGAGGTAAAGGAAGTTGTCAAAGTGCAAGTTGTAGAGGTTGTAAAACCTTGTACAAAATGCACCGAGCCATGTGCAAAATGTGCCGAAAAATCACAAATCATCGATGAACTCAATGTACATAATGAACATTTCAAAATGATTATCGTACAATGAAGGAAGCGTATGACAAAATGAAAGATGATTATGACAGGCTCGACAGAAATAATATTGAACAACATGATACTGTGAGGATGTTAAAAGGAACGGTGATGGATAAACAAAAAGCAATAAACATTTACATTAACACCATTGCCGAAACTAAACAACAACTCCAGGACATGAAAATTGAAACAGAACGTGTTCAACAACTTTTAAGAAGTTATACGACTAACGCTTATGTCATTGATCATATTCTTCCCACGATCTCGTTGGAAGAAAATGATAAAAGGTCTAAAAAGAAAAATGGTAAAGAATACAGCAATGTTCCTCCACCCCTATGCGAGAAGTATTGTAGCAAAACTGCTGATGGGATGGATAAGGCACTTAACATAGAATTGTTATCTGAAAAGAAAAATGAGTTGCCGGAGAACATTGATGTAGTCTATACTAAATCAGATGATGACAATGATGCGGTGGTTAAGAATGTGGTTGAAAATGTTTTGAATGATTTTGATGATGGCAGCTTTGAGAGCGCCACCTCGAGTTTGAACAGTTCTGACACAAAATCCAAAGATGACGATACATCATCAGAAGATGATCTATGTGATGATCCTAACGTTGTCATGTACAAGGTTAAGGAATCTGATAGATTATACTTTGATGATAGTTTTCCGATTCGGAATGTCAAAGAAGATCAATTGGATAAACTGTTCAAACTGGTTGAAGTTTCATCAGAGGATCTTGAGAAAAATGAAAAGAAATTTTATTCTAAACCCAAAGGAAATTACAATAACTACTGGAGAAATGGTGGGGATCATCCGGAAAACCGGAGAGTTGGGCTGGGTTTAGATGTGGATGAAGAACTGGTAAAGAAAATGTCACCATTTCACAAGTACAAAGATAAAAACATGAAATTCGTTTATGGGACAAACACGGTTCATGAGGAGAGTTTGATTGGGAAGCAATCAAATGACGAGTTTAAGAAACAGAAAGAACTTCGAGATAGGTAAAAGCCACAAGTGGTGTAAAATCCACTAGTGGACATTCTCATGATAATCGGATTTGCTTCAAGTGCAACGAAGTTCAGATGTTGTGAAACCAAAGCAACCAGAGTTTGTAAAACCTGTAACGATTTTGAAACGAAACGAATCAAAACCTAAAGTTAAGCCTAAAATTGAAAAGAAATTTGAAAACTCAACTTTCGAAAAAGGTAAAACTTCTAGGGCAAATGAAAACAAGTTTTACATCAAAAAGGCAAACATTAAATCACAAACCTGGATTGCTAAGAAAAAGACAACTGCATCTGATGTTATAAAGTCTGAGCTTATTAAGACTGATAACAAGAAAGAATCAAAGTCTGAGACCAAATCTGAAACTGTCAAATCTACAAGTAGTAATAATTCAAAAGGTAAAAAGAAAGTGAATTTTGAAAACATAAACAACAGTGGAGGCTCAGATGGAGATTATGAAGATGATTACCAAGCTTTCTATCCAAAACCCAAGACTAAAAAGGCTTGGGTCTCGCTCTTTAACTAGATTTTAATATGTGCAGGGGCTCAAAAGATCCGTTCTTTCAAAGTGGATTTTGGATAGTGGAGCATCCAGACATATGACGGGAATGAAAGCTCTCGTGTTCGACATAAAAGCTATCAATGGCGGATATGTTGGATTTGCTGGTAATCAGGGTGGAAGGATCGTCGCCGAAGGAAAACTTTCCAATGGCGTTATTTCATTTGATCGTGTGAATTACATTGCGAACTAGAGAATAATCTTCTGAGCATATCGCAGATTTGTGACAAACAGTTCACGGTGCATTTCAACGACAAAGAATGTATTATACTGAAGCGTGGTTTCAAAATACCTAATGAGTGGATACTGATGCGAGCTCCGCGAGAGAATGATCTATATGTCTTGGATATGGGTATCGCTACCACTTCATCAAAATCAACGCAATATTTTGTGACAAAGGTTACTGAGAAAGATCCTATTCTTTGGTATCGTAAGATGGGGCACATTCATTTGCGAAAAATGAATTTCTTGGTTCATAATGATCTGGTTGAGGGTGTGAATCTCAGGAGCTTTCATATGACTGATCATTGCCTAGAATGTAAAAAGGGAAAGCAGATCAAGATATCACATCCGAACAAAATTTTGAATTCAATCAACTTGCCGCTTGAACGTCTCCACATCGATTTATTTGGTCATGTCAACGTTCGAAGTATTTCAGGAGACTAATATGTTGAATCAATCTACAAACCCAGGCAATCAGAACGAAGCATCATCTAGCGCTCCTAACGTTGAAGTGACCGTTGAGCAGAACATCTCAAATCAGCAAAGCTCAGTTGATGTTCCTACAGAAGAAATGTCGCGATCATATTCTTACATCCTTCAACGAATATCATTGGTGAATTACAAACTGGTGTGCGTACACGAAGCCAAATCAATAAAGCACTTAGTTGTTTCTACACCCGGGTTGCTCCAACTCAAGACTACTGCTACTATTCATGTTTCATTTATCAAATAGAGCCAAAAACAGTAAATGAATCTCTTGGTGATGAGAACTGGGTGATAGCAATGCAAGAGGAACTGTTACAGTTCAAGAAATTGGGTGTTTGGAGGCTTGTAGACCTACCACCGAAGCAAAAAGCTATTGATACGAAGTGGGTCTTCAAGTGTAAAAGAGACGATCAGGGAGTAATAGTCAGAAACAAAGCTCGGTTGGTTGTCAAAGGATTCCACCAGCAAAAGGGTATTGATTACACAGAAGTATATTGTAAAATCTGCATTTCTCTACGGTAAACTTCGTGAACAAGTATACGTCGGCCAACCACCGGGATTCGTCGATCCGCTGAACAAGAACAAAGCTTTCTCCTAGAAAAAGCCTTAAACGGATTACACCAAGCCCCGAGAGCTTGGTACGAGACGTTATCGCAACATCTCGTTGGAAACGGCTTTACAAGAGGAACAGTGGACAGTACTTTGTTTACCAGAGAAGTCGGATCTCATCTAATCATTGTACAAATCTATGTGGATGATATCATCTTCGTTCAACGGATGATAGTCTTTGCAAAGAGTTTGAAAAGATCATGAAGAAGAAATTCGAGATGTCCTCCATGGGTGAAATGAAATTCTTCCTCGGATTACAGGTCGATCAGTATCCAGACAGCATATTCATTCATCAGACAAAGTATGTACACGACATTCTCAAGCAGTTTGAAATGGATAGCTCGAAGCCGCTTTCGACTCCGCTGGCACTGAATCATGGGATTTGCATTGACGAGACGGGAACCAAAGTTGATGACACACTCTATCGATCGATGATAGGATCTCTGATGTATCTGACGGCATCTCGCCCAGACATCATGTATCCTACCTGCTTATGTGCGAGATATCAGTCTAGTCCTCGAGTATCACACATGCAGATAGTCAAGCGAATTTTCCGTTACTTGAATGGATGTCCAAGCACCGGCTTGTGGTATCCAAAAAACGACAATTTTGATCTAACGGATACGCTAACTCAGACTTCGGAGTGGACAAGCTGAACTCAAAATCTACAACGGCAGGATGCCAGTTCTTTGGAACACGTTTGGTAACGTGGCAGTGCAAGAAACAGACCACGGTCTCTCTTCGACCTGTGAGGCAGAATACATTTCTGCTTCCAGCTGTTGTTCTCAAATCCTCTAGATTCAACAACAGATGAGGGATTATGGTCTACAGTTTCTTGATACGCCTTTATTCGTAGATAACAAAGCAACCATCGATATCACCAAAAATCCGGTTCATCACTCACGTACTAAACATATTGAAATTCGTTATCACTTCATTCATGATTGCTACGAAAAGAAGTTGGTACGAATAGAAAAAATCCACACCGACGAACAAAAGGCTGATTTTTATACCAAATCATTTCCTTTAACAAGATTTAAATATCTAATGAGACTTAACGGTATTAAAAATTTGCTGACAGGTGCGGAATCTGAGGTTGAATATGGATCGGACGACGAGTTACGTAATCCTCATTGGTTTGTATATTTGCTTTCTGGATTAGTATTTCTTAAAATCTAAAATCCAAAAATATGTTTTTGATTTTAGGGGGAGAAATATTTGGGAAAATACAAAAACATATGAAAATTTTCAAAAATGTACAAAAACATTAAAAAGACAAAAAGAATTCGGTGTCACAAAAAGGAAATGATAGTACATCAGTGGACTATCACAGTATGTTAAAGAAATGTAAAGTTTAAAAGTGATAAACAAGTCTTACTATGGATGTGTCGATAGGCTTAACACGTTCAGTAAATTGTTTCCGAGATATAAACTAAATTTTACAACTGCTTAATCTTGTGGATTATCACATCTTGGATATATGGACTTAGTACTCTAAAATTTCGTTTGAGAGATTGCCTAATTCTGAAATACGAGGTCTTTATAGATAGTTGATATCTGGGGTTTTATACAAGTTCTTTTGATTTTGCGGAAGCAATAGCCTAGAACTTCTATAATACTTTCGCTATAAACCCCTAAACTGCATGCAAACTTGAAAAGCATCGAAAGATCTAATCATTTGCAGTGCTGAAAAGATTCCTTAAATGGAACACACCTTAAAGTCGAACCTTCATCTCTTTGTCTGTACGGTTGTACTAACCTAAAAGGTCTCGCATTAACCCAGATACATATATCAATTACGCTATATTCACCTGTAATATGAAACTAGGGAATCTTGATATGGGAGTATATTCAAGAAGTGGGAACCGCAGATAAGTCAAAAGTTACATAAATCATACCTTAAACATATCTTGGAACAGTTGAAAAATGTGGTAAAGTTTAAGTGGACAAACATATTGACAATATAGGTAAACGAATTTAAAACTTAAAGTCAGCTAAAGGTCAATGGTACTGATGATATGTCTCAATCAACTGATATGATCCTTAGACACGAATTCACAAAAATATATCTGTAAATATGTTTGTACATTACATTATTCTGTACATAGTTTATCTGCTTTACAGATTAAAACCAAAAAGATTTTCAGTGTGTTTTAGCATAAACTTACAAAAATACAAAAAGATTTTGTTTTTACATTGTTTTTCAGCAAACCAATGTTGGAGAACGGGTCTTCGAAGTCTGGTAAGGTGCTAAACTGGTGGGAATCTTATTGACAACAGGCTGGGAGCTAATATGTAAAATCTGAAAGCCAAAACGATGAAAAGTTCATTAATTTGAAACTTTGATTTTGAAAATATCAACAGTTTGTTCGTAACGGGTCAAACCGGAGTCATTAACTTGGACTCGGCAGACAAATCGGTTAACCAAGGTCATTAGCTTGGAATTGATCAACTGAGTGGATTTTCAGAACTGATAAAATGTGAAAAGTTCAGGGACTAAATTGCAAAAACTTGAAATTTTGAAAATTGGGTTTAGGAAAGTTCAACTGAACTTGCTAAACTAATTAAAGTTTCACTTTGAAACAAGTTCGACCGAACTTGTGTTGATGGCTGGTTGAGATAGGTAAGTTCGCCCAGACTTACATGGGCTTTATAACTTGGGCTCTCAAGTTCGCCCGAACTTGCTAAGGTCTATATACCTTGAAAGTTCTGCCGAACTTCATTATCACTGAACAGAACCTTTGAGCGAACTTAACCTATTTAAGCGATTTTTCAAATTTGGCAAGAATCCACCGTTACGTTGCCGAAATTTTATTTGATTGTGGTGATTCACAAACCATTCTTAATGGCCGAGGTGTGTAATTGATTATTGAACCGTAAATTGAACTTGAATCGATGATTTAGATCTGAACATGTTAAAATCAGATAGATCTAGGGAATGTTTAGACAAATTGGACTTGAAATCATGATAATCAATATAAATCGACCATAGATTCGAGTTGGATTTGGTTAAAATGGTCATTATTGTGATGAACAGTTTTTGTTGAAGAAGATCACAAGTTCGGCCGAACTTGTTATCATGTTCGACCGAACTTGCATCCTTAAAACAATTAAAATTCATGAATAAACGGTAAGTTCGACCGAACATGATTAAACTTTGAAATTGTGAAATGATGAGAAGTTCGATCGAACTTAGTTAACAAATCAGAAATGTATAGTCATAAGTTCGCCCGAACTTATAATTGGATTGTTGAACATGTTGTTATGCATGTTCGGGCGAACTTGACAAAACTGTTTGCTATACCCACATCAAGTTCGCCCAAACTTGATAAAAATGGTTGAAAAAATTATGTAACTCTTTCTCGTAATGCGTGCTAAGTGTTTTGTGTCGATTTTCAGGTTCAAGTACCAGCGCGGGTTATCACGATGGACTTTTCCGAGTTTCATAACACATGTATTACACTTGACAAGGCGTTATGTCCGTCGCTGAAAGAATACGAAGCATCTTGAAGTTTCTGAAGGATTGTCCAATTCACAGAGCTATCACGGAGCAAACAGTGTCTTATAGATCGCATACGAATCACTTCTGGATGAACGCAAGTCTAAGTGCAGACAAGAAGACTATTACGTCATCAGTACAAGTCAGAAATGAAGATAAAGAGATCACAGTCACTGAAGATGATATTCGCAGGATTTTGCAATTCAACGACGACAAATATGATCCTATTTTCTTAGACGAGGAGATGGTACGAGGTTGTTTGTACCGTATGGGCTACAAGGGAAGTGTAAACAAGCCAACGTTGAAGAAAGGGGAAGTCCCAAACCCCTAAAAACTTCTTATGCATGCTATTATTCATACATTCAGCCACAGAAAGGCGGGACTTGACGATGTTCAGGATTATATGGCCTGCATGGCAACGCGTTGATTCTGAAAATTCGTATAACTACTCCAAGCTTGTATTCACTCACATGTTGAAAAATATGGAAGACACAAGATTGTGTTTATATCCGAGGTTCGTGCAGATGCTTATCGACGAGAAGTTTACAGACAATGCACGTGATCCAAACGACATCTTATACTTCAGTCACCTTGATGAGACTACAGTGAAGAAATTGTTAAAGTTCTAGAAGCAGGATTCAACACCTGTTGCGAAACCCATATTTGGGGCGATAAAAGATGAAAACTATGTTACGCCGCTAGAAAACAAGTGGAGAAACGATGGCAGTGGTGATGAGAAGGAATTGAATGCTGAGATAGAATGGTTTAAATCGTTCAAGCCTAAAGCACGTAGTGAATGGTTTGTCAAAGCTGAAGTTGAAAAGAAGAAGAAGCGTGGTACTAAGAAAGTTGATACATGCTAATAGATGAAGACGAGCCTGTTAATGTGCAAACTGAAGCTGGTTCTAGCGCAGCAGTTGTTATTGAGAGTCAGGAAACTGAAAAGACTACTCAAGAGGATGATGTTATTTCAGATACTTCAGAGAACGATGATGATTCTGATGATTCTCTCGAGAAGGAAACAAAGAAGGCTATGGCTGAAAAAGAAGCTGAAAAGATCAAAGAAACTGATGCTGATTTTGATCCAAAATTGGAAAAAGAATCTGATGAGGAAAGACCTAAGAAAAGAACGAAACGTGTGAAGTCTACAGTAGCTTCAACGACAAAGACTACAGGGTCTCCACAGGCAAAAAGCAGAAAGAAACAAAAGAAAGCTCAGAAACCAGTTAGTCATCGATACATGGGAAAGCCAAAGAGCACTAAGTAACACAAGAACCTTCTGGTGCACAGGAGAGAGGAGTTATACAAGAACCTCCTACACAAGAACCTCCTGTTGTTATTTCATCTGAAGCTGAACGTCCAGGAGTTACACAAGAACCTCCTGTTATCATTTCTTCTAAAGCAGAAAGGCCAGGAGTTACACAAGAACCTCCTGAGTCTAATTTACTTGAAGTACCAGTGATTCAATCACCTGATCCTAAAGGTGTTCATTCTGAAAGCTCAACTCCGAGGAAAGAAACTCCAAAGAAGTCTACTCCAAAAGCTGCTACTCCTAAGTCAACACCAAAGAAGTCACAGTCAAATATATTTGGTGATATTCCAAATGAACCAGTGGATCTTCAGGATTTAGATGAGTTCTTCCCTGATACAGACATTGATGTTATGGAAAAGCGTGTCAAAGAATTGGAAGATAGAGTGCAAAAGAATGAGGAAGAGAAAGCCGAGCTAATCAAGAAAGTTAATCAAAGCTCTGTTGAGAAAGAAATGATGGATGATAAGATCAAGGTGTTGGAAAGTGAGCGAGAATTTTTCAAGGCTTTGATTGAAAGTTTGCAATATGCAAATGAAAAGCTGCAAACAGAAATTGCTGATCTGAAGATGATTCAAGCCCTAAATGATCGAAGATTTACAAGGATGCAGAAAGTGTTATCTAATACACGTGGTATTGATTTCATTGCTGAGTATGATCGTCTAGATACACAAGAAGCGAAAGAAAGATCTGAGAAAGAGCTTGCAGCTAGTGTCAAAGGCAAAGGTGTTGAAGGTGATGCACCTAAATCTTCTGAAGCTGCTGAAAGGCCTGTTGATGAGAATATTGAGCATGTTGAAAAAGCTTCTGAGTCCGAGATTGCTAAGGTTGACGAATCTGTCAAACCTTCTGATGCTGCAATCGTTTCTGAAGAAAAGGACGATGATGAAGCGGAAGATGAGGATAAGGGTGATGAACCACCAGTTGATGATACGAAAGATGATTCTGACCACAATGGAGGTAATGATGATGATCCGAGTGGTACAGGAATAAAGGTGGTTGATGCATCAGTAAATGAAAGTTTTGATTTCACAAGTCTTCTAAATGATGAGGCAAATGCTATGAATGAACAGAATGAGGGGGAGTCAGGGCAAACAGGGCTAACTGATGATATAGATATGATTGATGTTGATATATCTGCAAAGCCTGTTGTGCAGTACCGACTAAGCCTTTGATTTTAATGCTTGAACACAATGTTGAAGAAGGCGCGTACGTGCACAATTATACTAAAGAAGATCTGGCCAAGTTGATTGAAGTTGATGCTGAATCATTAGATTTTGATTTCGAAGAGCAAGTGTTGAACGTGAACACATTTGAGCCTAACGAGTATCATTATCAACGAAGATATGAGGCAGATGATTATAACAGGGTTGTAGTGGAAGATTGGTCTTCTGATGAAGAGAAAGACGAAGATGTGAAGTATGTTGGTCAAAACACAGATAGTTTTCCTACGTTCGAGGAGATGTATAAGCAATTGAACGAGGATATGCTTAAAGAAAAGATTGAAGAATCTATTCGAGAAGGAAAAGTTCCGAAGCCGATGACAAAGGAAGAAATAGCTCAAGCTAAGAAATCCTGGTTTAAAGAGATGCCGCGTGAACGTAAGTTTCGACGTCCTCTAGCGTTCTTTACCAGAGAAAAAGATGTGTCATTAGGTGATATCCTAAGTTGGGGTGGTTTAAGGAGTTGAATGTGTATGCCATTAAACGGGAATATGGAGTTCAATACTTCAAGTATCTGGCAGATTTCAAAACACTACCTTTCTGGGATGTTGAGGAGCTTGTTCAGACAAGGAACGTAACATACCACATGAAGTTTATTGATCAATTACTGTGGAAAATGATCAAGTATGAAGCAACAAAGGGTTTTGAACACTGGAAGCCTTTCATCCCTGGACGACGTATCAAGACAAACAAGAAGACTGGGGAAAAAGATATAACGTTAATCATGAAACGACCGAGAGCAATGAGAAACATGCCTTTGATGCCGATCGAACAAGACTTTTATCCATTGTTCAAGTGGTGGCAGATTGATCCGAATACATGTGAAGCAGTGATTGTACTTTGATTTGAGGATCATCTGGATATTACAAAGGAGAAGGTTGAAATGTTTGGGGTACAAGGTATGAGAGGACTTTGGAGAACGATCAGGATTCTAGATCCTATGTGGTTGGTAAACTGTTCGAGAGAAGATATCAAATGCTTGTTCTACAGCAAGATAGTGTTTGAAGAACGTGAAAAAGAACAAGCCATGCAATATCAAAGGGTCGTTAACGTATGCTATGCTCGAGAAGTTAACTCTGGAAAGATGTGGACAACGAGCTGGAGGGATTTAGAACGGGTTGAATTTCTGAACGAAGAAAAGCGTCTTGAAGAGATACATGAAAGAGGTAGGGCGGCAAGGCTCAGAAGGTTTCAGTATATGACTAAAGTGCCACCTATTGATCAGACGCCAGATCCGAAGCAAGAAAGACGAAATAAGCCGTTCAAGAACTTCTTCGGTCGTACACGTTAAAGTTTTTATTTGAAGACAGAGTTTTGAAGACTGATAAAAGACGAAGACGATATCCAAGGGGAGTCTGTTGGTGCAGAATGTCTATGTCTTAGTCTTATATCGAGTCTGTATAGATTAGATGTGAATAGGCTAGCGAAACGAAGTATTTATGTGTTTTGGTAGCAAGTTCGCTTGAGATGTGCTAGTGAAGTCAAGTTCGGCCGAACTTGCCATAGTCAAGTTCGCCTGAACTTCCCTCCTCTCCAACGAACTTGTCTCCCTATAAATAGCTAGCTTGTGATTGTCATTTGTAACTTTGCGCACTTTGAGGCGAAGCTCTGTCAAATTGGAGACTTGACGTTATATCAATAAAATTGACGTTTAACTGATTAATTCTTGTTGTTTGGTAATCATGTCGTAATATTTCCGCTATTATGGACATTAGATATCAAATCTAGGTTCCTATGCTATTAGGATCGGTCCTACATCTATGGTTTTTGCATTGAGTTTTTTTTCTTTGTTTAAAACATCATATCTTCGATATCGAGTTAAAAACAAGCTGGGTGCATCATTGATTTTTGATATAGACGTATATATTCTTCTTTTTGTTTTTCTAATTTTCATGTTTGAGTATGTTGATGAACAACTGTAACGTTAGATAGTGATTAAAAATATACAAATAAACTTTAAATGTTGTATACTAAGTAGTATTTTATAATTTTGAAATTTATTTAAGTGTGTTTTTTTCGCAACGTATTATTTATTCAAAACCGCGAAGTTCGCGGGAATTAGCACTAGTGTGTGTGTGTGTATACTAGTCGTTTACCTGCGCGATGCAGCGGGAAACATATCACTTAGGTTGGTTAGTTTAGGGCTATGTGCGGGAGTGATGGTTTTGGCGGGCGGCACAAATCTTCCTTCATTTTGCCTAATACATTGCCTTTTTAAGTATCGATTGTGTGACACCCTACTCCCTAACTTATCTTCGGGATGCGCCATGTGTCAAAATTACACAAAGTAGGGGCTTGTAAATTCGGTTTGTTATTGAGGGTTAACTATATAGAGTTTCGGTTATCAAAGTTTACTTAACATAAACATAAACATAATTGATGGTCGGTTAAGCATTGGTGAATGTGTCGGCTTCAATTAAGTTCGCTTTGTTAATTTTGGTATTCGTATATTACAATTTATTAAGTATAAATCTCTAGTTAAATCCTTTGTTCATGAACTTTGTTCTTTTGGATTTACAAACCAACAAAATAAATGCAGCTTTAAATTTTTTTTTTATTACTAAAAACAATAGTTTGAACTTTGAACTTTGAAGCAACACATGCATTGAACTAAGCACACTGGTTATGCTATGGGTGAACACCTAAAAGTATTAAATGGTTACGGCCAAAAGATGCTTTCACATCACAAAATATATTATGCGTCAATCCTTTGTGATGTTAGTTTAATAGCTCCCCATATAAAAATGATACATATTGACTTGGTATTTTTCTTGTAAATTCTACTGACCAACCAAAGATTCTTTCACAAAATATATCACCAATGACACGGATTAGAAATATAAAAAATTAAAAAATAAATAAAAATTACTGTCTTGTTTTTTCCACAAGACTAAGTCGCTTATATTCATATAAAACATCGCTTCTAAACCTCTAACGAAAACACAACCTATTCCATCTTCCATTAATGAAATGGGCTTTCTTTGCTTCCCCTTCCTTGAGCTGAGTGTTGTGCTTTCACAACCTACACCATTGTCAAATTGGTCAGCAAGGGACTAAGGGAAGTACAAAATTTAACACATTAACGCACAAGGAATATATATTTTAAAATATGTTAGCTTTAGTCCCCTGTAGTTTATGCATTAAGAGTTGTAAATCTGTTAATTTTAAGGAGTTTAGGAAACGACTATTTATCCTCCTATTGTGCATTACAAAAACAGTTGTGTACCTGCTTCATCAGGGTCTCCAATCTTCCAGATGACAAACTAAATAAAAAAGCTAAATCGTTTAAAAAAGATTATTATAGAAAGAAGCTAATTTTGATAATCTTGTTTGAAACTTTGACAAACTAAATATTTCTAAAAAGAAGTGTTTTGCGTCAAACCTACCACACCCGTTTTGGACTGTTACCTAGCCTGCCTGTTTATGTCAAAGCGGCTACATTTTAGCTTCCCGTTGAGCACCAGTCTGATATCAATTGGTGCAGGGACTCTGGCTTGGAGCTGAAATTATCCTGTGCAACAAGGAAAACTGTCTCTCCCCCTTCCTCCACATCAGCCTTCACTTCACTTTTTCTTTTCTTCAATATTTTTATGTTCTTCATAATGTAAACAAACATTCTCATAAACTCATCTACCAAAATCAAGAAAATGAAGAGTTTAAAACCCAATACAACATATATACATACCATTCTTTGCTTTTCGCATTGCCTTGTATCTAAAGGCTAAGCTCCAAATCTTCAATTTCATCTACCATTCTACCAAATCGTAGGTTGCCGGAACCTACAATCATGTCTTCTGATCCAGTGAACTCATTTCGACGGAGTTCTCACCGGAGTGTGATCTAAAGCCTAGCTTGGCCAAAACAATAACACAAGTTAGGGATCTGTATTAACACGTTTTGATTTACTGAAAAACTGAATATAGATATAGAGGTTTACCTGATTCATCGAACAAGAATGATTTTCGTCGGATCTTGGTCGCCTGAAAGTCGGCTTCATGGTAGAAACTCCGTCATCATCAAACAAGATATATGTTGATCTAACCATTCGAGTAAAACTGTCTTGTACCTAGTCAGATGCAAATGAACCTGAAAAAGGCGATTAATAAAGTATATTATATACGAAACTAAACATTTTTTCTTTAACATCTATGATGATACATAAAATGGTTACATGTGTACTTACTTTCACCAAGGCCACTCATATATCACAAACAACTTAATTAAGATGAACACTTTAAACCTTATATGAAAAAATGATAAGGGCACTGAAACATAGAACAAATACTACCAAGCATAATTAACTCAATGCCACTTTTGATCTCATTTGTATTAGAACACATTGTGCTACTTAGTTACAACAGCCATGAACTTTGCCACTCTATAACAAGCTATAAGTGTGTACCAATTTGCTTGTAGATGTGACACTCCCATTAGAGCTAGGAGCAATTTCAAGCGCCAATGCCCATCCTGAGGGTCCTTTTGTTGAAGTTGTGGCAGTTGAAGCTGCCTAGTCAACTGTCATTGCAAAGGCCATAAAGAATAAGGTTAGCAAGACTTGATGCAAAGTACTTGTTTGACCATCTAGGTGTCGACTAAGTATTCTATATTTGTTTGTCAACTACTTTAACATAGCCTACATTCGACCCAAAATGAAAATATCAAATGGAAAAAGGTTCATGTTTTACATACCAGCAGGCAGTGTTTTTCTGCTCAATTCAAAGTCTTCTGTAACCGGATCATCCATGCCCTAGCAAAATGATATCAAAATTCATTTGGTAAGGAATAGGATCAATACTATGAAAACACAACATATAAATACTAAATACCAATAGATCTCGTGGTGCTTCAAAAGCGCACACTTCCGATTTAGCAATTCAGGCATTGGCTCCTTGGTTTAAAAAAGCGCTCCTGAGGCGCGAGGCGCAGGTCATGGGGCTTTACCACTCAGCGCCTTGTGTTTTTCCAGGAAGCAACCAAAAAGCGCATAAAAGCGCCCGATGGACCCGAGGCTATACACAGCAAAAAAAACTTGGCTCCTTGGTTTAAAAAACGCTCCTGAGGCGCGAGGCGCAGGTCATGGGGCTTTAACACTCAGCGCCTTGTGTTTTTCCAGGAAGCGACCAAAAAGCGCATAAAAGCGCCCGATGGACCCGAGGCTATACACAGCAAAAAAAATGTTTTTTTAGTAAAAATAAGCAGCCCGGGTTTTTGGAGCTGCATTCGTGTCCGCAGGACGTGCGGGCAAGCACGAGTTCAACCAAATTCCAGCTCTGAAACTCAATTGTTAGCACCCCCCCCCCTGCGCGCGCGGGTAGGACTTGTGGTAAAACATGTCATAAAGTTACAATTGTTTGATAAATGTTTTACCTTATAAACAACCATTCCCTTAGTTCCCACACCTATGGGGGACAAGGTATAAAAGCCTTATTTATAGCTATATTTTGGTTAAAGGAAGCTAAAAACCTATAGGATATGTATGGGATATATAAAAAAAATTATATAAAGACCTTGCGCCTCGGGTACGAAAAGCCCACCGGTTTTGCGCTTTGCAATTTTAGACCTCGTCGCTTTTGTGCGCCTCTCGCTTTTTTAAACCAAGATTGGCTCAGCTAGAGGTGGAGATTCTGATTTCTGAGCATGCCTTTCTAGAACCTCTGCTTCTTTCTTATTTTCTATGGCCAAAAAATTCTTTGGGTTTAGCATCAGGCACATGCTTTAATTGAAACATAAAGTTAATCTGAAAATCTAAATTTATAGATTTAGGAATAGCTAGAGATATCCTATAGGGGTGCAAACGAGCCGAGAAGACGCTCGTTGGTATTTTCTCAAGCTTGAGCTCAGCTTTTTTAGTATCTATTAATTGATATATTAAATAAAAATAATATAAATAATAAACTTTTTAGGCTCGCGAGCTCGATAAGTGAAGCTCGGGCTCAAGCTCGTTTACTAAATAAGCTTATTTTTAGGTTCGAGATCGGCTTGTCAACAAGTTTAAATAAGTTTGGCTCGACTCGGCTTGTTAACACTAAGGCTCGACGAGCCTAACGAGCTTCACATGCAAGCCTTGAGCTTGATAAACAAACGAGTATTATTTTAGGCTCAAGCTCGGCTCGAGCTCGATAAAGCTTGGCTCGTTTTGAGCTTTTTCTCGAGCCAATCTCGAGTAGCTCGCGAGCCGCTCGGCTCGTTTGCACCCCTAATATCCTACCAGGTCTTTTCAAACATTAGAAACACGAAGTGCTTTCTTTGACATATTCTTCCAAGGCTTGTAGATGAGGGCTACAGCAATTAAAAAGAAATGTTAATAGCACCTCATTAAATTTAAAAAAAAATTAAAACATACAAGCAGTAACAATCCTACCTGATCAATCTTAATTAACGTTTCCCCACGTCCAATGTCAATATTTTTACAAAATCCATAAAACTGACACAATTCCTTAGCCTAAAAATGAAATCAAAGATTAATGTAATTTATATACCATTTGATATATGTATCAAAACACCAGAATTTAACATGCAGCTCAGCCCTTTTATATACATTAAGAAATGTAGAGCCTTAAAAAGTTATATGTCATTGCATTCCAAAGAATAGTTCTACAAAAATGTGTAGCTTATAGGAATTAGTTCATTAAAATAACTCCAGAATGCAATAGCTAAGATGAAGGCTTACCTGTCTGCTAGATTAACAGAACCATCACAAATTTCTTGGTCGAATATCATACTTTCAGAGACACCCGCAACCTGAAGAAGCAACAAGATCTGTACCTTTTTCACGTTTCCATCATCAAGAACATCTTCAGTCTCAGTTCATTCTGAACATAAAATCACCCATAAATTGCTATCTCAAGAAAACAAAAACCCTAATTAGTATAAGAGATGTTATTTCTTCCATGAAAACAAATATACAATATGATGACTAAACCATTAAACTTGAATTAAATATTAAAGTTGGAAAATATTTTAACCTGTATTGACATTCCCAGTTGCAGCTGAGCTTAAGATCCTCCGAGAAATTTCTATTTCAAGAAAAAGAAAACCCTAATCAATAGAAAAATATATACTTTCTCCGTAGATCCAAACAAGAAGACAATTAGCCCTTTATTCACACACTCACCATCAACACCATCATTTGAAATTGGATCCATACAATCTTTAGCCCTAACTGGTGCACAGGTTCCGCCCGAAGACACCACAGTCGCCGTCACTGTAGATCGATTCTCAAAAAACTCGATGACATCATCACCGTTTGAACCACAACTACCATAAAGCACAATCTTTAATCCTTCCCCCCAAAATATGTACTCTCTCTCCTATCAAATGAAAAGAAGACAGTAATGAGTGTATGGGGAAGTGGGTATGAGCGGCAATTGAAAAAATTGAAACAAAATTTGGCCGCCCAAAATATGGAACCTGACGAACAAGTACCTTTTAAAACCCTAGATTTTGAGAGCTTAAAGATGTTTTAACTAATGCATAAACACTTGTAATGTTTAAAAAAGGGCAAATGACCATTTCTGTCATTCAAATATGCATATTATATATAATATAAATATATATAGGGAGAGGATCATGAAAAACTAGATATAAATAAGAAAACTAAAAAAATATAAAAAACATACAATTTTTTTATAAAAATTGCTACATATTATGTATAAAAAAAACTTTTTAAAAAAAACAACTTGTACTGTACATGTTGCACTATATGTGTACTACACACGTGCATTATATGTTTTTTATTTTTTTTAAGTTTTTTTATATAATATATATAGCTAATTTTTATAAAAAAATCAAAAAGTTAATATGTTTTTTGGCCTTTTTAGTTAGTTTTTTGGTTTTCCTTTTAAATTAGCTTTCTCGTGATCCATCCAAACAATATTCTACTTTGTCGACCACCCAAATTCGTGAAGACCACCGGACGCAACCACAATCATCGATCCACCGCCATAAGAGATACCTATGACCCTGCACGAAGACAATTGACGGTTCATTTTCGACACACAGCTGTAAATATTGACTCCACCTGAACACCCCTGCAAACAATCGTCCGAATTACAATTTAAACAAATCCTGAAATCGCAAATCGACGTCGGATCTACCGACCTGGACTTCTAGGGCAGATCAGAAGACAGGCACGGATCGCAAATATGGTGTTCCTACGGTGGAGTTGGGGCTTCTAGGACTGAGGTTTGCTCTACCATCCGCAATGTCGTTGTTTAATGGTGGTTTGGCTCAAGTGGGTGGTGATGGGGAAGTCTGAAGAATCATCTTGCTGGAAAACTAAGGGCTCACTTGCAAGTGGGGCTGAGGGAGATGAACTCGAAGATGGCGATTTGCTTGCTGGGGGATGGGGGTTACTCTTAGTGGAGAGTGACTACGGCGGTGGGGGAAGGGAGGTGGCTACGTGGTGAAGTAGATAGATAGGGAGATAAAGAGTATGTTTTTCTAAAATCATCAGTGTATTAATATGGTAAATTATATACCATAAATGTTCGTTTTTATATATATATATTTGTCTCGTCAAAACTCATAATTTAATTTTTGTCCTACACAATAATAACTAAATTGATTCCCCGCGTTACGGGAGTCATTTTTTTACGTGATTTGAATGTATTAATTTTTTTCTTTTGTAATTTCCTAAAGATCAAGGGTAGATCAACGAAAAACGTTCATAAAATAAGCACAAAAATGTATTATATTAACATGACTCATGAAACAAAAAGTAATGCCACACCCTGATTTCCACGTGTAACCCGGTGGGTCTGATGGGGAATATTGTGACGCAAGTTGATATCATCATTGCCAATCAATACAAGATAACCCGCGGAAGTCTGGATAATTACTATTACAAACGTTTGAATGTTCAAAGTTCAAAAACAAATACAACGCTTGTAAATAGATCCATAGGCGGATCGAAAAGTGAATACAATAGATATTTAACAGACTAAGGACTTCTAAAAAAAGGAGTTGCAAATTCCTCTTAAGCTTGCCGAGCACTACCAGCCTATTTACGTACTTTCGTCACCTGCGGTTAATCTTTTGAAAATACGTCAGATAAGTCTGGTAAATACAATTAACTGACTCATTTTGAAAACATTTTGAAAATGTTTAGTGTACACAATGGTACCTTTTTGTTTAATAAATAACTTGGGACAATTATATTCATGTTATCAGTTTTACATGCTAATAAATACATTTAGAGCCCGAAAACTATGGCGGGAACATGATTAATCGACACACCACTTTAATACCTTTAATAGGTACACCCATAATGGGTTATAATTTATTTTAGCATCTGTGGGTGTATGCCTACACCCCGTGCTTAGGTCGTGGTCATTTACAATTAAATGAGCTGTGGATATCCAGGACATGGTCGTTTTAACCCCTAAATGTTTAATATTAAGTAATACGAATTAAAATGGATTATTTGAATTCCCGACTCATTGGTCTTTGATCCCATATTCAACCATGCGGTATTAATATACCGTATCCCAAGCCCGTATTGGAAAATAAGTTAAAAGTCTTTACCTGGCAAGCAAAATCTTTAAAATAAGAAAATAAGCAAAGCACAGCCGTAATCAATTAACTAGCTTGGTGATAATCTACCGGAAGTCTCTATTCTGGAATGGATGGTATTATTAACCGATTAGTTAGCTAGCGGGTCTTTATTTAGTCATTGACTTAGACCGGCTAACTTAAAATAAAGATAACGGTATGATACGCTAGATTAAGCGTTGACCGGAAAAGAATGTATGTTGGACCAGACAAGTACTAGGACTTGCATAATATGAGTTACCATTTTACATTCTGGTATTTGAGAATAATTTGATATGTTAAACCCGTTTCGATTAAATTACGTAAACTAGTTACGTAGGCCGAACCGTACGCATATAAGCGAAATCGGGTAACCGGGTGAGTCCTATACAAGTTCCATATGCCATTATACTTTAAACATGTTGTAACACCAGTAAGTTATCAACATGTTGGTCTGTTATGGTTTTAAAATCAAAATAAGCCTAAAAGGACAATTTGGTCATTTTACGGCTTATAAAAGGATCTCATGAGCAAACTGATGTAATGGTCATAAACTTACTGTAAAATTAGTTTAATTATGATGTTATATCAGTAGGATATCAACCTTATGTGTGGTGTTAAGTTTAAGACCAAACTATGCCCCGAAAGGGCATTTTGGTCATTTCACACATAACCTTGATAACTTATTTGGGTATCTGCGTGTAAATCATGTACCTACTATAATTATATATAAAATATGTTTTAAAATCAGTAGGTATCAAGTTTCGGGTCATAGATACGGTCTTGAACCATACTATGCGCCGAAACGGCGATTAAGGTGCTAAATGACGATTTAATTGGTGTTTATGTGAAACTGGTGTTAAAATCTGTTTTGGTATGTTAAACACATATTATTTAACATAATATACCAGTGTATAAAAGATCTGGTTCCTTAAATGCTTTAAATCCCATGTTAAGTGCCGAAAGGGCAATTTCGTCGTTTAGAAGCTTAATACGCGAACTTATAAATAAACTCAGTTTATAATCTGAATTAATATCCCAAATAATCCTATTAATGATGTTACATCAGTAGGTATAAGGTTTTGAGGCCAAAGTTATGTTTAAAGCAATTTACATGTTAAAGGGTAGTTTAGTCGCAAAATGTGTAAATTATGGGAAATAACCATTTCTTGGATTTTAAATCAGAAAGTTGGCCTCAACAAGTTCAATAACTTAGTATATCAGTTTATAACCCATATTCATGCTCATGTATGTTTAAACTTTGTTTTTAAGCTCTTAGGTATCTTTTAGCAAAATTCGGCATATTATTGCATAAACACTCGGATTACTAAGTAACCACGTCATATAACTCCAGAGGGTTATATTACAATATATCATGGTCACAATGCAACATAATTTCAGTTTCAAAGGTTGCTAATTCGGGTCAAAAGTCAAAGCGAAGGTCAAACACCGCGACTTCCGGTTGCAAACCGACTCAAGACTTGGATTTGTCAGCAAACATGTTTAGACATGTTCTATTAACATTTACCAAGTTGTTAGAGTGTTAAAACACATTTATAACCTTAACATTATGAATTATGAACTTATTTAGGATCTGCCCCGTTGATTTTCTGTTGACTTTTCCTTTGACCCGACAATTGACCAAGCGAAAGTGGTTATCAGGAGGCACCATTTTGAGGGATTAATACCTACATAATTACGGTCACGTAACCACATTCGTTGCATATAATGACTGAGCCGTTGTGGTTTTATCCTAAAGTCAACGCGTTTTTACGTCAACGATTTGACTTAGGCTTTAATCCTAATGAATCTAACAAGAGTGGTTAGGAACACTTACTAGAGGTCCTAGCACGAAATGTTATGACTTGGGTGCTCTATGAGGTCCAGAGAACACCAGAGGAGCAAGTTGTGAAGAGAAGGAGCAAATGAGCAAAGGATCTCGTGAATCAAGACCCTTTATATAGTGGTGGTGAAGTGAGGAGGTGAGTCCAAGTGTTAGCAGGAGTTGTGAGAGTTAAACAAGTGTTTTGGGACGTAAAGGAGCAGGGAGAGGGTGGCATTGCGCACAAGGTGGCAGAACAGGAAGCTGCCAAGAAATCACTCGATGGCGACCCCTTGCGGACCGTAAGGCTTTTGCCTTGCGGTCTGTAAGGGCCTTAAGGCGGCAAAAATTTTAACCTATTGCGGACCGTATGAGTTATGCCATGCGGTCCGCAACCACCTTCCAAAAACACAAATTTGGCATTCTTTCACATTTAGTCCCTCGACTTCTTTTGTTGCCATTCAGAGGTTGTTATTAACATGATGGCGACTTTTAGTCCCTCCCGTTTTAGCACATGGCATACGAGGATCAGCGGGACACGTGTCGAACTTTAGGGGGTCGTGATTTTACGAGGTGTCACATCCTCACCCCCTTAAAATAAATCTCGACCTCGAGATTTAATGAAAAAGATGGGGGTATTTTTGTCGCATAGTGGACTCGACCTCCCGTATATACTCGGGGCCTTGGCGGGCATCCCATTTAATCTTTACAATAGGTACATGCTTCCTACGAAGCTTCTTAACCTGCCGATCTTCAATCGCAATTGGTTTCTCGACAAACACATATTTTCGTCAATCTGAACGTCTTCGTGGGACGTTGCTAGCGACTCATAGGCTAGGCATTTCTTTAAGTTGGAAATGTGAAACACGTCATGTATTCCACTTAGCTTTTCGGGTAGCTTTAGCTTGTAAGCCACTGAATCGATACATTCGATAATCTCGAATGGTCCTATATATCTTGGGCTTAGCTTACCCTTTTTACCAAAGCGCATTACACCTTTCCAAGGTGATACTTTTAGCATAACCTTGTCCCCTACTTGGAACTTTAAAGGTTTTCGCCTCTTGTCGGCGTAACTTTTCTGCCGATCTCGTGCGGCTTTCAGACGATCAAGTATTTGTCATATTTTATCTGTCGTTTCAAGGACTATATCTGGTCCTGATAGTTGGGCTTCCCCAACTTCTGCCCAACAGATAGGCGTTCGACATTTCCTCCCATATAAAGCCTCAAAAGGTGCGGCTTTAATGCTCGTGTGATAGCTGTTATTATAGGAGAATTCGATCAAGGGAAGGTGATCGTCCCAGCTACCACCTAGTTGATCACGCATGCGCGTAGCATGTCTTCCAAAGTTTGTATGGTACGCTCACTCTGTCCGTCAGTCTGCGGGTGGTAAGCAGTACTGAACTTCAATCTGGTGCCAAGAGATTGTTGGAAGCTTCTCCAAAAGTGTGATGCATATCTTGTATCTCTATCGGATACAATCGATACAGGCACACCGTGTAGGGATACTATCTTATCCACATACATCTTGGCCAATTGTCCGAACTAAAGGTTTCTTTAATTGGCAAGAAATGTGCCGACTTGGTTAGCCTATCAACAATTACCCATATGGCGTCATTTCCACTTTTGGTTTTAGGTAAATTAGTAATGAAATCCATGGTCACCATTTCCCACTTCCACGTGGGAATCTCTAATTGTTGAAGAAGTCCTGACGGCTTCTGGTGTTCCGCTTTCACTTGCGAGCACGTTAGACATTTAGCCACATATGCAGCTATAGATTTCTTCATGCCTATCCACCAGTAACTGGACTTCAAGTCCTGATACATCTAGTCACCTCCTGGGTGAAGAGAGTACTTGGAGCTATGCGCGCTTCTTGGAGGATTAGCTCTCTAAGTCCTTCAAAAACTGGAACCCAAATTCTTCCACTTAATCTGAGGATTTCGTCATCTCCGGGTGTTAACTGTTCCATAGTTCCACCAAGATCCTCACTGGCTATATTATCTTTCAGCATAACTTGCTTTTGTGCCTCCAGCAACTTTTCATTCAAGCTATTTCTCACTTCAATGCTTTTGGCGTTAATCCTTAAAGGTTTAATCCTTTCTTCGTGACTAAGCGCATCAGCGACTACATTCGCTTTACCGGGGTGATATCGAATCTCGCAATCATAGTCGTTCAATGTTTCCATCCAACGACGTTGTCTCATGTTGAAATTAGGGGTGAGCATAAAACCGAAATAACCGAACCGCAACCGAAATAACCAAAAAACCGAACCGAAATAACCGAAAACCGTGAAACCAAAGGGTCGGTTATTTATATTTTTGATAACCGCATGTTGCGGTTCGATTATGGTTATTATTAGTTTCATAACCGCAAATAACCGAACCGAACCGAATGTTTAAACATGGCCGAATCCATAAGACCATAGGTTTTTAAGTTAGTGTTTAAGTTTTTAACCATGGCCCAATCCATATTTTTGTGTGAAGTGTTTAAGTCTTTTAACCATGGCCCAACCTCATTGAATTTAAAACTCTAGCCATTTTGTGTTCGTATGTATGCTTCCACATAACACGTGGAAGTAAAATATAATTGATAATTCTACAAGCTTTAACAGTGTATATTTATTTTTTGCGCATGATATTTGCATAACCCACACATTTAAAGTCTAACTTTAGAAACGATAAAGTAACCGACTTATAACCGAACCGAAACCGCATTAACCGCAAATAACTAATTAACCAAAACCGCATTAACCGAAACCGCATAACCGAACGAATGGTTATGATTTTTTTGATAACCGAAGTGTGCGGTTATGGTTTCGGTTATAGGCAATAACCAAACTGAACCACACCATGCTCACCCCTAGTTGAAATCCTTCTGATTGAACAAATGTTGAAGACTTTTGTGATCAGTGTACATGATACACCTTGTTCCATATAAATAATGTCTCCACAATTTAAGTGCAAACACCACCGCACCTAATTCCAAATCATGGGTGGTGTGATTTCTCTCGTGCACCTTTAATTGTCGTGATGCGTAGGCAATTACTTTGCCTCTTTGCATAAGCACACATCCCATACCAGTGTGCGATGCATCACAGTAAACCACAAACTCTTGTACGTCTTATGGCAGAGTTAACACCGGGCATTGCTTAACTTGTGCTTTAAGGTTTCGAAAGATTCTTGCTGCTTTGGACCCGGTCGAACTTAGCATTCTTACGAGTTAAGAATGTCAAATGAGCGGCTATTCGTGAGAAGTTCTCAATAAACCTTTGATAATAACCAGCCAGTCCTAAGAAACTACGTATCTCGGACGGTGTCTTTGGTGCTTCCCAATTAATAATCACTTCTATCTTTGCAGGATCCACTTGAGTACCTCGTTCAGTCACTACATGACCGAGGAAGTGAACCTCACGAAGCCAGAATTCACATTTAGAAAACTTTGCAGAAAGCTTTTCTTGACGTAGTATATCGAGAATGCACCTTAAATGTTTCTCGTGATCAAATTGATTATGAGAATAGATAAGTATGTCGTCTATGAAGACAATGACAAACTTATCTAAGTATGGCTTGCAAACTCTATTCATGAGATCCATGAATGTTGCTAGTGCATTAGTGAGCCCAAAAGGCATCACTAGGAACTCGTAATGTCCATATCTCGTTCTGAAAGCAGTTTTCAGTACATCTTCACTTCTAACCTTACGTTGGTGATATCCCGATCTTAAATCAATTTTCGAGAAGTAACTTGCACCTTGTAATTGATCAAACAAATCATCGATCATGGGCAAGGGGTAACGATTCTTGATCTTTATCTTATTGAGTTCACGGTAATCAATGCACATTCGCATTGAACCGTCTTTTTTCTTAACAAACAGGATAGGGGCTCCCCAAGGCGAAGAACTAGGTTGAATAAAACCTTTCTCTAAGAGTTAGTCCAATTGGGTTCTTAATTCTTTCATCTCAGTAGGTGATAAACGGTATGGAGCTCTAGCTATGGGAGCTGCTCCGGGTATGATGTCAATTTGAAACTCTACCTGCCTATTAGGAGGTAGACCAGGTAGTTCTTCTGGAAACACGTCTGGGTATTCTGAGATGGTAGGAATATCTTCAATCTTTGGTTTGGGTTCATCAACGGTAACTTGTGCCATATAGACGACACAACCCTTCGTCATACATCTAGATGCCTTAAGCAAAATTGCTTTATCAGGCAATCCAAAGTGTTTGTCTCCATGAATGGTGAGGATTTTACCAGACGGAGATTTGATTTCGATGAGTTTCTATCGCAGGCAATGCGAGCTTGATTATGCGACATCCAGTCCATGCCTAAGACTACATCGAATCCCGCTATTTTGATAGGTAAAAGAGAGACACGGATAGAATGATTCTTGATGGATATGAAGCATCTGTCAAGAATAGAAGGAGCGGTTTCTATAGTTCCATCAGCGAGCTCTACTTCATAAGTTATGTCTAGAGTTCTTACGGGAAAGTTTAATAGTTTACTAAACTTATGATCTACAAATGATTTATCAGCGCCCGAATCGAAAAGAACTCTAGCAAAAGCGTCGTTGATAAGAAACGTACCCGTTATGACATTATTATCATTCACTGCTTCCTTGGCATTCATTTGGAAGGCTCTAGCAGTGCCTTTCTTCGCTTCAGTAGTTTTGGCTTTCCCTTCGGCATTTGCCTTAGGGCAATTCGTCTTGATGTGGCCCTTCTCACCACATCCAAAGCAAGTAGCATCCTTTATATTTCGGCACTCATGTGACCGATGCCCTGTCTTCTTGCAGATTTTACACTGTTTCGGTTTCTGATCTAAGCAACATTGTCCATGGTGTCGCTTCCCACATGTCTTGCAAGTGGGTTTGTCGCTTGACTTCTGATTATCTTTGCTGAACCCATGTTTACCCTTTTTATTAAACCTTTGGGAGTTGTTATCCTCCCGCTTCCTCTTTCCATCGATGTCAGTCTTAACTAACAATTGCCTCACATAGTCCTGAGTGAGGGAGAGGGATAGCTCCATAGCAGATATATAGGTGCCAGGCTGCACCGCTTTAACCATACTCATAATTTAAGGAGCTAGCCCATTGATAAAACGCGCAATGCGTTTGGGCTCTGGGGGTAACTAAATAAGGCACTAGCCTTGAAAGAGAATTGTAGTCGGTGACAAACTTCCGACAATCCATATTCTTCATGGTCAGAGTTAGAAAGTCTGACTCGATCTTTTCCACCTCATGAGGTGGGCAGTAGGTATCCTTCACCAACTCTACAAACTTCGACCAACTTAGGTTGTAGAGATGAACTTTGCCCGTACATTGGACTATTGCTTTCCACCATATGAGAGCATCACCTTTAAATGATTGAGACACATACTTAACAATGTCTTTATCAGCGCAACCGCTGATATCCACAACCGTCTCCATTTCGTCCAACCATCTCAAACATTCCACAGCTCCTTTTTCCCCGTTAAAATCGTGGGGCTTACAAGATACAAAGTACTTGTAAGAACAACCATCATTGTTGGAGTGTGTCTTCTTATGATGCTCTTGACTTTTAACTATACTCTTCACATTTGAAGAGTGTGCCTCACTCTTATTTAGTTTTGACTGACTAGGCTGAGATAACGGTTTAGAGACATGTTTGGAGCGAGAAGCACTCAACTCATGTTTCTGTGCAGACCTATCATTCAAGGCCTTGCCAACTTCTGTGGCAATAAGGTCTCTTAAGTCGTTCTTACTTATAATGATATTTTCGTTGGCATCATCGTCATTGCGTTTGCTATTAGCTTCATTAGAATCCACGATTGTTGCAACTTAATTCTAAATATCACGATGAATTTGGTTAGTTGCTATAGTGTACCCTTTTTCATGTCATGGTTTCTTCAACCATACAGATTTAGATAAAGGATGTGGTATATACATATAACCTAGGTCTCAAAGGACCATCATAGGTATTTATGAATTGGACATAGTCAATAATTTATTAGACAGTGGATCTAATTATTACAACTGCATTGTCAGTAAGGACAAATATAATATTGCACATTGGCTTTACGCTACTATTGAGTGTTTGAATTTACATAGATGAATTTAGCCATGATCTGATTTGATCATTTTAGGCGCTAGGGTTTGGACATTGCCTTTACCTGATTGATTAATGTGGCTTCATATACCACATAGATTTAAGGGTTAACTTCACATTGTGAGTTAACATAGAGAAATGATAAATTTGGAAGTTGAACATTGTTCACCTTTTCTAGTTAAAAGGTTACCTCCAAAATTTTCATTTGCCAATTTTAATTGATCATAGTCATTGGCTAATAGATCTTTGGATAATTTAGCGGATCAATAAAACTTGAATAAAATCATGATGATTGATGAGATAAAAATTTTGAACATATATATAACAAAGAAATTTTTTACTAAAAAGAACATTACATAGTTACCTAAATATAGGACTTTGAAATAACAAAAGTAGTCCATGCAGGAACTTAAAAGAAATAACAATGTACTCGCATAGACTTTTGGAAATTAAAATTACATAAATGTAAACACAAAAACTACTCATCCTTCCTTCCTTTCACAGCTTTACAAAGTCTCTTGATAAATTTGGTTGTTTTCTTCTCTGACTTCATAACTTGCTGCTGCATTTCCTTGACTCAATCTAAGGCCTCATTGAGAGCCTCGAGTGGTACTTGTGGTTGGGGTTGAGGCTGAGGTGGAGGTGGTTGCGGTTGAGGCGCAACTGGATACGGATATCCATAAGGTGGATACCCAGTAGCAGCATAAGGAGGTGGGTAATTAGGGAAAAGGGGGAGGATAAAGGTTATTATGAATGACTGCATCATAATATGGATCTTGTTCTTGACTGTGGTGGATGTAGTTATACAAGTCAGGAGGGTCAAAAGAGTTAAACCCAGACGGCCCTGCATAAGCAGGCATTGGGTTTGCAAAATCCTTCGGTGGTAGTGGTGGTTGAGGCAGAGGCTCAACAGCTGGTTGTGGTGGGGGTTCCACCATTGGCGATGTGTTTGAGGGTCCACCCATTTGTGGATCCTCAGGGATAACATGATAAGATGGTGGCAAAGGTGGTAGCGAGCCCGACCTTTGACCAGCACGCACTGACATGCGTGCACCATGCCTTCGGCGTGGTTGCGATGATGACTCAGGTGGTGGCTGAGGTTGATCCACCTGCTGCATATTTATATCCTCTTGGTGAGGATGTGATGATGGGGCTTGGTGTTGGGGGGTGTTGTGGTAGGAGGGAGTGTTGACGAACACGTACAGTGCCCATCTCTGGTCATACTCATCAGGACCTCGATACGGAGATCCCGCCAAGGAGTTCGAGCCACTAGACAGTTCGATGGGATGACCATATGATCCGGTTTGTGGAAATTCGTCTGGATCAGAATCCTCCTCCATATGCGTTGGCGAGTCGACTGGAGGGGTTTCAGGTGAGGGTTGGTTAACGGGGTTGACAAAGTTAAAATTAAAGAACTCGTGGTGAGAATGGGAATGAGAGTGGTGTGATTGGTGGGTATGGTGTGAATGGTGAGAATGTTGGGAATGTGAGTGGGGTGGAGAGTATTCGTGCGAGATGGAATGTCTATATGGTTCGAATGGAGACGAAGAGTCTCCAGATCCTTCGTAAGGGTTGTGATTATGTATATTAGATGCTCCAGCTAGGGAAGGTCTAAAAGATGGTCCTGTCATGGAAGGTCCGCCCCTCATGGGACCTTTGCCTTTGCCTCCGCGTCTGAATTTGGGTGGCATGATTCCTGCTTCAAAAACAAGTTAGACACGAAAATACAAAGCTAGAATAATAAGATGGAAATGATTAAGCCTAGGTCAAAGTCTAGACTTGGAAGTCTAAAAGATATGTGTTAATATGTATTTTCGAGATTAAACACATAAGGCTAGTGTTTAATTCACTCGAAAGTTGGCTCTGATACCAACATGTCACACCCCGATTTCCACGTGTAACCCGATGGGCCCGGTGGGGAATATTGTGACGCAAGTTGATATCATCATTACCAATCAATACAAGATAACACAGCGGAAGTCTGGATAATTACTATTACAAACGTTTGAATGTTCAAAGTTCAAAAATAAATACAACGCTTGTAAATAGATCCACAAGCGGATTGAAAAGTGAATACAATATATATTTAACAGACTAAGGCCTTCTAAGCAAAGGAGTTGCAAATTCCTCTTAAGCTGCCGAGCACTACCAGCCTATTTACATACTTTCGTCACCTGCGGTTAATCTTTTGAAAATACGTCAGATAATTCTGGTAAATACAATTAACTGACTCATTTTGAAAACATTTTGAAATGTTTATTGTACACAATGGTACCTTTTTGTTTAATAAATAACTCGGGACAATTATATTCATGTTATTAGTTTTACATGCTAATAAACTTAGAGCCCGAAAACTATGTCGGGAACATGATTAATCGACACACCACTTTAATACCTTTAATAGGTACACCCATAATGGGTTATAATTTATTTTAGCATCTCTTGGGTGTATGCCTACACCCCGTGCTTAGGTCGTGGCCATTTACAATTAAATGAGCCGTGGATATCGAGGACAAGGTCGTTTTAACCCCCAAATGTTTAATATTAAGTAATACGAATTAAAATGGATTATTTGAATTCCCGACTCATTGGTCTTTGATCCCATATCCAAATATGCGGTATTAATATACCGTATCCCAAGTCTATATAGGAAAATAAGTTAAAAGTATTTACCTGCCTAGCAAAATCTTTAAAATAAGAAAATAAGCAAAGCACAGCCGTAATCAATTAACTAGCTTGGTGATAATCTACCGGAAGTCTCTATTCTGGAATGGATGTTATTATAACCGATTAGTTAGCTAGCGGGTCTTTATTTAGTCATTGACTTAGACCGGCTAACTTAAAATAAAGATAATGGTACGATACGCTAGATTAAGCGTTGACCGGAAAAGAATGTATGTTGGACCCGACAAGTACTAGGACTTGCATAATATGAGTTACCATTTTACATTCTGGTATTTGCGAATAATTTGATATGTTATACCCGTTTCGGTTAAACTACGTAAAACTAGTTATGTAGGCCGAACCGTACGCATATAACGAAATCGGGTAACCGGGTGAGTCCTATACAAGTTCCATATGCCATTATACTTTAAACATGTTGTAACACCAGTAAGTTATCAACTTGTTGGTCTGTTATGGTTTTAAAATCAAAATAAGCCTAAAAGGACAATTTGGTCATTTTACGGCTTATAAAAGGATCTCATGAGCAAACTAATGTAATGGTCATAAACTTACTGTAAAAATAGTTTAATTATGATGTTATATCAGTAGGATATCAACCTTATGTGTGGTGTTAAGTTTAAGACCAAACTATGCCCCGAAAGGGCATTTTGGTCATTTCACACATAGCCTTGATAACTTATTTGGGTATCTGAGTGTAAATCATGTACCTACTGTAATTATATATAAAATATGTTTTAAAATCAGTAGGTATCAAGTTTCGGGTCATAGATACGGTCTTGAACCATACTATGTGCCGAAACGGCGATTAAGGCGCTAAATGACGATTTAATTGGTGTTTATGTGAAACTGGTGTTAAAATCTATTTTGGTATGTTAAACACATATTATTTAACATAATATATCAGTGTATAAAAGATCTGGTTCCTTAAATGCTTTAAATCCCATGTTAAGTGCCGAAAGGGCAATTTCGTCGTTTAGAAGCTTAATACGCGAACTTATAAATAAACTCAGTTTATAATCTGAATTAATATCTCAAATAATCCTAATAATGATGCTACATCAGTAGGTATAAGGTTTTGAGGCCAAAGTTATGTTTAAAGCAATTTACGTGTTAAAGGTAGTTTAGTCGCAAAATGTGTAAATTATGCGAAATAACCATTTCTTGGATTTTAAATCAGAAAGTTGGCCTCAACAAGTTCAATAACTTAGTATATCAGTTTATAACCCATATTCATGCTCATGTATGTTTAAACTTTGTTTTTTAAGCTCTTAGGGATCGTTTAGCAAAATTCGGCATATTATTGCATAAACACTCGGATTACTAAGTAACCACGTCATATAACTCCAGAGGGTTATATTACAATATATCATGGTCACAATGCAACACAATTTTAGTTTCAAATGTTGCTGATTCGGGTCAGAACTGAAAGTCAAAGCGGAGGTCAAACACCGCGACTTCCGGTTGCGAACCGACTCAAGACTTGGATTTGTCGAGTAAAACATGTTTAGACATGTTCTATTAACATTTACCAAGTTGTTAGAGTGTTAAAACACATTTTATAACCTTCACATTATGAATTATGAACTTATTTAGGATCTGCCCCGTTGATTTTCTGTTGACTTTTCCTTTGACCCGACAATTGACCAAGCGAACGTGGTAATAAGGAGGCACCCTTTCGAGGGATTAATATCTACATAATTACAGTCACGTAACCACATTCGTTGCATATAATGACTGAGCCGTTGTGGTTTTATCCTAAAGTCAAAGCGTTTTTACGTCAACGATTTGACTTAGGCTTTAATCCTAATGAAACTGAACAAGGGTGGTTAGGAACACTTACTAGAGGTCCTAGCATGAAATGTTACTGACTTGGGTGCTCTATGAGGTCCAGAGAACACCAGAGGAGCAAGTTGTGAAGAAAAGGAGCAAATGAGCAAAGGATCTCATGAATCAAGACCTTTTATATAGTGGTGGTGAAGTGAGGAGGTGAGTCCAAGTGTTAGCAGGAGTTGTGAGAGTTACACAAGTGTTTTGGGACGTAAAAGGAGCAGGGAGATGGGTGGCATTGCGCACAAGGTGGCAGAACAGGAAGCTGCCAAGAAATCACTCGATGGCGACCCCTTGCGGACCGTAAGGCTTTTGCCTTGCGGTCCGTAAGGGCCTTAAGGTGGCAAAAATTTTTAACCTGTTGCGGGCCGTATGGGTTATGCCATGCGGTCCGCAACCACCTTCCAAAAACACAAATTTGGCATTCTTTCACATTTAGTCCCTCGACTTCTTTAGTTGCCATTCAGAGGTTGTTATTAACATGATGGCGACTTTTAGTCCCTCTCGTTTTAGCACACGACATATGAGGATCAGCGGGACACGTGTCGGACTTTTACGGGTCGTGATTTTACGAGGTGTCACAAGTAACTCGAATTTATTAAGTATAATGATATTGTATTATATTGACCCGATTCGTTTCTAAACAAAATTTACGTTAAAATGTAATAAAAATGTATTATATTGACCCGATTCGTTTTTAAAATAAATTTACGTCAAAATGTAGAACAACTGAAGACGTCCATAAAAATAAACACAAAAATGTAATATATTTAACGTGATTCATTTTCGATTAAAATGATGTTGAAATGTAAAACAACGTGAATTTATACCCGATGTGTACATAAAGATAATCGCTAAAATTCGAGGGGGTCAAAATGGCATGTTACAAAGTTTTTAGAAATTTTAGAAGGTTTAAATGTCAATATTAAAAGTTGAGAGGTGAAATTCAAAAAATGAAAAAAAAAAGTTTGGTGAAATTTACAAAAAGACAAAAAAAAAAGTTAGCGTAGCTAAAAAGTTTACAAATTATATATATAATAATCATGGATGATGAGTTGTTATCCCCACTAATTACAAGAAACTGCCATTAATATGGTAAATTATTTATTTACCATAAATGTGTGTTTTTTACAACTGTGAAATTCACATATTTTATGTCATATACAAGAATAACGGATGATGAGCTTTTATCCCTATTAATTACCAGAAATTGTTATTAACAAACTTTCCTGCATAGTATAAATAACAGGTACTATAAAATAAATTTGTTAAAAAAATCTTAAAAACTATTGATTTTCTTATTTTCCTTGGAAACAAGTTACAAAATATTATGATTTTTATGATAGTGCTTATCTCAACAGTCTATTAGATAATTCATGTGTGTAATATGTTGTTTTTTTTATTGAAACTGATTTGTATGTGTTAGATCAAAACTGCTTAAAGTTGAAAAACATTTTAGTATTAAACAATTATAACTCTAACTAAAGTCAAAGTAACAAACAAACCAGCCCTGAACAACACCGGTATCCATATCAGCATCATTTTCAAAGATTAATATAAAACACGGGTCGATATGTTTTAGCATATCACGTTTTTATTTTTCTTGGTTTTGGGTTTCCGTCGCTATAATAACTGTCGATGTTGTAACGAAACGAATCGATACCTATCAGATTCCCGTCACGTAATTTCTCAAAATTGTTAAGATGCTCGTTACAACTTTCGAAGCATAGGGTACAAGTGTCGTATACATCTATACCTAAATTGTCCGTATTTAATAAAGTTATTCTAATTAATAAGATTATTTAATTCATTAGATTAGATTAGAATTAATTAAAAACAAAAAGGTTAGGAATAGTGTCCTGACCACATGTCAGGAAAGCATTGGTTTTTTCCTTAATCATACATTATTATTGGATATATATGTTTTGATTTAACAGCTTTATGTAATTGTTGCTTTGTTGTAGTGGTTTGTGTGTTGTTTGTTTAGGTGTTGGCTGGTGGGTTCAACTCCAAGGGTTTTATTTTTCAACTTTTATGGGTGGGACACGTGCACCCTAGATGGACAGGTGTCGACTTCACCAAAGTGATGAAATGGAAGCTGAAACTAAAACTAAACCCACTTTGGGGTGCGGATTTACGGCATGGATTAACATGTGGGCTGAGTGGCCTTTACTGGTAAGACTCAAAAAATTTTAGGTATGATGAGGCTTGGGTTTGAGGATGGCTTGACCAAAATTTTTTTTTTTTTCTTTTAAAATAATAGATAATATAGGATACAATGCACCTAATAGCCACTTTCCAGCTCAGATGGGTAGCCCCACCAACACCCATACTAAACCCACATTAAAAAGGCCACGCCCAAATCGCATGAGCGTTTCCCCAATCCCGCCCAAACACCCACCCATACCCCATAGCCTAACAATGAACAATACCATTTTTTTAATGATATAAGTCATAAGATCGAAAAATTCTATCAGCTATGACCTCACCCCTTGCCACCATCATCTAACCACCAGTTCACCACCGTTGATGAAGAAATAAGGTCACAGTCTTCACAGGCCTTAGATCCAACCAGTTCTCCGGCGAAGAGGTTAGATCCAACCGTTTAGTTTTGTCTTTTGGTAGCACCGGCGAATCACGCAATTCTCGGATCATATATAAGCACATTTGATACTCTGATTGCAGTCTTGAAAGGCGAATAGCAGAAGGGGTTTGACTTCGATCGTAGTAGAAGCACGTCGTTTCAGGTTTACGACTCTCGTCCCTTTTCATGACATATTTTTGTTGTTACTTTAGAATATTTCATCTCTGTTATCTTGATGATAAGGCTTGGTATAATTTGAGGTTTCAATTCAATTAAATAAGGAGTAATATTGATTTTGTTTCTTCTGCCGTTTTGTTTTGTTGGAACTGTCTGTTATATTGGTGGTACGGTTTGATTCAATTTGAGGCTTCCATTCAATAATTAGTAATATTGATTTTGTTTCTTTTGCCCTTTTATTAGAATGTTTAATCAAAACTCTTCACAACAGTTTCTTCATAGTCTTTGGGTTGTATATTTTTTTTCTTTGGTTGCAATCCAGTTTAACATCCTAGCAATGTTTTGTTTGCTAAATCGAGTAATATGTATAACCTATAGTTTTTAGGGGTTGGCTTGATTTTGATGTGAATTGTTTTTTTTTTTTTCGGTTTTGATTCTCAGATATGGTTCTGATGTAGAAGCGTAAGTAACCCAGGTGAGTTCAGTTTCATCTTTTCTGATTAAATCGATATTTTTACCAAGTGTAAGTTCTTTGGGCGACCCCTCTTTGTCAATTGAGAGTAGATAGTTGAAATTTTCAAAATATATTTGATCATGTCTTGACATGATGCAGAATCTTGTCTATGATAGATATTAATTTTCACCCTTCACACCTTTTGATTGGACAAATATGATGCTTTTAGGTAGTTTTTTTTACGGTTTTCTTAACTATACATGTTGTACTGGTAGGTTATCGCTTATTTTAAGTTGATTTACAGATTAATGGAGATATATCCATTGGTCTTTTTGTGGCAACTTATGTTGCAGCCATTATGGCTCTGAGCCGCCCTTTGTTGATGTTTTTTGAGTAACCATTGTTTGGTTTTGTGAGCCTGTTTCAGGTTTAAAAGCACAAACTCAAAGCCGTTGTCGCCAAGTTGTGAATGTGAATGGCTTTTGTACCATTTTTATGGTCCCACTTTGTTGTGAAATTAATCCGGCAATTATGATTGCTTGCTAGCTGGCATGGCAACTTCGGTTGCAGCCGCGGCGGCGCTAAGATGACCTCACTTGATAATTTTTGAGAAATTATTTGTTGGTTTTGTGACCTTGATTCGACTTTAAAAGGTCAAACCTGCTCTTTGCAGTCGATCTTTCGCCAATCAACCAGCTCTCAGCTTCTCCGCCCATCGCCCCACGCCCCACCGTTGCGCCAATGTCGTGCTGGTGTTCCGCGCCCACATCTCGGTATCCCCTCTGCACCCACAATACACTGCCTTATGCATAAACTTTTGTTTGTAAAACAATGTTGCGGTCTAGAAAACTCGAAGAAGGCCGTTTGAGTACTTTTGGGTTACAGATTTGTGTGCTAATATTGTTAAATTGCAAACAAAGCTCCTTTTGAAGTCATAAGTCTGGCTGGATCTATCGTAGATGCATTTGGTTCGGGCCTTTGTTTTCACCCGTTAATTCAGGTTTTGGTATTCGATACCCTCTTTATGAATTTTAACTTTTGTCTTTGTAAATGCATTGCACCAAAATGATGATGGCTTTTATAATGTAATTTCATGTTATTTTGTGCAGCATTTTACTTATAGAAGTGTCAGCAGTTCTCAAATAAATGGTATGTATTCAAACCTCTTATTTGTCCAAATTCATCCTTGCTTGAAAAGTAAAAGAAAGAAGGCACATAATTTATAGGTTTTGATAGCTAACAAGGTGGATATGACAGCTATTATGGTTTTTTTTTTTTGCTATATTGGTATGCTTAGAAGATTTCAGTTTCTTTAGAACTTAATTTTGTGTAGTCATAGGGTGTTGAAAGATTATACCAATTTAGAAGTTAAGTTTTTTGTCTGTTTGACCATCAAAGTCAAAATTAGACTTTATTTATGCCACTTTTCCACCATTTTCATTCAGTTTGGTGCTTTTCATAAGCTATTGCTCATGCTACAGGTCAACAGTGGTGAACAAACAAAAGTGAAGGCTACTAAGTTGTTGAAGTTGATGAATGAATAGAATAACAAGTTGGAATGTTTTGGTTCAGGACATTACAAGTGTCTTAGAAGGTTTTATCGATTCATTTTTGCTTTTCTTTTTCCCATTTTTCCTTTTCCGTTTTTAGTATCCATTACGATATGTTTTGATATTGCGTCAAGTACGCTGGTGCTTTTTTATTTGATAAATAGAAAAGTATAAGATTGTTGTGTTGAAGAGATGAGCGCGAAACTGAAATATGAGGTGTGTGTTGGGGTTAAAGTACCAGGTGATCGTGGTAGATTCGCAGCGCAACGCCCGCGGGTATTGTACCTAGTTAATTATTATTGTAATTATCTTATTTAGTTATACTTTATATTAATATCATTTTAAAACACAGTTTACAAAGTGCTATGCCTATGATACCACATCTAAAGCATCATTTTATAATTTTGCCCCTCAAAATTGTAATAATAATGAACTAAATGAAAATTTACATTTACAATTACATTACAATTAATTAGGTGGTGAATGATTCAATAGTTGCTCGTATCTTCTTTATTCTCATGTTGGGTTAAAGGAAACTGAAATTCGTAGGTTGCTTCCCATCCGTAACGAATGACCTTTATGCAACCAGTTGTTTAAGATTTATAAACCATTTGTTCCCAATCATTTCCTCTCTACCAAACTGTACCCTCTTCAATCTACTCTGTCTTTATTCTTTGTTTTCGATTATCATTGATTTTAGGTGAAACTCGTGGTGTAACGTGCGGCAAAAAAACATATATACCCGCAGCAACGCACGGACATTCCCGCTAGTATAACAAAAAGAGTGATTGGAATTGTATTTTATAAGTTACTAATAAAAAATTTTTATTTCAAAATTTTTACCATTTACCTCTACATATACCTCAACCATTTTAACCACACCAATCTATAACTCCTCAACTTCATATTTTTAAAGTTTTGCTTCCACCATGTAGCCAAACATGAACGCTTAGAATCCGAGCCACCCCTAATATGAAACTTGTCCACCTGTCAATCCAAACAACCCATATTATCTCAATCAAAGCACGTATCAACCTACAATACCAATCGTACGGAGGTCATAAACAGTATAAGGCAGAAAAAGGCCTCACGATTACGATGGTAGAAGCTTGGAATCTACTTAGGAAATCATCAAAGTGGCATCGTGTACCGCCATGCAGCCTGGCCGAGCATCTAAACAGTCCAAGACAACATCTAGTACGAATCAACCGAGTTCTCAAACCGCGTCGAATGCACGTGCCCATATATTAAAAGACATCGACGACGACTTAAATTTTGACGACTCGGAAAAGCTACCACGTCCGCCCGGTAGAGATAAGAGCAAGGCAGTGGCGGCAAGAGTCCAAGGAATCTCTTCCTCGTCTAGAACTACATCTAGGTGAAATCGCACGTCGAAAGCTTGGACTAGAAAATTTCTCAATTACTAAAATTTAAAGAACAAACACAAATGGAAAACAAAACAATTACAATGTGTTGTGGTTTAACTAAAAAGTGAATTTTAAGGTCATTCCACTTTAGTCACTTCGACCCTTGGTTCGGTAGCTACATATTATTTTTCTCGTATCGGTTTCATTGATTGTATTCTAGGTCTTAATCTCGCCTTTTAGGGAGGGTATGAGCTTATCAAGAAAATGATGTGGGTTATATTAAAGATATTAAAAATAATATGGCTCCAACTAGACTAAGAGGGCGTTTGATTCGCGTAATGTTTTGGAATTGGAATTGGAATTTATATAGGAATTAGAATTAGAATTTGAAGGAATTGGATTTGGAATTTAAACATTTCAATTGGAATTGGAAATTGTTGGAATTGGGATCTCAATTCCATTTTTGTTGTACTTATCTGTCTCCTGTTTGTTAGCATAGAGATAGGTAGGTTAGTTGATGAGTACTATTGTTCCTGTTGATCGTATCAATCAAATTTAAGCTTTGCTCTCACCTCTAAAATTCTACTATTCAATTACCACGGCTGACGAGCAAACATGACATCACCATCAATGGTGCAGCCAATAACCTAACCCTAGTTACTTGTCACAAATGATCTTCAAAACTTGGCTCTGGCACTGATGAACTTGTAATTGGCGACCAAACCCAATGCATGGTTGCATTTAGATAACATGAATTAAATATTGCATCGGAGGCCAAGTGCATTTGGACGAAAGCACGTCACTAAGTGCCTTGCATTTAGAATAAATGTGGGGCCCCTTTTACATAAAGCATTTAGTATTTTACTAAATAACATAAAGCATCTAATATTTTCATTTTACCAAAATTAATAGTTTCATATTACCAAATAACATAATAAAGCATCTAACATTTTTATTTACCAAATAAAAAAAAACCGATAATAATTATTTTTCCCTTTTATTTTATTTATCTACAACAGTTACTTACATTAATATTATTACTTTTTTTTAATCTTAGATAATCATTAATGGTTAGTTTCAAACCTCTATGAATACACTTATATAATTTCAATTTCTTTCTCATATAATTTCAATTTCAGTTTTCTTCACACCTTATATCTGGGTATTAAAATAAATGTAAAAAATTGTGATGATATGGAAATGCAAGTATTGCTAAATATGTTTGTAGGGTTGAAGTGGAAATAAGTATTTTTATGCATTTATAAAAATCTGATGTGGCACCTGACTAGACGCATTTATAAGACTATCCACTATCACAACCCAACCCAACCCAACCCAATTTTTCATTAAAATACTAATTTCTCTCTCTTCCACCTACAAAACCCAACCAAATCCAATTTTTCACTCACATTCACAACCCAACCTAAATTAATATTTTATTATATAAATATGATTTGTAGTTACTATAAAACAATTAAATATATAAAGATATAAAAGTTAAATAATAGAAAAAAGAAAAAAGAATTAAATAAAATATAAAAGTTGGTTGCAACCATTGGTTGCCACCACAACCTTGTTGTCCATTTAATTTAATTATTTAATTAAAATAATTTCCTTTAGTTTTGTCTTATGTTCCACGTGGCAACCGTTTGTGTCATTTGGTCACCATAGTGACTAGTCTAAGTTCATTTAACTTCTTAGATGATGGTCTAACACTTCATTAATCTTACAAAACGTCTTATGTCTTTCATGAAATATCATCTCTATTTCCTGTTTAACAAGTTTCTAATTCAATTATTTTCTTGTGTTTTTCTTATAAAGGATCTAAAAACCAATCTAATCTCCTACTCAAGGGAATGCCCAGCCAGTTAAACTTCGTTCCAGTCTGTGTCACAACCATCAGTTCATTCGCTGCAGAAGAGACAATTGATGACCTGACATCATTGTCTAGGTCATCCGCATAGTAAAATTTTTGACAATCATTGTAACTCATTATTAATAAACCTCATAAGCTTCAATTTCATTTTTCAACTCTTACACTTTGTTCCTGAGTTTATTTAAAAAGAGAAAATAAAAGAAATAAGAACATATTTTGTTCCTGAGTTTCATTTAATAAAGGAAAAAAAAAAATGTTGTGTTCCTCAGTTTCATTTAAGAAAGAAAAGAAAGGTAAGGAAAAAAAACTTGGCTAAATTCTTTAACTTTTTATCAACATGTCATTAATGTTTTTGGTTCACATATAGTATTAAGAAATAAGAAGTGTAGGTAGTGGTGTTCTTTAATAACTAGAGTTATGGTCCCATAATAAAAAATGATGTAGCCAAGTAGGGTTATTGAGTTTGTTTTTCTTTAAAAAAAATTAACATTAAGACTCTTCATGTAGAAAATCCAACACAAAAAGGGTAACAATTATAAATTCCTTCCATTATTTATGACTGGAAGCCAAACCTCATACCATCATAATTGATGAGCAAGTTAAAAAACAACCCTAAATAATGCCTCACTTTCATTTTAACCACTAAAAGTACAACCCACAAACCTAAACGTACAACTCACCCCCACTATATCTAACCCCTCAAAAGCAATGGTGGTTCCATGAATGCGCACCACCATCATTACTTTAATCAGTATAGTTAGGACACGTAGCCCTAGGCTCAGTCGTCTTCACCGCCGGCGATGGAGGAACCAGCGTCACTAACAGCTCCGACGGCAGATCAGCAGACAATCCTTGCAAATAAAAAGTATAAAACAGCTTAAACAGAAACATCAACTGCTGCTGAAGCTTCACTTGACTGTACGCTCCGGCGAACACTCAATCATATGATGCCATGTCATTTCCCTCTCTAACTCCTCTCTTGTCAAAAAAACGTAAGAGGTGCACCCCTCATGAGGGGTGAGGGAACCTTTTTTATGTTTTTTAAACTATTAATTATTTAAATGAAACATAATTTAAACAAAATAAAAATACAATAAATTAAAAAAAATTACATTAAATTAAAAATAAAATAAAAAACATTACATTAATTAAAAATACTTAAAATTATTAATCTTCGTCGTCGGAGTCCACCAATAGGTTAGGTAAATCCATTCTTCCGAGATGCTCAACGAGATCATGTTTTAGTCCCCAATGCGTATCTTCATCCATTAGCTCGTCTAACAAACTGTTATCGAGGGCTGGCTCGACTGGAGGATTCCGAAGGTGTACCGGTGCTATCGCGTTTCCGTCGTCTTTTAAAATCATATTATGTAAAATAATACACGTATACACCACGTACCGGATTTTTTCACACTCCTAGCACGCATTGGCCGATTCATTATACCCCATTTTGACTTCAAAACACCAAAAGCCCATTCTACGTCTTTCCTTGCCGCCTCATGTTGCTTCTTGAACTTCTTTTCGTCTAGTAGGTGAGGATATGGAAATGATTTGACAGAAACAGACCATGAAGGGTAGATTCCATCCACGAGATAGTAACAACGTTTGTATAAATGGTTGTTCACATAAAGTGGACATTTGGGGGCCGTTCCATTTCATTGAGTATCAAATAATGGAGATTGCTGAAGCACATTGATGTCGTTTTGTGCACCCGGTGGACCGCAAAAAGTATGCCAAACCCATAAATCTTGAGAGGCCACCGCTTCGAGCATAACTGTAGGGTAACGGTGATCTCCTCTCATATATTGACCGCGAAACTCGTGGGACATATTCTCCATATGAAATGGGTTCAATCAAGGCTACCCACCGTACCAGGAAAGTGATGTTTATCCTCGTGAGCTTGGTACAAAAGCGTCATGTCGTGGTGTCACACCCCAACCGATGGCGGAAACATCGAGGCGGGACGAAATAGATTGCTCATTGCTCATAAAACTAATAGTGACAATAGTTTATCAAACCGGATTTCATTTCATGCGTAAATTGTCATACATTACAAGGGAAAATTTAAATACAACATTAACTAAGACAACATTTGATACAACAATAATAAACCTAAACATCTAAATGTGTATCTAGCGTCATCGCTACTTCGTTTTCATGGCATCAACCTTCTCAACCTGTAATATGTTTAAAATACGAGTTCAATGCAAAAGCAAAGACGAGTATACAAGTTTGAGCATAGCATACGTATAAGCATAAGTTTAAACAAATCCACATGGCAACTAAGTTTACATACGAGCATATACAAGGCATGCGATATTTCTAGTCAACCCTCTGTTTATGCAACTAGTATAAATAATTCAACATGACCACTCGTTCACGGGCGGTGCGTTACTCCTATAGCGCTATACATGTCAAATGGAGGCTCAAAATAAGCTAATGACTATGGTATCACATACGTTCGGTCCTAGTATAAGCATAACATACGTATCAAAGCGTTCATGTATAATGGATTGTTCGTGCAAGTATTAAAGCATAAGTTTTGTGTTGTTTTTATATGTAAACATGTTACACCCCAAAAGTGGTAAACGTAAAAGGGGGTTCGAGTATACTCACGGTTTTGCAAGCGTTCCGACTTGGTAATCCGTGAATAGTTGTTAAGTTGCGGGATGAACACCGAGTTATCCTACAAGAGGAAATCGTAGGTGTGAGCGTTGGAATGATAATGAGAGACTCGGGATTTGGAATGATGCAATCAAAGTAACGTATACGAAATTACTCACTAAGGTATAGCACTTGTCCTTGACACTTATAATAACCCATAAGGATTAGGTGTGGTTTCATAGGTTCAAGACCTATAAGAATCGTTGACAAGGAACTACACACATAGTGATAAACTTATTAACTTGATAGATGCTTATTTAGTCATTATCAAGGGTTCGGTTTCAAGGATTATATTATAGTCCATATGTATATATATCTAGTATAATCATGTAGGAGGTGGGAGGATGAACCATCCACTTAGGTACCTCTTAGTGTCATGTAATTCAAGTAGGAGATGGGAGGATTAACCATCCACTTTGGGACCTCATATGATGTTCACCACTTACACAAGTTAATATAGGTAACAAGGAGGGTCTTAGAACAAGAAGAAAAATGTAAATGACAAGAATGTAAAGTGTGTCACCACTATACCAAGTAGTCAAGTGAACTACAACCCGGGGAGCACACATCGACACACGTCGACGGCTAGACGGGGTTGTGACATTTTAGAGCTAGCAAACTACTTGGGATAATAATGAAAATCATCAAGTGATGTGTGGTCTCAAAGTTAGGATAGCCCAAGCTAACCAAGGTGGACACACTATCATCAAGCTTTTGGCTTGGCATCACTTGTGAGCTTAAAGCTCTTCAAAACAGAAAGTTTAGAGTGTTAAAACACTCTTAATTACATGTATAACAACCTTGTTTAGTCTCACTAATCATAGCTTTGATTGTAAGCACAAGAACACAAAGTTGTTTGATGAAAACATAAGTTTTGAAAGAGTTTTGTTAAAATCAGAGAGTTTCTTGCACTTCAACCTCAAACATGAAGGAGTTCTATCTTGGTTTTCCATGGAAAAACCTAAGGAAACAATCCTAGAGGTGTCCCAAGTGCTAAGAAAGAAAGAACAATGAAAAAGATGAAGTGGAAGTGAGCTAGAACTCACTTTGGAAACATTGATGTTTCTGCCCAACTTCTGAGATTAGCAACAGATTTGAAGTGATTAGAGAGTGAGTTTAGAGTGTTTGTAAAGTGGAGAAAGTGTGGAGGTAGTGTGGGTTTTATAGTTGAGGATTAGGGTTAAGTAGGTGGGCATTTAGTGCAAGAAGCACAATCCTTGTGCTTTAAAATTGACCAACCATGAGCTGGATAATGTTTCTGACGAAAAGGAAGACTGGCGGGGTGCGACTAGGAAGGGTCTGGACGGTCGCGGCCCGCGAGTGGGTTGGAGAAGTTTGATTTTTGGCAATTTAGGCCCCTGAAGTTTATATTTGGTGGTTTGGGGGTGTTTTAAGCATAAAAGACATAGTATAAGGGGTATTTACGTAATATAAGCATAATAATAAGTACTAACAAGTATGATTAAGTATACGAATCGTGTATAAGTATCGTATGCTGCATGTATGTCACGTATTTGCAAGTTTGTCACGTTCCCAAGTATCAAGCATGAACGTTTGAATGTGTATAAGTATGAAATATTACGAATAAGTATAACACGAATGAGAATAACAATATGAGTTTTCATTATGATTCAAGTCTCGGTTTACAATGATTACAAAGATTACAATGAAAGGATGAATATAAGATACAAAGGTTTCAAAAATAGAAATACATCACGAGCTTTCTAAATATGGAAAGTATGAAAATGTGGGCGTTACACGTGGGTTGTTGGCCTACGTAAGAACTCGGGAGCGTAAATTGAACATATCGTTTGGCAGAAATACTCTAGACACTCGCGTGAAGCCCTTTCGACCATATGTAAATATTCTTCGTTCACGTCTGGAGTGTTACCGGTTGCAAGTTTTATTAATAGCTGATGTTACTTTTTGCAACGGTGTAAAGCTCTTCTTCATTCTCCCATTTAAGCCCTCTTCAAACCACAGGTTATTAGCTTCCACATCGCTCACAATTTTTAAAAACAATCGTTTTGACATACGAAATGAAATAACCATAAATTAACTAATAATAAATACGTATTATTGTATTATGTTCTATAAGTAGTGTAGGATCGAGTTCCTCTGATAGCAACTGTACCCTAGTTGTATCTAGTCCATATTTGCGGAATTAATATGAATTAGTGATGATTTACACAAGATATATGTTTAAAAGTCGGTTTATTGATCAATTCAAGTGTACATTTGAGTTCCAAACTGACAAGAGCTCCGCCGTCGATTTTGCAAAAACTTAAACAACAAAACACACACCACCTATATATAGGTATACAAGTTCGCACCAAAAAGGTGATGACCAAGTTCGTCCGAAGTTAACTTCGTGCGAACTTCTCCACCTACATACAAGTTCGTGCGAACTTGTCTACTTCACTACAACTTCGTGCTAACTTGGTCATGTGTTCAATTCTAAAAGTATTACAATATGATTTACAAACCGATAGAGCTTCGCCGTCAATATCGCAAAGTTCTTTCAATGAGAGACCCTTGACATCCTATATGTAGACACACAAGTTCGCTCGAAGTGTGTCCTGGCTAGGTCAAGTTCGGCCGAACTTGATCAGCCTACTACAACTTCGGCCGAACTTGTGTTTACATCATAAATAAATCTCAAGTTCTAACATATTCAAGCCCTAACCATACAGACTCGATCCAAGACCTAGACAATAGACATTATGCATCAACAAATTTCTTATGCTACTTCCCCTTTTTGCAGCTAAGAAAATCATCGTTTAAATGAATGTTTTTGAGACTGACACCCTCCACTAGGTTGTTGTGAACCAAATGATTCACCTTTCGTAGATGTACGTGACCCATCTTTCGATGCCAGGGAATGACTCCTTTTATGTTGCCTTCAATACAAAGCACTGAACTTTCTTTGTTGAAGTGGATGCGACGCTCATGTCAAATACATACATATCATTTTCTTGTGGAGCGTGCATGAGGATCCACTCCTTAGGAATTTTTCGAATCCTTGCTTAAGAATAAGGCATTCCTTGTCATTGAAGTGCGTTGTGAACTTTTTGTCTCAGATCTGCGAGATGCTTAGCAGATTGTTCTCCAACTCAGCAATGTAGTTAACCTTATCAAATGATACCACACCATTTGTAAGTACTCCATCACCAACGATTCTACCTCCTTGTGTACCCGCAAACCCAACATGTCACACCCGACCATGTAAAACAACAAACCGTGGCGGAAACGTCGGGGAATGTCGTAACAGAATTATTGTTTCAATAACCATGACACATAAGTTGAGTTTCATTAATTAATATTGTTTACATTGTCTTGGATAAAAACGGAAATACAACAAAAGTTAAGCTATTATTCTGATTTTATAGTCACTAAGGCCCAGTCCGCCCTAAGTGTAGCTAGCTTGACATCAAACATTTGCACTTGAAACATATGTGAAAATAAAGTCAGCAAAAAAAAGCCGACGAGTACATAGGTTTTGTGTTGATGCTTCATGGCTTTGATTATTTTAAGAAAAGTTTAAAGTAATACAAAAGTCGCCATGAACCATAAAAAAATTCTTTTATAAAAACCATATGAAAAATCAATATGATATAAAAGAAATAATATATGGTTAAATAGATAACCAAAAATATGTTTTGTCTTGTGTAAAATTGTTATGTCTTGTATTCGTTTAACATGATTTAGATAACGCCACAATATGTAAGGTAATTAAAGCACTTATATATAGGAAGTACCATCGGCGTATCCACCATGCTTTTATCACATTACATACGTCACGCTATTTAAATCATTCATCATAAACCAATCATCAAAAGCCTTGTGTAATGCAAACAATGTCGAGTAAATCAATGTCATGTAAAAAATGTCGAGTAAACAATGTCGAGTAAACCAATGTCGAGTAAACAATGTCGAGTAAACAATATCGAGTAAACAATGTAGAGTAAACCAATGTCGAGTAAACAATGTCGAGTAAACCAATGTCGAGTAAACAATGTCGAGTTGTATAGACCATTTGCTTTTATTATTAAGACATATATTATGGGTTGTTGGCGAATACATTCAAGCCTTGTTGACTGTCGGATAAACCCCTATCCGGTTAAGGGTTTATCAATGTTCATCGGATTCTGTCATTCCCTAAGGTCACTTCCAAACAAACCTAGGAAGCGGGAACGGGATTGTCAATCCTATGGTACCATTACATACTACCGGTCGGCGTGATCAATGTTAATGAATGTATCATTGTCGAGTTCAACGCACCAAAATGTCACATAACAAATATAAGCATGTCTTGAAAATGTCTTTGAAAATGTCCATTAAAATGTCTTTTGAAAATGTCCATTAAAATGTCTTTGGAAAATGTCTTTGAAAACCATGTACTAGTATGCTAGGTCAACATACATAGCAAAAATGTCTTTGAAAAACCAATGTGTTAATTATGCAAATCAACATGTAAATCAAATGCATTAAAAGTCATGTAGTATATGTACTAGTAATCAAAGCATGTAATATGTCATGAAAACACGAAAGTAATCATAGGCACAATATGTTTCACCCCAAAACATTAGAAAATGTAAAAGAGGGGACTATGGACTCACTTGAGATTGCAAGTATCTTTGATCTAGTGATCTAACAATGCTCGGAAAGTCAAGGAATCAAGTGGCACCTAGGATGGAATCACTATGTTAATAAATCCGAACCTAAATCGGGAGATGGGATAAAATGAGATCTTAAATCAAATGAGTGTTGGAACTCATATGATATGGTTTAACTAAGCCTACATTCTGATTTGAAAGCAAATCCTAAGTGCTTATGACCCGCTACGACTCGTTAAGGTAGTTTAACCTACTTTAATGTGTCGTTTACGCAAAAGCGCGTTCGGATGGTCTAACTAGTCCTATGATAAGTCTTATATGCCTAAACATGTTTGATAATGTTGCACAATCAGTTTAAGTGTCAAAATTTAGGTTACATATGCTTAGATTGCATTTATGCACAAAAAGGGCATTTTGGTCATTTTCCTAAGGCATATAACTACCTGTCATACAACTACTTAAACGAAGTACTCATAAGGTATAACCCCTGGAGGTTATTCACTATACAACCATGGCCACAAAATATGTTTGTTCGGATCCTAATGATCGACCAAACGGGTGGGGTTCGAAAGTCTAAGCGGTTGTCAAGACCGCTTGACTTACGACCCTAAATAAGCACTAAACTAGAAGTGACGAGTTAGACATGCTAAAACATGTCTAACCTAAGTTTTAAAAATGTTTTGATATACAAAAAGTGTTTTGATACCCTGAAATATTTCCGTCGGATAATGCGCATTTATCGCATTATTGACCGAAACTTTGACTCGTCAGAACAACTAGTTAATGTGGTAATCAGTAGGTATCGTCGCAAGGACTATAACCATCGTGATTACGATCACGTTGCAAAGTTCAAATGAACTTTGTCTTGACCAATTTATGATCAAAGCCGAAAGTCAAACACTGTTTGACTTTTAGCTTGAAATAGCTAAACAAGCCAAGGAAGAACACTTACTTGTGTTCTGGAAGAAGATGAGTTCAGGTGGGAGGCCTTTAACAAGTGGTAACAACTCCTCCTAGAGTGTATGATGAGAAAGAAAAGAAATGAGCAATGGATGAATGGAATAGAGCTTGCTATTTATAGGAGTTCTTGGATTGTAGGATTATTACATGTGGATTATGTGTTCTCCAAGGTATGATCTCCACCATACAAGTGTTAGGGACTGATTTGAGGACTTGTTGAACACTTAACATGGTCCCCAAAACAGAGAAATAATCAAACAAAACAAGTTGCAAACAGCTGGAAGCTGGCTGGAAAGTTTCTGCTGTCTGCGCACTGCTTACAGACCTTATGGTCCATGGCTTATGGTCCGTAAGCCTTGTGCAGGGGCTGAAGTTTGTAAAAGCTGCAGTTTTGGTCCCTGCAGCCTTTAAACTTGATTTTCGACATGATTAACCCCCGCTAACCAACTTTCCAATCTTCATGAGGATATTAAAGCATAGGGAACATGAAATATGTTCAAAAATGTCCGGGTGTCGATTCGTTCGGTCGTACAGTTGCGGTTTTTGGTTAATTACGACGAAAGTTGTAACGAACGCGAAAACGATTCAGATTGTGAAACGAAAGGTATTTTTTGCATTCCAATCACTCAAATATGATATTTTAATGATTACAAAAGTTTTTGGATGTCCGTACATGTTCCGGATAGCGAAATACGCGAATTGGCATAGTTTCGCAGATTTTGCAAAATAGCCCCTAGAGCTGAATAAACATGTTTTTGGCATACCGTACCCTTTAAAACTTATTTCTAAGTTATGTTAGGGTTATTTAAGGTATGTTTATGTTATTCCCTTGTCCCGGAGCGTACGTTGTGTTAAACTGATTAAATTTACGTAACGTTTGCGATTTCACATCCAGAAAATGTTTAAAGGATCGGATGTGAAGAAGGATTAAAAATATACAAATGTCATAAGTAAATATACAAAAATCATAAAATGTAACACAAAATTTTATTGATATAACATTATCGGATAAAATACAAAGGTCGGAAAGCACAGATGTCACAGTCTTCCCTACTTCAGGAAATTTCGTCTCGAAATTTAGCTTGAGGAAACTGGTGAGAAAAGATGCAGATATTTCGCCTTCATTTGGTCCTCTCATTCCCAAGTAAACTATGGGCCACTTTTGGTTTCCCAGCGAACTTTAACAATCGGTATACGTCTGCGCTTTAACTTCTTGACCTCACGTTCCAATATTTCCACGGGTTTCTCAACAAAATGCATCGTGACATCAACACGAATCTCATCAAGAGGAATGTGGAGGTTTTCATCTGTCAAACAATTTTTCAAATTGGATACGTGGAATGTTGGATGAACGTTTCCAAGTTGTGGAGGTAGCTCAAGTTTGTAGGCCACTTTTCCGATTATCTCAACGATCTTAAACAGTCCAACATAACGTGGCACAAGTTTTCCTTTCTTCCCAAATCTAATCACTCCCTTCCAATGGGATACCTTGAGTAGGACGTGATCACCGACTTGGAATTCCAAGGGCTTGCGTCGTTTATCCGTGTAACTCTTTTGACGGCTTCTAGCTGTCAGAAGGTTTTCGCGAATTAACTTGACTTTGTCCGTTGTGTCTTGAATAAGTTCAGGTCCAGTGAATCGAGATTCACCAATCTCATTCCAACAGACAGGTGAACAACATTTTCGACCATAAAGAGCTTTAAAGGTGCCATATCAATGCTGGAGTGATAACTGTTGTTGTAGGAGAATTCAATCAATGGTAGATGCGAATCCCAACTACCACCAAAGTCGATCACGCAGGCTCTAAGAATATCCTCCAGTGTTTGGATCGTTCTTTAGATTGTCCATCCGTTTGAGGATGATAAGCAGTGCTCAAGTTAAGCCTGGATCCCATGGCAGACTGCATGGTTCTCCAAAAATGAGATGTGAATCGAGCATCACGATCAGATATGATATCCAAAGGGACACCATGACGAGATACTATTTTATCCACATAGATCTTAGGAAGTTTGTCAGTAGAGAAGTCCTCACGAATGGCTATAAAATGTGCTGACTTTTAGACGATCAACAACTACCCAAATGGCATCGTGACCTCTAGAAGTGCGCGGCAATTTGGTAGTGAGATCCATAGCAATGTTTTCCCATTTTCAGACCGGAATCTTGGTTGTTCAAGCAAACCAGAAGGACATTGATGTTCCGCCTTAACTTTGAGACATGTAAGGCATTTGGAGACGTCAAAGCTATGTCTTTCTTCATACCCGGCCACCAATACTGGGTACGAAGATCCTTGTACATTTTGTCTGCACCTGGATGAATTGAATACCGAGACCTGTGATCTTCATCCATTATCAAGGTGCAGAGATTGTCTAGACTTGGAACCCACAAATGGTTCAGATAATAAGATAACCCATTGTCTTTTGCTTCGAGTTGAAAGCTCAAGATGTTGTGGTATTTCATTACCCATCGTGCCTTGCGTAACATAAGTATGTTGAGCTTTAAGAATGCGTATCTGGATATCAGATTGAACTTGAATACAATGAATCTTGACACGTTCTTTATGACTAAGAGCATCAGCTACAACATTCGCCTTACCAGGATGGTAACGAATTTCGCAGTCATAGTCGTTCAGAAGCTCGACCCAACGTCGTTGTCTCATATTAAGTTCTTTCTGATTAAAGATGTGTTGAAGACTTTTGTGGTCCGTGAAAACCACACATTTCTACTGTATAGGTAATGTCTCTGAATTTTAAGAGCAAATACAACAACACCTAACTCAAGATCATGAGTGGTGTAGTTCTTTTCGTGAACCTTCAGCTGTCTTGATGCATAGGCTATAACTTTGTCACTTTGCATGAGGACACAACCGAGACCTAAGTTAGACGCATCACAATAATAATGAATTCGTCATTACCCTCGGGTAAAGATAGAATAGGAGCATCACAAAGCTTCTGTTTCAATGTCTGGAAAGCTTCTTCCTGTTTGGGTCCCCACTTAAAAGTTTATTCTTTTGACTTAATGCAGTGAGGGGAACCCAATCTTGGAGAAGTTAGCAATGAAACGGCGGTAATAACCCGCGAGACCCAAGAATGAACGAACTTCAGTAGGAGTAGAAGGTCTATTCCAATCCCTGATTGCACTGATCTTTGCGGGATACACATGAAAACCTTGTTCGTTGACAATATGTCCCAAAAACTGAACTTCCTTAAGCCAAAATTCACACTTGGAGAATTTGGCGTAAAGTTGTTCTTTCTTTAGGAGTTCCATTGTTAAACAAAGATGTTGTTCATGATCAGCTCGTGTCTTGGAATAAATCAAGATGTCATCAATGAAAACAATGATGAACTTGTCTATATAAGGCTTACAAACCCTATTCATCAAGTCCATGAAGACGGCAGGAGCATTGGTTAAACCAAAGGGCATAACAGTGAACTCATAATGACCGTAATGAGTACGGAAAACTGTCTTGGGAATATCTTCCTCGAGTACACGAAGCTGATGATACCCAGAACGTAAGTCAATTTTGAAAAGCAAGTAGCACCCTGTAGTTGGTCAAAAAGATCATCAATGCGAGGTAGGGGATATCGATTCTTGATTGTGAGTTTGTTAAGCTCACGGTAATCGATACACATAGCGAAAAGATCCGTCTTTCTTTTTCACAAATAAAACTGGAGCACCCCAAGGTGAAAAACTCGGACGGATAAATCCTTTGTCAGAAAGTTCCTGAAGCTGCTTAGACAACTCTTGCATCTCAGACGGTGCAAGACGGTATGGAGATTTGGCTATCGGGTTGGCACCAGGTACAAGGTCTATACGGAACTCAAATTGACGAGCAGGAGGTAAACCAGGTAGCTCCTCAGGAAACACCTCAGGATAATCCTGAACAACAGGGATATCTTGAATAGTCTTACCCTTGCTTTCTCCTCTACGATATGTGCCAGGAATGTAACATAATTCTTTCATAGGTATTTGTGGGCTTGGGCACAAGACATGAGTTTAATGCTACTAGCGGGTTTTTCTCCACGAACTTCCAGAATTTCACCAGACGAAGAGGTACACGAAAATCTTATCGAAACAAACCACCTCGGCATGATGTTTGGTTAACCAATCCATTCCCACTATATTGTCAAAGCTCCCAAGTTGCATAGGCGTGAGGTTAATAGGAAAAAGATGGTTATTAAGGTTCATTTGGCAATTACGGATGACACAATCAAGTTTAAGGGGTTCGCCACTAGCTATTTCTACTGTCAAGGCTTTCCTAGTTTAGTTCTAGGCATGGAAAGCAAAGGTTCGAAAGCTAGGATACGAAACTTATATCGGCACACCGAATAAAAAAGAACAGAGGCAGGTTGGTTGTTAACAAAGAACGTACCATTTACCACCTCGTTATCTGCACGTGCCTCGTTCGCATTAATGTTGAAAGCTCGTCCACGAGCCTGGTTCGCATTTGCCAATCTCGGGCAATTGCTACGGTAGTGGGTGAGATCCCCACAGTTGTAGCAAGATCCTAGTGGGTAATGTGGTCGTGCAGGATTGGCTAGCTACTGAACATGGTTTTGAGCCACATTGTTCGGGTTAGGAGGCGAGCGACAAACATTTGCCAAATAACCAGATCTACCACAGTTTGTACAAATACGGCAGGGAAGATGAGGCTGGTGATGACTGTTGCACCTGTTGCACAAAGGTGCAGTGCCGGTATATTGTTTCTTCGCCGAAGGCTGAGCAGGCAGGTTTAGAGTGGCTTGGTTAGGTTGAGTAGTGACAACAAAATTCTTAGAAGCCTTGCGCTTCCTCGACTTCTTCGAAGACTCAGCTTTCTTGCCCTTTGGTTTCTTCGACTTGTCAGACGATCTCTTGTCACCCTTCCGGTGGAGCTTACCCTTTTTGATATGCGATTCAGTCAGTGTCGCAGATAGCTCAATGGCTTGCCTGACAGTAGTGGGGTTGTGTCGGTGACAATATCCTGAACCGGGTTAGGAAGACCATCTATATATTTCTCAATTGCCTTATCCAAAGGCGTCACCATCTCAGGGAACAACAAGCTCAACTCCCCATACCTGTTAGTATACGCACGGTGCTCACCACTGTCTTGCTTCAGGTCATGGAACTCATTTTCAAGTGCCCTCATTTCATGTTGGGGGCAAAACTCTTTCATCATTAAGGCCCTGAGTTCCTCCCAAGTCTGACCCATAGCAATGTCAGCACCCCTGTCTCTCATCACTCCGTTCCACCATGTTAACGCTCTCTTTTCAAACACGCTTGAAGCAAACTCAACCTTGCGCTCATTCGGACCTTGCACATGACGAAAAGTGTTCTCGAGACTCTGAAACCACTGTAGGAGCATAGTTGCTCCCTAAGAACCACTAAACTTGAGCGGTTTAGCCAAGTTAAACTGTTTAAAGCTGCACGAAGCAGGTGCATTATTGTTATTGTTGGCTTGGTTCATCTGTGTTACAAGATTCGGTAGTACAACAGCAATCTGCTGAGCTATCATAGTTGCCATGGCCGCGTCCGGATTTGCATTGGGTCTCATCGAGGAGGCATTCTAAAAGAGAGTAAACATGAAAGGAAACGAGTGAGATGAATGTTGGATAATCAAGACGAGATTATAAATATCAACAAATGTAAGGATGGTGGTCATTAGTTCGTTCATTCAAAACAAACAAACGACACACAGTCACTAATCAAAGTAAATGGGTCTTTATAATGTATCACGAAGACATGCTTTAGCCTATAAGTGGACACTCACCCCAAGAGTTCCCAGGTAAGAGTGCCTGGTCCGATAATGCGGATTTGTACGAACACTCTAGCCTTAGACAGAAAACTCAGGGTACAAGCACCCACCCTTCCAGATTGCACGTGTTCACATTAATAAGACCCAAACTTTGACGAGATTTTGAAAACTTTGAAGGGTTAAAAGAGATCGATGATTTATTTTTGACATTACGCCTTCCATTTTGTTTTGTTTTTGGTATTCACCTAAGGATAGGTGATGGCAGTGTTTTAAATTCTAAACACAAGATAACTTGTGTTAGGGTCCTAGAAAAGTTATACTCTAGGTCAAAGCATTACTAATAACCTAATTCCCTATAACCATTGGCTCTGATACCAATCTTTTCTGTCACACCCGACCACGTAAAACAACAAACCTTGGCGGGAACGTCGGGGAGTGTCGTAACAGAATTATTGTTTCAATAACCATGGCACATAAGTTGAGTTTCGTTAATTAATATTGTTTACATTATCTTGGATAAAAACAGAAATACAACAAAAGTTAAGCTATTATTCTGATTTTATAGTCACTAAGGCCCAGTCCGCCTTAAGTGTAGCTAGCTTGACATCAAACATGTGCACCTGAAACATATGTGAAAATAAAGTCAACAAAAAAAAATGCCGGCGAGTACATGGGTTTTGTGTTGATGCTTCATGGCTTTGATTATTGTAAGAAAAGTTTAAAGTAATACAAAAGTCGCCATGAACCATAAAAAAATCTCTTTTATAAAAACCATATGAAAAATCAATATGATATAAAAGAAATAATATATGGCTATATAGATAACCAAAAATAAGTTTGTCTTGTGTAAAACTGTTATGTCTTGTATTTTGTTTAACATAATTTAGATAACGCCACAATATGTAAGGTAATAAAAGCACTTATATATAGGAAGTACCATCGGTGTATCCACCATGCTTTTATCACATTACATACGTCAGGCTATTTAAATCATTCATCATAAACCAATCATCAAAAGCCTTGTGTAATGCAAACAATGTCGAGTAAATCAATGTCATGTAAACAGTGTCGAGTAAATAATGTCGAGTAAACCAATGTCGAGTAAACAATGTCGAGTAAGCCAATGTCGAGTAAACCAATGTCGAGTAAACCAATGTCGAGTAAACCAATGTCGAGTTGTATAGACCATTTGCTTTTATTGTAAAGACATATATTATGGGTTGTTGGCGAATACATTCTAGCCTTGTTGACTGTAGGATAAACCCCTATCCGGTCAAGGGTTTATCAATGTTTATCGGATTCTGTCATTCCCTAAGGTCACTTCCAAACAAACCTAGGAAGTGGGAACGGGATTGTCAATCCTATGGTACCATTACATACTACCGGTCGGCGTTATTAATGTTAATGATGTATCATTGTCGAGTTCAATGCACCAAAATGTCACATAACAACTATAAGCATGTCTTGAAAATGTCTTTGAAAATGTCCAAAAAATGTCTTTTGAAAATGTCTTTGAAAACCATGTACTAGTATGCTAGGTCAACATACATAGCAAAAATGTCTTTGAAAAACCAATGTGTTAATTATGCAAATCAACATGTAAATCAAATGCAATAAAAGTCATGTAGTATATGTACTAGTAATCAAGGCAAGTAATATGTCATGAAAACACGAAAGTAATCATAGGCACAATATGTTTCACTCCAAAACATTTGAAAATGTAAAAGAGGGGACTACGTACTCACTTGAGATTGCAAGTATCCTTGATCTAGTGATCTAACAATGCTCGGAAAGTCAAGGAATCAAGTGGCACCTAGGATGGAATCACTATGTTAATAAATCCGAACCTAAATCGGGAGATCGGATAAAATGAGATCTTGTAAACCAAATGAGTGTTGGAACTCATATGATATGGTTTAACTAAGCCTACATTCTGATTTGAAAGCAAATCCTAAGTGCTTATGACCCGGTTACGACTCATTAAGGTAGTTTAACCTACTTTAATGTGTCGTTTGCGCAAAAGCGCATTCGGATGGTCTAACTAGTCCTATGATAAGTCTTATATGCTTAAACATGTTTAATAATGTTACACAGTCAGTTTAAGTGTCAAATTTAGGTTACATATGCTTAGATTGAATTTATGCACAAAAGGGCATTTTGGTCATTTTCCTGAGGCATATAAACTACCTATCATACAACTACTCAAACGAAGTACCCATAAGGTATAACCCCTGGAGGTTATTCCCTATACAACTATGGCCACAAAATATGTTTTGTCAGATCCTAATGATCGACCAAACAGGTCGGGTTCGAAAGTCTAAGCGCTTGTCAAGACCGCTTGACTTACTACCCTAAATAAGCACTAAACTAGAAGTGACGAGCTAGACATGCTAAAACATGTCTAACCTACGTTTTAAAAATGTTTTGATATCAAAACAAAGTGTTTTGATACCCAGAAATAGTTCCGTCAGATAATGCGCATTTATCGTATTATTGACCGAAACTTTAACTCGTCACAACAACTAGTTAACGTGGTAATCAGTAGGTATCGTCGCAAGGACTATAACCATCGTGATTACGATCACGTGGCAAAGTTCAAATGAGCTTTGTCTTGACCAATTCATGATCAAATCCGAAAGTCAAACACTGTTTGACTTTTAGCTTGAAATAGCTAAACAAGCTAAGGAAGAACACTTACTTGTGTTCTAGGAAGAAGATGAATTCAGGTGGGAGGCCTCCAACAAGTCGTAGCAACTCCTCTTATAGTGTATGATGAGAAAGAAAAATAAATGAGCAATGGATGAATGGAATGGAGCTTGCTATTTATAGGAGTTCTTGGATTGTAGGATTATTATATGTGGATTATGTGTTCTCCAAGGAATGATCTCCACCATACAAGTGTTAGGACTGAGTTGAGGAGTCGTTGAACACTTAACTTGGTCCCCAAAACAGAGAAATAATCAAACAAAACAAGTTGCAAACAGCTGGAAGCTGGATGGAAAGTTTTTGCTGTCTGGGCACTGCTTACGGACCGTATGGTCCATGGCTTACGGTCCGTAAGCCTTGTGAAAGGGCTGAAGTTTTCAAAAGCTGAAATTTTGGTCCCTGCAGCCTTTAAACTTGATTTTCGACATGATTAATCCCCACTACCCAACTTTCCAAGATTCGTGAGGATTTTATAGCAAAGGGAACATGAAATATGTTCAAAAATGCCCGGGTGTCGGTTCGTTCGGTCGTACGGTTGCGGTTTTTGGTTAATTACGATGAAAGTTGTAACGAACACGAAAACGATTCAGATTGCGAAACGAAAGGTATTTTTTGCATTCTGATCCCTAAAATATGATACTTTAATGATTATAAAATTTTTTGGATGTCCGTACATGTTCCGGATAGCGAAATACGCGAATTGGCATAGCTTTGCAGATTTTGCAAAATAGCCCCTAGAGCTGAATAAACATGTTTTTGGCATACCGTACCCTTCAAAATTATTTCTAAGTTATGTTTGGGTTATTTAAGGTATGTTCAACTTATTCCCTTGTCCCGGAGCGTACGTTGCGTTAAACTTATTAAATTTACGTAACGGTTTGCGATTTCACATCCAGAAAATGTTTAAAGGATCAGATTTGAACAAGGATTAAAAATACACAAATGTCATAAGTAAATATACAAAACTCATAAAATAACACAAAATTTTATTGATATAACATTGTTGGATAAAATACAAAGGTCGGAAAGCACAGATGTCACACAACATATCCTCCTCGGATAGCTTTCACATCGTATAGTAAGGCCAGCATTCTTGTTATGTGACGAGAAGCTCCACTGTCCATAATACACTTTGAAATAATTTACCTTGGGAGCCCTAGCACATGTAAATAAGAAATTACTTAAACAGTGAAACCCAAGCCATTTCGGTCTTGGGCGGGTTTGGGATATCAAAAGTTGGCTGAATTTGATTCTTGACCTCAACCCACTGTCCGACCTTTGATTCATTATTGTCTTTAGGTTTGGCTGGAACAGTGGTTGCTTTTATAACAGCAGATGATGGTTTTGCCTTCACTACCCAGGTTTGTGCCTTTGAAAAAGCTTTCTTTGAGTCAAACTTAGAATCTTTTTGTTCATTTCTCTTTGATGATTCACCAACTTTAAAATTTGAAAAATTTGCGGTTGTTGGTTTCACACTTAAGTTGGATTCGATGTTTTTTTTTTAAAATTTGTTTTGGCACAAACTCAGGATCTTTCTGCTTCACATCTTCTGTGAATTTTCTTGCTTCATGAACATGTTTTGGCTTGTTAGATTTACATAATCGTGTAATATGTCCAACTTGGTTACATTTGTAACACTTCCTGCTGTCGTTTTCAATAGAGGATTCCGAAACCTGTTCTCGAAGTTCCTTTTCTTTCTCAAACTCTTTGTTTGATTGTTTACCAATGATCTCCTTCTTATCAACAGTGTTGGTTCTGAAAACAAAGTTAATTTTCTTTGTAAAGTTTTTTTTTCTGAACCTGTTGTTCTTTCTCTTTGTTTCATACCCCAAACCATTTCTTTTGTATTCCGGATAATCTCCACCTCTCTGATGGACATTATTGTAAACCTTCTTAGGTTTGGAGTAGAAAGTAGCGTCTTATTTTTCAAGATCAGAGGAGTTAACTTCAACCAGTTTAAAGAATCTATCAACTCAGTCTAAGTTAACATTCTGGATTGGGAATTCTTCATCAGTATATAGTTTATCTGATTCATTCACTTTGTAGACAACTACATTAGGATCGTCACTTAAACTATTCTCTGATGTTGAAATTAAGTTCTTGTGAAAATTTTCCTCTCTTCCAGATTGTGAACTTGACTCAGACTTCTCATGGCTTGACTCAGCACTTTCAAAAACCATGCTATCAGACTCATTTTCCAAAACTTTTTCAACCACTTTGTTAACCACATCAGACTCACAATCTTTTTCTGTTTTGGTATAAGTTACATCGATGTTCTAAGGTAACTCATTATTCTTTTCAGTATTCAATTTTAAATTAAGTGCCTTTTCCACCCCATCTGGTCTTTTCTTTGCATAAGTATTCAACATGGGTGGTGGAACACGATCGTAACCTAAACCTTTTTCGTTGATTTTATCGTTTTCTTTGTTCTCAATTTTCGGAAAAATGTGATCAGTGACATAAGAACTGGTAGAGTACTGATTAACAATTTGTTAACTCGCTCAGTTTCAATTTTCATTTTCTCCAGTTCACTTTTTAGCTCGACAATCGTCTATAAATGAATATTTATAGCCATCTGTTTGTCCATAACGATTGCCTAAGCATATAAAGTGTTTTGTCATTTCTCTAATCACTTGCTCAAACTGTTGAATGGTTTTGCTTAATTTGTCATATGCTTCTTTTGTTGTTTTGTAATCATAAGATAAATTATCGGCATGAGTTTTTAGTTCTTTATATGTTTTATCTTTTTCAGCTCACTCTTTGCATGGTTCGTTACATTTTATGCAAGGAATTTCCACTTCGACATGTTGAGCCTTGACTGTTTCCTCAACTGACTCATTTACCGATTTGCCCTTTTCTACCTGATCTTCCTCAGTAACTACCTCTTTTACGTTAGCCATTAGAGCTTTGTTGGCTATGTCAGTCAGATTCTCCACCGTCATCTGCTTTGTCACATAAATCACTTCCATGATTTCTTGCTTTTTCTCGTTTTTGCTTTGCAATTTGTAGATTGAATCGAAATAACCTGCAAAAGATTTAAGGATACTATTAGGCAACAAATGTTTAAAAGCACTATTTAGAAGTTCTTCTTCCTCTGATGATGTTCCATAATATTCTTCAGGTGCTTCATCAAAGGATTCCTCTGTATATCCTTCTTCTGTTGGTTCAGGTTCTTCAATTTTTTTTGTGATGAAGTTATTCCCGTTGAAACCCTCATCTTCTTGAGTGACCACAAGTGCTTTATCTTTCGAATTTGATGGTGCGTCTTCGATTTGCACTAAATTTTTCTGAGACTGAGATCGAGATAAATTGGCTTTCTTGTAGTAGTCGTCAAGAAAGGATTCTTGTTCCCCTTAAATTCTCTGTTAGGGCATTCTCTTTTAAAATGTCCTTTCTCACGACACTTGAAGCACGTTACTTTGACTTGTCAAAGCCTAATTTTCCGTCAAGTCCACCAAGATTGTCTTTCCTGTGATTTCCATAAGGCGCTGAACTCTACCGACAATTGATGTTATACACCATTTGATGTCAATCAACTCCATTTCGATCGGATCAATTTGATCATAATCTTCTTTGGTCATCTCTGGGTTCCCAATTATTCCAGCTACCAAGCTTTCATATGATTCCAGTACTGAGGCAAGCAAGGCCATATGTTGTTTTGCTGTGTATTCATTAACGTTTTGTGCATTCTCGAGGTTCACTGTGATATTGAACTGTAAGATTCACTGAATGGAATTGAATTGATTGTGATGGCTGTTATGTGGATGCTTGAGCTTTGAGACGATTGTGGCCCTTGAGGAGTATTTGGATTGAAGGAAGCAAAAGACTGAAATCTACTTGACTGATTAGAAGGCGGGCTTGTATTACTGTTGGAATTGAAGGCAGTTTGTATCTTAGGACTTTGAGTATTTGCAACTGAACTACCTTTATAGTATAAATTTACATCATGTTGCATGTGTGCCCCTTTGCTCTTGGCCATTTTTTGCATTTCTAATTCGTGCCCTTCAAGCCTTTCAATGAATCTCGGCAGAGTGCAGTTTATTGTATTATGTACCATTTTTTTAGGATGGTCAGATACGTAGACCATTCACCTTTAGGTAGGGAATCAGCCAATTTATCCACTAATTCTTCATTCGACTTAAAAATTCCCATTCGCGTCATTTGGACTACTAGTGGCAGTATATTTCATTAGTTGTTTCATTGTTTCTCCTTGATAAGATTGAAAATGTCGAATTCCTTGTCTAGCAATGCCTTCTTTCCCTTTCTGAGCTGGGTACTTCCTTGGGACTTTAAACGTAAAGCATTCCATAACGATTGAGCATCATCCTCATGCTGTAAAAGAGCCAAGATATCTTCCTTTATCCCCTACTGAAGGATATTCATCATCTTCTTTTCATTAATGAACTTTTCTCTCTCAATATCTGTAACATTTGTGACTTTCAACCATCGTACATTTCCGAACAATTTCTGATCAATGAAACCTTGTGTTTACTTTCCAAGATTTGTTTAAACTTTTGACATTTATGCATTTTCAATCCTTATTCAATTTCGATCTTTCAAACCTTTTCTGGAAGTGAAATCATAAACCGTTACGCAAACGTGATAACTTTAATGCAACATACACTCCAGAACAAGGACATAAGCTAAACATACCCTAAAACCCTTTACATAACTTAGAAATAAGTTTTGAAGGGTTCGTATGGCAAAAACAGGCTTATGCAACTTCAGGGACTATTTGCGACAAACTACGAAAATCTGCCGATTCTCGTATTTTCGAATACGAACCATTTTAGACATCCAAAAATTTTTGTAATCAATAAAATCTTGTATTTTATTGATAAGAATGCAAAAATAACAATCATTTCGGTCCTTTTCGCGTTCGTTAAAGCGTTTGTCGTAATTAAACGAAAAAAGCAACCGTACAACCAAGCGAACTGACATCCACAATATTTTTGGACATATTTCAAGTCCCCTATGCTTTAACATCCTTATAAAGCCTAAAAAATCAGGTTAACGGGTGTTAAAAGTGACAAAATACGACAATGCAAGTCCAAGGGTCATTTCTTCCAAATCCCTAGAGTCAGCCCCCAGCCCAGGTCGTGTAGACCGTAAGGAGGACCCACCATACGGTCCATATACAGGCCCCAGCTCAGCAGACTCCAAGCCAGCTACTTGGCAGCTTCTTGATCCATGCCTTGGAGCCCAAGAACCGAAATTGCCACCTTCTAACCTGCATTTGACACTTGTTAAACCCCTCCTAAGATCATGACACCTCTTTGGACACTTGTGATGATCCTATGACACCTTGAACACTATAAATAACCAAGGAATTTGGCCATTTCAACTTGCTCATTTCATCTTCCTACCTCCCACTCTCTTGGAGCTTGTTTCCAGCTGATTTACTAGAATCTTCCTACTGAGTTCTAAGACTTCCTAGAGCACAACTAAATGTTCTTCCTTAGTCTTTTTCATTATTTTAGCTTATTTTGAGCTAAAAGCCAAACAATTGACTTTCTCTTCGACTTTCGGTTTTGACAATTTTTGGTCAAATCAAAGTTCAGTTGAACTTTGCAACGTGATCGTAATCACGAAGGTTATAATCCCTAGCGATTGCGCCTTCTGATTACGACGTTTATGTAACAACCCAACTTTTCGGGAGTTATAAATTTTTTCGTCTTTTCCTTTGTAACCGATGTATTTCGAGATTCGAACATTAATGGAAAATCTATTTTAAATACATTTTTATATCGCTTATTTAAACGCATCTAATCAATTACTACTCGCAGCGCTCAACGCAAACTCAATTGCAATTATTATGATAAATTATGTTACCTTATGTGTTATGTATGCTCTATATTTTGTGATTTATACTCGCTCTCGCAACGCTCTCACTCACGCAACTCGCTTTATCGCATTATTATGATAAACACAACGCCTAACGTCTCACTAAGACGCTTAACGAACAAAACTTAACTAACCTAATCGAACGAAATCACCGAACGAACAACTAACAAGCGATTTGGAAACAATTCGTGACAAAAAGGTTAATTCGTACGAATTACACCCTAATTCGTACGAATTACCAGCCCATGCAAGGTGGCTAGTTCGTACGAATTAGGGGACCAATTCGTACGAAGTACCCCTCCTCCACCTCCATCACCATCTCCTATAAATACCATGCTCCTCCACGCACACTCCTCTTGCAGCCACTTTGCACGAGACACGCTCCCGAACCCTTTTCTCTGTTTTCAAGTAAGGAACCTCTATTTTCAACAAAACACAATGATTTCCACAATGGTTTTACACGAGTTTATCTCCGATTTAATCAAAACTTCTTCTTTTACGAAAATCTTCATCTTTTTCTTAAAACTTTCTGATTTTTACCTTAGATTTACACTTAAATGAGTGTATTTGGGTTAGTTTCAGTCTCCCAAGTTAGAAACCTAAATGTTTCTAGCTCACTAAGTGATTTATCCAAATAAAACTGTTTTAGACTCGATTTTTACACAAAAACGGACTAAACCGACAGATGTTTCGTTCACTACTTAGTGGGACGAAGCAGGGTCGATATCAGCCTGAAATGGACTCGAAACCATGTCTGTTTCAAGCGACAACCCAGTTCCGAATGCACAAAGACGCAAAAAGTCATCTTGTGCGAACTGTTCTGTTTCGTACGAATTAGACCTAGTTCTTACGAACCAGTCTGAGTTCTTTCAAGTGACTAAACGGCTCTAAAGACCTCCCCAGCTTTTGGCTTGCTCAGTAACTCAAGGTTGGAAGGATGGACACTCGATTCCCAGGCGAACAACGCGAAAACACTCGATTTTGAACACCTAACAGACTAGTTCGCACCAAACTGACTAATTCGTACGAATTAGGCATAATTGTACGAATTACTCAGTTGGTACAAACCAGTGCTAATTCGTACGAACTAGCACTAGTTCGTACGAACTACCCTGTTATACCACTGAACTTTTACTCTATCTGTTTCAGCACTTCGGAAGACTGATGCACTTCTGTTCTCGCTTACCGGCTGATCCAGGCACTCCCTTCAATCCACAGCAGCTTGTGTTTACTTGCTAAGCACGAACTGTGAGTACACTTTAACCCTTTTTCGTTTAAACGCACTTTTGGGTGTTACATACGTTCTCTATATCAAAACACGCTACACATAACGCTAAACTCTTTAAACACTAACCGCTCTCGCATGTTATAAGTGAACCGCTGAATGTTTGTTTGCTATGTGTAAATGATGAGGACTTGCAGACCACCCTTAGCAACGATAGTACTATAGTTTGGACTCAGCACCCGATTGGTTCGGGGGTTGTTAAGGCTCGCATATTAACTTTACGTGTGTGTTCCCTGTTGTGAACACGTACCGCACATACTCCACCTCACAGTCGTGTTGGTTAGCTTGTATCATTATTGTTAGCTTACTTGTATTTGCTTATCTATGTGTCACATGCTGGTTATGTGTAAACGCTTTATCTCTATTATTATGCTACTAAACCTGTGTACTCACCTTTACTTTATGTATTGACTTTGTATTTTAACGCATGTGACAAGTTGTGATTATTTTGAGCTGCAAAATGGATAGGACTCCTAGAAACTCACTAAATAAATCTTGGTTGTCGGATTTGATTGTTTAAGGGACATGTATTCTGTTTTGACTATTTGTGGAATATTGTTTAATTGTATGGGAAGTTAAACTTGAAGTATTATCATTTAAATAGTTGTTATGGAATCTCTTGATCAATCTGATTCACCTAGTGCCGTACCCCGATGATTCCGCCGTCGATTGGGGTGTGACAGATTAGTATCAGAGCCATAACTATAGAGAATAGGTAGAATTGCATGATTCGGCCTAGTCTATAGTCTAGGAAACCAAAACAGACCCGACACGCAAACTTATCTCAATCCGTACGAACTGACCAGTTCGTGCAAACTGGCCACTTCGTACGAAGTGTGCCTCCTCAAACAGAGAAGGTGCACTTTGTACGAACTGGGTAATTCGCACGAAGTGGACCCTTCGTACGAACTAAGCAAATCATCAACCTAAAAACGCTCTATCTTAGCCCACTCCATTTCTGGTCTAAGTAACAGGGTTAGATTACATAGACTACCTGTTAACTAAACTAGTATGCTTTTCCTAAAGCTACCACAATACACGCTCGAAGGTACTCGTATAACACAACCGAGTGATTGCGTTAAGATTAGGTGTGAAAACCAAAAACTCTCGATAAGATCGCTCACCCCGCGTATTACTCTCTGCACGAGAATCTTCTGTCGAGTTAGGAGTGATATCCACATCCCGACAGAAATCTCCATCTCTATCTTGTGGTGATTCCTTACCATGAAATTTTGGAACAAAGTTGTTAAGTTAGGGGTGAAACCCGCATCTTAATAACTAGCTCCACTCCTCGATTTTCAATCCCACCAAAGTCTCGATGGTTTCACTACTTTGGAACGCGTAGTAACCGGAAGGGTGATGCCGTTAGCCGCAGGGCGATGAGAGCATTTACCTATTAGGACAAAGCGTGTGTCCAGACTCAGGGGAACGGTCGAATCACTTTGGGTAGTCAACGTCTCAAAACCCAGGACACTCCAAATTGTTTTAAGCCTGCAATCGCCGATTTTCGCATCATCGCATTTTATGATGTTTATATGTTTAACATTTATGAGTTTAAACACTTTATTGATTTCTCGATTTATCGCTTTTTGCTCATGAACGTACGCATAACTCGCACAGCTCTCGCAATCCAAAACGATAAATATAATCATAACCAAATTAATCGCACAACTAAATCACACGCATAACCTCACACGCTATGTACTCGCTATACTTTCGTTTATACTACTCGCATCTCATACGCGCTACGCATAATTTGAACAAAGGTGAATACGTGCAAAATATGTGCTTACATGCTTACGTGCTTATGTGGATACGTGCTTACATGATTCTATGCCATATGTGAACAATAATGATAATTGTTAGGGTGTAAAACGCAACGCTTTTAAACAAACCCATTATAATCGAATCTCGTCTAATTACCCTATGTGCCATTCTACAGAATCGCACATTCGCAAATGGCTTCCATGGGATCTCACACTCGCCAAATCGCCCAAAGAAACAACGCTGACAAGCACATCGCTTCCCTCGTGGCTAAAAAAATGGCCAAAGTGATCCCTCAAATCGTCAGCGAGATCCAAGCCATTAGCAGCAATTCGTCAGTGGACTCTAAGGGCGATGCCCCAAAATCTCGGTTCAGTTTCAAGCAGTTTAAAGCCTGCGGTCCTGCAGCATTCATAGGTGAAGATGGGCCAATCAAGATGTTTCACTGGTTCAACTCGATCGAGGTTACTTTCAGGTAAAGCGGATGTCCTGAAAATCTCCGCACCGTCAACGCCATTGGAGTCTTTCAGTCAAGGGCACTTGACTGGTGGTCTACCAAGCGCAACAGGCGCGGTAATGATGAATCTTCCTCTCTCGCGTGGGAAGAACTTAAGGAGCTCATGATCAAGGAGTTCTGCCCACCGCATGAAATCCAAAAGCAGGAAAATGAATTTTAGGACATCAAGCAAGTCGGTGGTGATGGACTCACTGCCCGCTTTAAGCAACTAAGCATCATCTGTCCAGGCCAAGTGGATACCACCGAGAAGGCCATCAAGAAGTACATTCGCGCTTTTCCCGACTGTGTCGCCGATTTTGTTCAAGTGGCACGACCGAGAACTATCGAAGAGACTTACCAACTCGTTGCGGAGATTAATGATAAGCAAGTCTTGGCTGGAACTTTCAAGGTCTCGAACAAGAATCTCCACCAAGCAACTGTTGAGCCAAACGCTGATGCCTCACCATCTCAAGCCTCCAAGACAAATCACCAGAATCGCAAGCGAAATGGCAACAACAAGAACTGCGCAGTAGTCCGAACACCGAACTCCCAGTCTCGCGAAGCTGCTACTCCCAACGCACCAGCTGTTAAGCGTGCTTATACTGGTCCTCACCCTGTGTGCTCTAAGTGCACCTATCATCATGCGGTTGGAGGAAACTGCCGCTTTTGTGCCAACTGCAACATCTATGGGCACTTCACGGCGCACTGCCGCACTGGTCCACGTCAGCAAGCTCCAAACGCTCTCGCAGCACCGCCAGCTCCTCTCAATGTTGCTCCCCTCAACCAGGCATCACAAGCACCAACAGTTCAGGCACATGCTTGGTACACTTGTGGCGACCCGAATCATTTCAACAATGTCTGCCCGCACCTCGTCGTCAAACAGGAACCACAGCAGCAGCAGCCTCAGCAACAACAAACACAGCCATCACAACACCAACCACCATAGGCTGTGCGTGGAAGAGCTTTCAACATCAACCACCGCCAGGCTCAGAATGACAACAATGTTGTCAATGGTACGTTCCTTGTTAATGGTACTTACACTTCTTGCTTATTTGATACTGGAGCCGATAACTGTTTTGTATTGTTGGAATTCGAAGAACTTTTAAAATGTAAACGCGCTAACCTCCCAAAGACCTTCGATGTCGAAATCGCCACCGGAAGAACCGTTACCGTTAACTCCGTTCTACGTGATTTTACTCTCGAACTCAGTAATCACAACTTCCCGATTGACCTCATACCAATGCAATTGGGTAGTTTTGATGTCATAGTAGGCATGGACTTTCTTCGCGAAAACCGTGCCGAAGTTGTTTGTTTTGATAAAATGATTCGTTTTCCACTTCGTAACGGAGATCAACTACATGTTTACGGCGAAAAACCCCCAAAGAAGTTGATGCTTTTGTCATGTACCCAAGTGAACAAGTACTTGCGCAAGCAGTACATCGCTTTCCTAGCCCATATCGTGAACCCGGAGAAGGAGAAGAAAACCTTGAAGGACGTACCCGTTGTTTGTGATTTTCCTAAGGTTTTTCCCGACGATTTACCTGGTTTACCCTTACTCGTGATGTCGAGTTTTGTATTGATCTAATTCCCGGTGCTACACCCGTCGCTAAAGCTCCCTATCGCCTTGCACCATCAGAGATGTGCGAGCTATCTAGCCAACTTCACGAGCTTCTTGATAAAGGCTTTATACGCCCGAGCATGTCACCTTGGGGTGCACCCATTCTTTTTGTGAAAAAGAAGGATGGACCGTTCCAAATGTGCATCGATTACAGGGAACTTATCAAGCTTACAATTAAGAACCGCTACCCCCTCCCCCGAATCGATGATTTATTTGACCAACTCCAAGGTGCTACTTTTTTTCGAAGATCGATTTACGTTCCGGATACCGTCAGCTACGTGTACATGATCAAGACATTCCGAAAACCGCCTTTCGTACTCGTTATGGCCATTATGAATTCGTGGTCATGCCTTTTAGACTCACAAACGCACGCACGGTCTTCATGGACTTGATGAACTGTGTGTGCAAAGAGTTCTTGGATCGTTTCATCATTGTTTTTATCGATGATATCCTCATCTACTCAAAGTCGAGAGCCGAACACGTGCGCCATCTCTGTTTAGTTCTCGAACTTCTCCAAGGAAACCGTCTTTACGCCAAATTCTCCAAGTGTGAATTCTGGCTTAAGGAAATTCAATTCCTCTGTCACATCGTTAACGACCAAGGAATCCACATCGATCCCGCCAAGATTGAAGCTGTAAAGAGTTGGAATACCCCGAAAAATCCGTCCAAAATCCGTTCTTTCTTGGATTGGTTGGTTACTACCGTCGATTCATCCCTGAGTTCTCAAAAATCGCTGTACCTCTCACCTTTTTGACTCATAAGGATAAACCTTTCGTTTGGGGTTCCAAATAGGAGGAAGCCTTTCAAACTCTCAAGCGAATGCTTTGGAACGCTCCTGTTCTCACACTCCCCGACGAAAACGACGATTTCGTTGTTCATTGCGATGCCTCAAACCTTGGTCTTGGTTGCGTTCTCATGCAACGAGATAAGGTTATCGCGTATGCGTCTCGACAACTCAAAATCCACGAGAAGAACTACACTACCCATGATCTCCAGCTCGGTTTAGTTGTTTTAGCGTTAAAGATATGGCGACACTACCTTTACGGTACCAAGTGTACCGTCTTCACCGACCATAAGAGCTTACAATATATCTTTGACCAGAAAGAACTGAACATGCGTCAACGCAGATGGGTGGACTTCTCAACGATTATGATTGTGAGATACGCTACCACCCAGGCAAAGCAAATGTCGTAGCCGATGTTCTCAGCCGACGAAGCTATGTGTATAGCATTCGTGACGCTCAAGCTCTGAACGAACTCGAAACCATGATTCGTGAAGCTCAACATGCAAGTTTCATTGAGAATACCTTGTGTGAGAAATGAAATGTGGTGCCGAAGCTCAACTTGAGAATAAATCTAATGGTATCTATTACTTTCTCAATTACATTTGGATCCCTAGCCGCAATAACCTCCGAGAGTTGTTGATGACCGAAGCCCATAAATCTCGATATTCCATTCACCCCGGTGCCGACAAGATGTACCAGGACCTCCGTTCCAGGTATTGGTGGCCGGGCATGAAGAAGGATATCACCCTGTACGTTTCGAAATGCTTAACTTGTGCGAAAGTTAAAGCCGAACACCAACGTCCCTCTGGCTTACTCAAGCAGCCCGACATCCCAGTGTGGAAATGGGAGTATATAGCTATGGATTTCATTACGAAACTTCCCCGCACAACCTCTGCTCACGATAGCATTTGGGTTATCGATGATCGTCTTACGAAATCCGCTCACTTCATCGCCATACGAGAAGACTATAAGGTTGAACGATTAGCACAAATCTACACCGACGAAGTTATTTATCGACATGGGACACCTCGTGACATCATCTCTGACTGCGACGGTCGCTTTACCTCACGTCTCTCGAAGACTTTTCAATCCGCTCTCGGTACTACTCTAAATCTCAGTACCGCATTCCATCCTCAGACCGACGGTCAGACTGAGCGCACGGTCCGCACCCTCGAAGACATGATTCGATCGTGTGTCATAGATTTTGGTGGTAATTGGGTTTCGCATTTACCTTTATAGAATTTTCGTACAACAACAGTTATCATACTAGTATTCAAATGGCACCTTTTGAGGCACTTTATGGTAGAAAATGCCGATCGCCTATTGTATGGCACGAGATCGGGAAAGCACAAATCACCGGTCCTGAGTTGATACAAGAAACGACTGAAAAGATCCTCCAGATTTGAGACAATCTCCTGAAAGCTCGCAATCGTCAAAAGAGCTACGCCGATAAACGTCGCAAGCCCCTACAATTCGAAGTTGGAGATCACGTTCTCTTAAAGTTTCACCTTGGAAAGGAGTGATCCGATTAGGAAAGAAAGGGAAACTAGCGCCACGATACATAGGTCCCTTTAAGATTTTGGAAAGAATTGGCAAAGTGGCCTATCGACTCGAATTACTGACGGAGCTCAGCAACATACATCCGACTTTCCACGTCTCAAACCTCAAAAAGTGTCTAGCCGAAGAAAATCTTCATGTACCACTCGAAGATTTGCAAACAAACGAGACTCTACACTTCCTGGAAATGTCACTAGAGATCATGGATCGAGAGACCAAGAAACTTCGACGCTCTCGCATCCCTATCGTGAAAGTCGGATGGGGAGGAAAACGCGGCGCCGATTTCACTTGGGAACTCGAAAGTGATATGAAAGCTAAATATCCACATCTTTTTGTTACTTCTACTACTTAAATTTTGGGACGAAATTTCCTAAAGTAGGGGTGACTGTAACAACCCGACTTTTTGGGTGTTATCCATTTTGTCGTCTTTTCCTTTGTAACCGTTGTATTTGAGATTCGAACATGAATGGATAATCTATTTTAAATATATTTTTATATCGCTTATTTAAACGTATCTAATCGCTTACTACTCGCATCGCTGAACGCAAACTCAATCGCGATTATTATGATAAAATACGTTACCTTATGTGTTATTTGTGCTTTATATTTTGTGATTTATACTCGCTCTCGCAACTCGCTTTATCGCATTATTCTGATAAACACAACGCCTAACGTCTCACTAAGACGCTTAACGAACAAAACCTAACTAACCTAATCGAATGAAATCACCGAACGAACAGCCAACGAGTGATTTGGAAAGAATTCGTGACAAAATGGCTAATTCGTACGAATTACACCCCTAATTCGTATGAATTACCAGCCCATGCAAGGTGGCTAGTTCATACGAATTAGGGGACTAATTCGTACGAATTACCCCTCCTCCACCCTCTATCACCATCTCCTATAAATGCCATGCTCCTCCACACACACTCCACTTGCAGCCACTTTGCACCAGAAATGCTCCCGAACCCTTTTCTCTGTTTTCAAGTAAGGAACCTCGATTTTCAACAAAACACAACGATTTCCACAACGATTTTACACAAGTTTATCTCTGATTTCATCAAAACTTCTTCTTTTACAAAAATCTTCATCTTTTTCCTAAAACTTTCTAATTTTTACCTCGTATTTACACTTAAATGAGTGTATTTGGATTAGTTTCAGTCTCCCAAGTTAGAAACCTTAATGTTTCAAGCTCACTAAGTGATTTATCCAAATAAAACTGTTTTAGACTCGATTTTCACACAAAAACGGACTAAACCGACAGGTGTTTCGTTCACTACTTAGTGGGACAAAGGAGGGTCGAAATCAGCCTGAAATGGCCTCGAAACCACGTCTGTTTCAAGCGAAAACTCAGTTCTAAACGCACAAAGACGCAAAAAGTCATCTTGTACGAACTGGACTGTTTCGTACGAATTAGACCTAGTTCTTACAAACCAGTCTGAGTTCTTTCAAGTGACTAAACGGCTCAAAAGACCTCCCCAGCTTTTGGCTTGCTCAGTAATTCATGGTTGGAAGGATGGACACTCGATTTCCCCGGCGAACGACGCGAACACTCGATTTTGAACACCTTACAGACTAGTTCGCATCAAACTGACTAATTCGTACGAATTCTAATTCGTACGAATTACTCACTTGGTACAAACTAGTGCTAATTCGTACGAACTACCACTTCGTACGAACTACCCTGTTATACCACCAAACTTTTATTCTAACTGTTTCAGCACTTCGGAAGACTGATGCACTTTTGTTCTCGCTTACAGGCGCTCCCTTCAATCCACAGCAGCTTGTGTTTACTTGCTAAGCACGAACTATGAGTATACTTAAACCCTTTTTTGTTTAAACGCACTTTTGGGTGTTACATACGTTCTCTATATCAAAACACGCTACATATAACGCTAAACTCTTTAAACTCTAACCGTTCTCGCATGTTATACGTGAACCGCTGAATGTTTGTTTGCTATGTGTAAATGATGAGGACTTGCAGACCACCCTTAGCAACGATAGTACTATAGTTTGGACTCAGCACCCGATTGGTTCAGGGGTTGTTAAGGCTCGCATATTAACTTTACGTGCGTGTTCCCTGTTGTGAACACGTATCGCGCATACTCCACCTCGCCGTCGTGTTAGTTAGCTTGTATCATTATTGTTAGCTTACTTAAATTTGCTTATGAACGTGTCATATGCTGGTTATGCTTAAACGCTTTATCTCTATTTTTATGCTACTAAAGCTGTGTACTCACCTTTACTTTATGTATTGACTTTGTATTTTAACGTATGGTTGATGATTATGTAATTACTTTATGTACTCACCTGTCGGTTGATGATTATTTTGAGCTGCAAAACAGATAGGACTCCTAGAAACTCACTAAATAAATCTAGGTTGTCAGATTTGATTGTTTAAGGGACATGTATTCTGTTTTGACTATTTGTGGAATATTGTTTAATTGTATGGGAAGTTAAACTTTAAGTATTATCATTTCAATTGTTGTTATGGAATCTCTTGAGCAATCTGATTCGCCTAGTGCCGCACCCCGATGATTCCGCCATTGGTTGGGGTGTGACAGTTTACTAGTCGAAGTGACGAGTCAAAGTTTCGGTCAAAAATGCGCAAAATGTGCATTTTACGATGGAACTATTTTCGGGTATCAAAACACTAAGTTTTGACACCAATCAGTTTTATAACATAGTTAGACATGTTTTGACATGTCTAACTCGTCACTTCATGTTTAGTGCTTATTTTGTGTTGTAAGTCGAGTAGTCTTGACCACCGCTTTGACTTTCGAATCCGACTCATTTGGTCGATCTTAGGATCCGACCAAACACATATTGTGACCATAGTTGTATATGGAATAACCCTCTGAGGTTATACCTTATGGTCAAGTCGTTTGGTTAGTGTTATGATAAGTCGCTTATTATGTCCTTAAAAATGACTAAAATGCCCTTTTTGCACATAAATCCATTTTTAACATATGTAAACAATTTTTTGACGTATAAACTGATGTTATAACATTTTCAAATATGTTTGGACATTTAAGACTTATCATAGGACATGTTTAACCATCCGATCACGCGTTTACGCAAATGTCACATTAAAGTAGCGGAAACTACCTTAACAAGTCATAATGGGTCAAAAGCACTTAGGATCCTTTCCAAATCAGAATGTCAAGTTTATTAAACCATGTCCTATGAGTTCCAACACTCATTGGTTTATAAGACTTCATTCTATCAGAATCCTCCGATTAAAGTCCCGATATTAACATGGTTATCCGATATTAGGACACACTTGAATCCTCAGACTTTTGAGCTTTGTTTATTCTCTTGAACAAGGACACTCTTGCAATCCCAATGAGTACATAGTCCCCTCTTTTACGTTTTTCAAATGTTTTGGGGTGATTCATATGTGCCTATCACTACTTTCTTGTTCTCATGACATTATACATGTTTTGCCTATCTAGTGCATATAGTACATGATTTTCAAAGACATTTTGCTTCGTATGTTGACCTAGCATACCTAGTACATGATTTCGAAGACATTTTACATGGTATATTGACTTAGTATACCTACACATGATTTCAAAGACATATTACATGGTTTTGACTTAGTATACCTACACATGGTTTCAAATACATTTTACATGGTATATTGACTTAGTATACCTACACATGGTTTCAAATACATTTTACATGGTATATTGACTTAGTATACCTACACATGGTTTCAAAGTCATTTTACATGGTATATTGACTTAGTATACCTACACATGGTTTCGAAGACATTTTACATGGTATATTGACTTAGTATACCTACACATGGTTCAAAGACATTTTGCTTCGTATGTTGACTTAGCATACCTAGTACATGATTTCAAAGACATTTTACATGGTATATTGACTTAGTATACCTACACATGGTTTCAAAGACATTTTACATGGTATTTTGACTTAGTATACCTACACATGGTTTCAAAGACATTTTACATGGTATATTGACTTAGTATACCTACACATGGTTTCAAACACATTTTTCTTCGTATGTTGACTTAGCATACCTAGTACATGGTTTTCAAAGACATTTTGCTTGGTATATTGACTTAGTATGCCAAGTACATGATTTCAAAACATTTTCATGGCATGCTTACATTGTTCAAGACATATTGGTGCATTGAATATACAATGATACATTCATTAACATTGGTCACGCCGACCGGTAGTATGTAATGGTACCATAGGATTGACAATCCCATTCCCGCTTCCTAGGTTTGTTTGGAAGTGACCTTATGGAATGACAGAATCCGATGAACATTTGATAAACCTTTGTCCTTATAAGGGTTTATCCGACTGTCAACAAGGCTTGAATGTATTCGCCAACAATACCATAAAAGCAATGGTTTATAAGCCATAACTTTTGATTTAAACAAAACCTTTGTTTATTCAAAGGCATTGTTTTATACAAGACATTGGTTACACAAAGACATTGGTTTATACAAGACATTGGTTTATACACGACATTGTTTACACATGGCATTGGTGTATACAAGATATTACATTGGTTTATACAAGACATCACATTGGTTTAAACAAGACATTTCTTTTGTTGGTTTATGGTGAGTGATTTGATTAACGAGACGTGTGTAATATGATAAAAGCATGGTGGATACGCCGTTGGTACTTCCTATATATAAGTGCTTTTATTATATTACATATCGTAGCGATATCTAAACCACTTTCAAGCAAAATACAAGACACAACATCTTTTATACAAGACATGGCATTTTTACACAAGACATAACATATTTTGGTTATTAAGTTAACCTTGTATCATTTCTTTTAAATCATTTATTTTCATAAGATTTTCATAAAAGAAAATTTTTTACAATGGTTCATGGCTACTTACGCATTAGTTAAACTTTACTTTTAACTTTCAAAGCCATGAATCATCATCACAAAAACCTATGTTACTCACAATAATTTTTATGCTGACGTATTTATTTACACATATGTTTCAGGAGCAAATGTTTGATATTGAGCGTGCTACATTTAGGGCGGACTTGGGCCTTATGACTTAAAATCAAGAAAAAAATTGAATTTATGCTATGTTTTCTGTTTAAATCCAAGACAATGTAAACAATTCAATTCAATAATACAAAACTTTAATTACCATGGTTGTGAAACAATAGTTCTGTTACGTGACTCCCCGACGTTTCCGCCGCGGTTTGTTGTTTTACGCGGTCGGGGTGTACAATATCTTTGAGCTGGGCTAACGTTTTTCAAGACCATTTTCACCAGTAGGTGTAGTATATTTAGTCTCAATTGCAAACCAGCAAGTGAAATGGTTCGCCTGAAGCCAGTTTGTAAATCTGTTGTTCCAACTATCGTATCTTCCAGATTCATAAGTTTTGGAGGCTTCATCGTCGTACCCATCTCGTTCTCTAACTTCATGTTCTGTTCTGCGGTAGCAGTAACTGCGGATGTGGCGAAAGCATTAATGAATTCCTCGTCTTCCATTTTAACGAGATTTTGAAAACTTGTTTAAAACTGATTTGTGTAATGTGACAGAACACGATTTTCAAGAAAACTTTATATTGTTCCTCGTACGAGGGATGTAAGACTCGTGCGAGGAGTCAATTACCTTTTAAAGAAAGTTTGGTTTCATGCGAGTGACTCTTCGTACGAGTGACTATTCGTATGAGTGAGAATTCCTCGTGCGAGTGATCAACAACACCTTTTTAGAAAAACTTGTTTTTCGTGCGAGTAGCTTTTCGTACAAGTGGTTATTCGTACGAGTTGTCCTTCTTCTCGTACGAGTAGCTCAGGTCACAAGAATGATGTTTTCTGCAATTTTCAACATGATTTTGTTTGATTTTAGATTTGTAAGTTTCAGGGGTTTGTTAATACTAGTTTTAATGTGTTATACTAAAATCCTAGTCCAATTCGTCCATTAAATCATGTAGATCTGAAAGATGTATTAAGAATGAGTAGAAATAGAGATCTTCAATGGTTGAATCTTGATCTTCAAAGGCTAAAACTTGTTGTTTGTCTTCAAACCAGGCCTCAAGGCTCTGATAGCACTTGTGAGAGGACCGTTTCTTCTTCATGAGCAGTGGACTGTCTTAACTTAACTAACAGAGGTGGGATTCACTGTTAGAAAGTTGACAAACAATCAGATCTACTGTTTAAATGTCACTGCTTCTTATATTAAACGTGTAAGAAATACAGACGCTAAATGGACAGGGCTTCGCCCCAGTCTCACAAACAACTAGCTAACACAACACCCAAGCTCCCCTATTTATAGGCAACATGGCTTGCACAAGGGAAGGTTTTGCTGCCTCGTACGAGTGGCGCCCCGTACAAGTGACAAAGTGTCACTCGTATTAGGGAGACATGTCACTCGTACGAGGAATACATAATACATATCAAACTTAATAATCTAACAATGCAAAGCCCTATTACATGACCAACATATTCTAGACATAGGACATAGACATTGTGTCACACCCTCAATTTCCACTTGCGGAGTTTTACCGCGAGGCGTGTGAACAAACCAGAATCTGAAACACTAGTACGTCGAACGACTTATATGATTTGATAATACGTTTTCAAAAATCATTTGTCATAGATTTTATATTGTCTTGATTAGTTACCAATATTTAGCGGAAGCATTAGTTTTTAAAGTTGAGCGGAAGCATAAATAAGTAGTGAAGCGGGCGCCAACACAAACGCCAAAACAAATGAAAAACCCAAAACAATATTTGTAAATAAGACTCGAATAAAGATGTCTTGTTCAATGCATGTGCGTGCACCTAGAGCTCCTAGCGTCTTGAGAGACATGTAAAGAAACAAGTGTCAACATTAAAGATGAGTGAGTTCACAGGTTTTCATAAATTCGTTTGTTCGGTTATAATTTGTTTTCCCCGTTATCCCTAACCCGGGATAACGTGCTGGTTCCATTATTCCAATCCCGGAATAATAAGTTGTTGCTTCCATTATCCTCAACCCGGGATAATATAGTTGTTGTTTCCATTATTCCAACCGGAATAATAAGTTGTTGTTTCCATTATCCTCAACCGGGATAATATAGTTGTTTCGTAATTAAGTTCAATGTTAACATATATAGGTAGCTAGCCTAAAGTTATGTCACGTAAGAGTTCGCGATCGAAGCTGACTGTTGTGCCTCCGTGTTGCCAGGCCTATCACTGACCATGGCGAAGTTAGGCCAAATTATTCACCCGTTGACCATACCCGGTCGGCTAGCGCGACTAGCTCGGATGGGGCTTGTCGGGCCCAGTAGTACTACTTATAATTCCCCCCGCTATTAAACCCAATACTAACGATCCGAGAGATTGACGAGGACTTAAGTGATAAAGTTGCTTAGTGACCATAACATTACATTAACATCAACTTAGTTACCGAATAGTTATGTGACGTTAATTTCGTATAACGTAAAGAGATTGAGTTTGAAGAGTGTATACATGTTTCTCCCCCTGTTGTTTAAAAACCGGATAAAGTTAGGGGCCGTGAACTCACCTTTTGTTGCTCGGTTAGTGTAGCAAAGAAGTTGTAAAGGATGGGACCGCTAATTGGTCCTAACAAACCAATTGATTTCACGTCAGTGTGTGAACACACCAATACAAATTCTACACTTAATTTACGCACAAAGTGATACACACTAACAACATATCTAACACTCAAACATGCATGCAAGTATCCTCATGTGAACCTAGTGATCAAAACAACTTATCATAAACATAAACCAATTCATGCCACAATTTGGTGCACACAATCACAAGTTATCAAATTTCAGTTTAACACTCATAATTCAGCTGTTTTCTAGGATTTTTATAAAATAGTTCCAACGTTCCAAAAATTCCAATATTTTTACAGCAGGTGCCATTTATACTGTACAAATTTATATAAATTTTCCAAGTCCTCAATCTTTACCATTTAACCATAAATATTAATGTACTAGGCTGCAGTCAGATTTATCACTTTCTGACTGCAGTCCACGGAAGAATTTATTCAAAAATCACCGATCGTCCAATTTACAAAATTCCAGTTGGAGTTGCCCGGAAATTTCCATACCTAGTTGCTGTACAAAATTCATGACTCAACTCCCTACTGATTATAAAATCCAACTCGATAAACAACTAACAAAATTTCAGGATTTTCACAGCTTTAGTTACTGAACTTATTTGGCCATTTAAAAATATCAAACGACTTCAGAAAAATATGAATCCAGCGCCATTAGATTCGTTATTCAAATCTCTACGTTCTAGACATCAGAAAATCCGTTTTTCGACAACTAATGACTGAGTTACAGCCAGATGAAGTGGCTGTAACTATTACTCAGCAAATGTTTCAGCATATCATTATCATAAACTCGCATAAGCGTTCATATGATTAACCTAGGCGATCAAGAACCGGTTTCCTAATCATAGATCAATACATATAACATATCCATGCAAACCCTAATCAACATCTTTAGTTTTTTATAAGCAAACACAGCCTAAAACTTTCAGATTTCGAACAACATCACATGCAAACATTATTAACAAATCGGCTAGCCTAACTTTTCATTCAAACATACTTGGCAAACTTATAAGTTCCGAAAACAATCATACTTGTAACAATGATACATCAGCCGATTCAAACATATATAATCCGAAAACAACACAATCGTTTCATTCAATCATTCAATCCGAAAAAGAACAACAAAATCGAAACACATGTAACCGAATATGATCTTGTAACATATGCTGAATTCTAACCTTTAATAACTAGGTAAATAAGCCGAGACTTGGACAAGAATGATCCGGCTGTTCAAGCAAGATCACGACCGAATGAGATGAAGAATCTGCTGTCGCGACCGGGAGATGAAGATGGCGAGGGCTGCTGCTGCTGCGACCGAGAGAAAAGAAAAGGGAATGCTGTTGCGCGACCGAGAAGGTGAACTAGGCTGATCTCGCGACCGAATGGGATGTAACAAGGGCTGCCGACGGCTGTTTGCTATTAGGGTTTATGTTTGTGAAGGAAACATGCATGGGGGTTTGTATATATAGGCGCAAAAAGGGATAAGGGTACGGTTTGGCTTGAGCTCGTGGCCGAGGAACTTGGGTGGGTCGGTTTGGGTTTGATCTTTGTGGCCGATTAGTTTGAGTTTAAGGTTTCCTAGAGTCACAAGGAGTTTGGTTTGTGTTTGATCTTGCGGCCGATTAGTTTGAGCTTAAGGTTTGGGTTAGAACTCGGTTCACTCCTAGAGCCACAAGGAGTTTACGGTTGGTTCGTGTCGCGGTTCGGTTCGTGTACATATTTATTATATATATGTATATTTTGTAACTAACACAATCACACAAACACACATCACGTATTCATTAACTCGTACACGTTTAATACTTAGCATATACTTTATTTGACAAGTATTGCGTTTAAGTTATCCTAAAAACCGGGATGTCACACATTGTGCACCAACAGTAATCACAACGATTTACACGAGATTATCTCCGATTTTATCCAAACTTATTATGTTTACGAAAACCTTCATCTTTTTCATAAAACTTCAAGTTTTTACCTCGGGTTCATGCTTAAACGAGTATATTGGGCTTAGCTGAGGGTCCGTTGTACGGATCTTTCTGGTCCTAATTTGGCAAACCTAAGGTAAACGTGCGGAATCCGTTTGCATAGGCGACATTGGATACTAGTTTGTTAATGTTTAATCACTGTTTCATTAATATGTAGACGTTACAGATCCTGGAAACACTTAGACAAAGCTTCGCCTCTGTCCTGACAAAATCTCTGAATCTTACAAATAAAATGACAAGACACCTATTTATAGGAATCACAAGTTCGCTTGGGGAGTGCAAGTTCGGGCGAACTTGCTTAGTCAAGTTCGGCCGAACTTGACTATAACATCACAATCTCAAGCGAACTTGGCTATAAACTTTAATAAACTTCGACATTTCGCTTCTAAATACAGACTCGACGTTATACGATGACGTAGGCAATAGACATATGCATCAACAGACCCCCCTTGGATGTTGCCGTAGTCATCATTCTTCAATTAAGTTCCTGAGTCTTTAATGTTCTCTTGATCTTAATTTCTTGAATAACTTTATCTTCCTTGATCTTCATAGCATCTACAATCTTTTTCTCTTTTCTTCTCGAGCTTGTCTTGATAAAACTTTAATCACCATGCTCCCCCTTGCTTTGAGTTTTCTAGAATCTTCAATCAACATTTTTTTTTATCCAGCTCACCCTTAAAATCAACTTCCTGTTTCAAAGTTCCTCAAACTTTCAAATAAAACATTTCAGATTCAAACTTTGAAATTTCAAAAACACCAACGTTTCAAATTTTAATCTCCTTATCAGTTTTAAACCCTCTCAATTAATCAAGTCTAAATTAATGACCTTGAATATCTGATTTATGTATCAAGTCCAACTTAATGATCTTGATTAAACTTTAGTTTATATCTCAGACTAATTTGAAATTTTTAGATTTTGTTTAGCAGCTTTAGATTTTGAAAATCAGCTTTTCATCATCAATGATCATAACTAAAAGATAATATAATCCTTTTGTTTTTATGTAATGAATATCAAACTCTAAGTATGTACAAACATATTTACATACATATTTTTGTTGAGTTTGTGTTAAAGGATCATATAAGTTTATGAGACAAATCACAAGTACCATTGACCTTTTGATGACACTAAGTTTTAAATAAATTTACCTAGATTGTCGATATGTTTGTCCTCTTAAACTTTAACACATTTCTCAATTGTTCCAAGATACGTTATGTAGAATTAAGAAACTTGACTTAACTATGGTTCCCATCTCAGAATATACTCCCGCATCAAGATTCCCTAGATTTCATCTTACAGGTGAGTATAGCATAATTGATATATGTATCTGGGTTGTGTGAGACCTTGAGAGCTCAGGTTAGTACCACCTACCGACAGAGAGATGAAGGCTCGACTTATAAGGTAGTGTTCCAAAATGGAATCTTTTTGGACTGCAATTGTAGTATCTTTCGATATTTTCAATTGAATGCAGTTTTAGGAGATTTTTGCAAAAGTATTATAGAAGTTCTAGGCCATTGCTTCCGCAAAATCAGAAGAACTTGTATAATACCCCAGATATCAACTATCTATAAAGACCTCGTATCTCAGAATCAGGCAGTCTCTCAAACGAAATTTCGGAGTACTAAGTCTATGTATCCGAGAGATGTTAATCCACAAGATTAAGCAGTTGTAAAATTTAGTTTATATCCTGGAAACAATTTATTGAACGTGTAAATCCTATCGACACATCCACAGTAAGACTCGTTTATACTTTTTAAACTTTACAAATCCTTAGTGTACTGTGATAGTCCACTGATGTACTATCATTTCCTTTTTTCACAAAACTCTTTTTACTTTTTCAATGTTTTTGTACTTTTTGTTTTTAATATGTTTTTGGATTTTCTGAAAAATTTTCTCCCCCTAAAATTCAAAAACATATTTTTGGAATTTTTGTTTTATGGAAAAACATTGACCAACCGATGAGAATCACTTCAATTCGCCATCCATTACTGCTTCACAAATTTCTTTTAAGCACCCTCCCCCTCATGATGACAAAAACCTTGACACTTTTGCGTTTTTAACAATTTACTGAACATGAGTTTTGTCTTGTTCAACAGTGAGGGTTCTGTGGAAAAAAAAATTTCAAATTTTTCAACAAAAAATTTGTAAAAATTTTCAAGTAAAAGTTATTAAAATGTGTTTTCGAAAAAATTTCTCCAAAAATTTTCAAAAATTGTAAAGTAAACGTTATAGAAATGTAATAAGGCCTTTATATATAAAACTTGATAACCCGGCCCGTCTTCATTGTGTGCCACGAAACTCCATTCTCAGTAATTTTGCTTTTATCTCATAAGTTCCTGCACAAAAATTTCAAACAATTAGTTGAATAGTGACACCCAAGCCTTTGCAGTCTTAGGCGTTGTTTCTTCAATCTTAATTTTGATTTTCTTTACACAATCAAGTTTATTTTGGTCTTTCTCAAGTTTTGAAAGTCCTCTAAGCTTTCAATTTTCACTGATTGTGTAACTTGTTTTTCTTTTACCAACCATGTTTGATTTTTCTAAAAAGCTTTCTTGAAATACAATGTAGAAACTTTTTGTTCATTACTATTCGAGGATTCACCAGTTTCAGAATTTGAAAACTTAGTAATAATTGATTTCACCTTGTTTGTAGTTTCTGTACATTGTTTTAAAACCTGAGTTGATAATCCAGAATTTTTATTATCAATATGAGCAGGATTAGGTTTAATTTGTAAACATTTACTAGCAGTGTGTCTAGTTACTCCACATTTATGACACTTCATGTTCTCATATCGATCTTTTCTATCAAACTAAACACTCAAATCATAACATTGATTTGATGTGTGGTAGCCCTCTTTCCTGCTTCTTCTGTAACTTTGATTTGACGTTGAAGCACTGTGGTTCGACCTGCACCACTTATTCGCAAATTTTTGTGAGTTTCTATAATGAGTGGATGATCGTACCGATGAGCTTTTATTTTTCTTTTGAAAATTTTCAAATTTTTAAAACTTTGTTTTTCTTTTTTGTTTTCGTTCTCCATTCTGTTTAGAAGGTTTGTGCGTTGAGCATTCACCTTTCTCAGTAGATTGTAGAACAGTTTCTTAAAATTTTTCTTTTAGTTTTAAAAATATTTCATGTTTATCATTTTTAGCTCTTTCATCATTAGTATTATCATCACAATCTTCAATTATGACATTGTCATAATTTGTGACATTGTCAGTTATTGGGATTTTCTTTTTATTAACATTGATCGGTTTTGGACATATATGATCTAACTTTAATGAGGAAGTCACAAAACTTTTCAATAACTTTTCTGAATTAACAGCTTTATTTTTAACATTCTCAACTTCTTTTTCAAGTTGAGCAATTTTTTCAATATGAGAATTTATTGCTTTTTGATTTTCTATATTTATTTTTTCAAACACAATTTTTCATTTTTAAACATTTTTATTTCATTTTGAAAATCTATTACCATTTGTAATTTTTCATTTTCTAAAATTTTTATTTTGTTTTCAAAATTCTTTTCATTTTCTTTTAACCTTTTATTTTCTAATGTCAAACTTTCCACATCTTTCAAAAGTTTGACAATATCAGATCTGGATTTTCCACAATTTGAGCACACGAATTCAGAACTTGAAACCTCATTTGTAGACATTCTTGAACTTTGTTCTTCACAGTTCTTCGCAATCATACTTCCTTCTCTCTTGAACTGATCATTTGAACTTTGTGCTTCCCGATCATTTCCTTGATCACTAACACGATCAGACTTCTTCTTGATTAGCAGCTTCTTTTTTTAAGCATCTCAGCTCTTTCCAAATATTTAGCCCCCAGAGATTTTCACAAATTTGTGCAGTTTTGTACTCTGTAACAAAACCAAGATATCTTCTTTTAGCGATTTCTGTAACGAGGTTAGAATCTTCTTCTCATGGGCATATGCAACATTCAGTTGAGTTGTAAACTTTGATACTGAAAACTCAGCTCTACGTGCATCGACTGGCCATTTAAATCCAGTTTGAATAGCAGCCCAACCATAGAGATGATTTGCTCGTACCTAGTCAAATTTTTCATTCCAGGCTTCATACTCATCTATACTCATCAACATTGGCGGCTTCACAGACCCCATTTCGTTTTCCAAACTAATCTGTCGTTCAAAACACTTGAAAAATGATTAGCAAACAGACAATTTTAGTAAAAATTTGACTTTTTAACCGACAATATTAACGTATCGGTTTGCTAAAAAACGTTTAAAATTTTTCGGAAAACTGTTTTTACCATATTAGAGCTTTAAACTCGTCTCGTCGATACGAATCTAACGATATATAATGTCCGAGACGTTTTTCGGGATTTTTTTTAGAAACCCTGGACAAACTTGTCACAATGTGTGAAACTCAGCTATTTAACAAGTTCGGCGAACTTGTTTCACTTAGAATACAAGTTCGAGCGAACTTGTGAGAAAATCCAAAGGAATCAGCAAGTTCAGGCGAACTTGGAGAGAATTTCAATCAAATTTTGATCAAGTTCGGGCGAACTTGATTAAATTTGATAAAAGTCAGGCAAGTTCGAGCGAACTTGGGTAAATCCTTGAAAAATCAATCAAGTTCGAGCGAACTTGATGAAAAATGCGAATTTTTCAGTCAACTTGATGAAAAATTTGAATTTTTCAGTCAAGTTCGAGCGAACATGAGTTATTCGACATGGTTTTTTGCAATATTTGACATGAATTCGTTTGTTTTAAGCTCTGATCTTTTCACTGGTTTATCTATTATGGATTTTACGTATTATACTTGCAAATCAGTCCATTTTATCCGTGAATTGTCCAAGAAAAGTTAAAAATGAAAGAATAGAGTAGAAGATAAGATGTTCTATGTCAAATGTCTTCAAATTAGACCAATCCTGCTCTGATACCAATTGAGAGTCCGTTGTACGGATCGTTCTGGTCCTAATTTGGCAAACCTAAGGTAAACGTGCGGAATCCGTTTGCATAGGCGACACTGGATACTAGTTTGTTAATGTTTAATCATTGTTTCATTACTATGTAGACGTTACAGATCCTGGAAACACTTGGACAGAGCTTCGCCTCTGTCTTGACAAAATCTCTGAATCTTACAAATGAAATGACAAGACACCTATTTATAGGAATCATAAGTTCGCTTGGGCAGTGCAAGTTCGGGCGAACTTGACTATAACATCACAATCTCAAGCGAACTTGGCTATAAACTTTAATAAACTTTGACATTTCGCTTCTAAATACAAACTCGACGTTATACGATGACGTAGGCAATAGACATATGCATCAACATTAGCCTTGGCTTCCCAAGTTAGAAATCTTGTGATTTCAAGCTCACCAAGTGTTCAATCCTAAGAAAACTCTTTTAAACTCATTTTTTACACTAAAATGAATCAAAACCGACATATGTTTCATTCACTAGATAGTGGGACGAAGTGGTGTCGAAACCGTCATGAAAAGGACTCGAGATTACATCCCTTTCAGGCAAAAACTCAGTCCCGGACGCACGAAGACGCAAGACAGTCCCTCGTGCAAACTGGACTGGCTCGTACGAACTGCCCAGTTCGTATAAAACTAGTCCAAGTTCATACAAGAGACTAACTCGCTCCAAAAGACCTCTACGGCTCTAGGTTTGATCAATAACTTAAGGCTGGAGAGATGAACACTCGATTTCCCGAAGAACGACGCAAAAAATACTCGATTTTGGACACGAAACAGGCCAACTCGCACAATGTCACACCCCAACCGATGACGGAAACATCGGGATGAGACGAACAAATCGCTCAAAAGCATCATAACACTATTGTGACAATATAATTAAATAAAATTTTATAACAAAACTAAATGCCATACAAGATTCAAACAAGACATAATTGTATAAAAAATAATTCAATACATTGTCTATTCTAAGATGTGTTTCTAGGTTCATCCTAACTTGGTTTCTTGATCGCTTCGTCTATCAACCTGCAACATGTATTAAAATATCATCAACAAAAGTTGACGAGTATACAAGTTTGATACATAGTATAATTAGAATAAAAGGTTTGAGTTCTCATATCCAACATGAACAACATAATACAAGTTACTAGAATGCTGAAACGGTGTCACTATATGTCAACCCTTAGTTTGCAACGCATAACCTAACCCAAAGAATAACGGGAGGTTAACACGTTCAATTTCACACTACCCAAGAATAACCGGGCATTGCGCTACTCCTATAGCGCTATAATTGTATAGCTTAGGAGTTTAACAAGTCTAACAAGTTTAACAAGTATAACAAGGTTAATGAGCATATAGACACGAAAAGTTTACATAGCATATAAGATTAACAAGCATCAAATTGTTTCATGTTAAAAAGTGGATAGAGTGTGCATATAAGAAGTCTCAAGCGTTGCGTGTTTTTGGTATAAATACATGTTGTACCCAAAAATGATAAAACGAAAGTGAGTATACTCACCTTAGGTTGCGTATAAGTTGCTTGGAATCGCACGAATAAGATTGAAGGATCTATAAAAGGATTAACCTATGATAAGAATATAAATTCGTTATTGCTTATCGATTTCGTTATTGGATGGTATAAGGTTGAGTATTTCTTATAGATTAAACGGGTTCTTAAAACAGGAGATGTTCTAATTATACGTTTACGATTAAGTTGACATTTTAATAAAGTGTACTATAATATTTATAATGTAAATAATTTAACAATGTTTAGAAACTAATGAGATAATAATTAGATTAATAATTGTAATAATAATGTTAGAATAATAATTAATAATAATAATATTAGTAGTAATATTAATAATATTATTAATAATAAAAAAATCAAGTTTAATAATAATAATAATTAACATAAAATAGTAAATTAAGTTTAATAAAAAAATATAATAATCCAATTAGATTTTTGGCCCAATCACATTTGGCCCAAATCTGTTATCAAATGAATAATAAAAAAAGGATTGGCCCAAAGGGCCGGCCAAAATCTGCAGACCAGACAATAGCAGCGAACCGGGTGAAACAGGGACTCGAACTCGAGACCTCGGTTAAACGACCAGGCGCCAACACCAGCTGGGCTATCGAGACCTTTATCTTCTTACTGTGAGGTTTGGTTATCATCTGATTATGTGTTAAACCGTATAGATTCTGTTAATCAGAATTTGTAATAAAGATGAATCAAAGAGTGTTTCTGGGATTGTACCGAAAGCGTGACTTCGTGCGAGAGTTCCGACGACTTCTCCGACGTGTGTTCCGGAGGTCCAAGGTTTTCCGGCGAGTTCTTGTGTTTTCCGGCAATTCTTGCAGTTTCCGGCGAAGGGATAGATCAGAGCAGAGGGTGGATGAGAAATAATGTGGGGTGAGAGTGAAATGTGAGGAGTGTTCGATTTAAATAAGAAACCGCGGAACGTATCGAGTCTGATTTCAAGGAGGGATTCGTGATTGGATTACGAATGGAAAGGATCTTGATTGGAATTAAAACGCGTAATTTAGAGGTTAAGCAATTCAAACGGAGAGGATAAAAGGCAAGACAACTGGTAATTCGCTGTGTTCGGTGAAATGAAAGCAGTTTGAACTAAAGATAATGATATATATATTGTTAGATTCTAGATATGAATCGAATTAGGCTTTAGTCGGGCGTTTAAGGTGCGCGTGTTTGGGGCGGGTGTCGTGGGTTCGAGTTCGGCCCTTAACGTTTTTATTGGTTTTTTTTCTTCCTGTTTCAAGTTTATATTTTTCAACATTTACAAAACAGTCCCTGAACAAGTTTCCTTAAATACAAATCAGCCCCCCCCCCCTAACCTTTAACTTAGTGGTTTAACTAGGTTAACTATTAGATAAGGTTTAGTTAACTAAGTTAAGTTCTTATCTAATTCTTTAATTAGTAAATAATTAAATAATTAAGATTAAAAATTAACGAAAAATAGAATTTATGATTAAATATTAATTAAATAATCAAAGGATTTATTAAATAAATGATTAATTATTTAAATAACTAAACAATTTAAATAATTAACATAATAAATAAATAATTATATACTTCAGATAAATGTCTAGATAAACGTGCTTAATGATACGGATTTTTAAGCGACCCGATGTTTATCGTGCTTCACGTGTTTAACAAAAATCAAGATTCATAACGTTCCGAACATTCGAATAGTTACACAAACAAACACGAACATTATTAAAATCTCCTTCTCATTATGATCAAAAAGTCTCCGAATACAAAATTCGAAACGAAACGAAGATACAAATGTTTAAATAAGAAAAGTACAAATCATCTAGTTAAAATAGGAGAACACGAAAGCACAGGGCGTTACACACAAAGCCCAACTCGTACGAACCGTCCCAGTTCGTACGAAGCACAATTCGTACGAACAGACCTGTTCCCCGCACGAAGCTCCGTTCGACGTTTCAGCACTATGGAAGACTGATGCACTTTTGTTCCCGCATGCAAGCTGATCCGGCCTGTAACCCTTGTGCAAAATTTCGAGCTTTCAATAAAAAACTTTTTCTTTGAAAGCCATTCGTTAATCGATCCTTAAATGTATCCCGTTTCATGTAACGTGCACACCGGGATGAGGACATAAGCTACACATATCCTAAATGCCCTTTACATAACTTAGATATAAGTTTTGAGGGTTTAGGAAAGACAAAAACACGATTATACAAGTTCAGGGACTATATTGCAACAACTGCGAAAGTCTGCCGATTCTCGTATCTTTTAATACGGACCTTGAGTAGACATCCAAAAATTCTTGTAATAAAAAAATCTTGTATTTTATTAAAGAGATTGCAAAAACATCAATCGTTACGCAATTTCGATCAATTTCGTGTTCATTAAAGCGTTTTACGTAAATTAGCGATACGCGTAACCGTACAACCGAAAGAACCGACATCCACGATATTTTTGAGCATAATTCAAGTTACATATACTTTAACATCTTTATAAGGCCTAAACATTAGGTTAACGGGTGTTAAAAGTGACGAAACAGACGATACAAGTCTAGGGGTCATTTCTGCCAAATTCCAAAGTCTGCCCCCCCCCCTCCGCGCCCAGGCCTTACAGACCGTAAGGAGAACCCCCATACGGTCCATATGCAGGTGCCAGCAACAGACGTTTTGCGTGGCCTCCAAGTTCTGCCATGTTATGCCACCTTTTGACACCTAGCACGAATTTGCCACACTTCTTATGGTTGGAACACCTCACTAGTGTCACACCCCGACCCGCAGCGGAATAAGAGTCGGGGCATAATTGGGTTATCACCAAAGCTCATGATGTTTACTAATATGTTTCATATTTATTAAATTCAAAATTACATCATCAATATTCCAAACAAGTTCATACAATTACAAAGAAAAGTAACTACATAAACAATCCAAAGTCTAAACCGATTTATTCTTCTAAGCCATCCTATATGTTTCTTGCTGCAACTGGATCACCTGTATCATGTGTAAAAATGGGGGTTTTTGGGTCAACAAAAGTTGGCGAGTGAACCTTGTTAGAAAACATTTATTATTGATTTCTTGTTATAATTAATATGGAAAAATTGTGCAATAATCATATGTGAGCAAACGTAAATATTCATACAATAACATACAATAACAAACCACCTTGCAATAATATATGACATGAATGATAATGCAAATGTTGGCAACGTCACGTTCACGCTCATAGGTAATGGGGAACGGTTCCGCTCATAGGTAATGGGGAACAGACGGCCTATGATGAATGTATGTGCAATCAAGGCTCAATCAAACGAAGCCGATCGTATGTTGGCAACGCCTCGTTCACGCTCATAGGTAATGGGGAACGGCTCACGCTCATAGGTAATGGGGAGCGACGGCCTATGATAATGTATGTACTGAAAATGATAAATTTAATCTAAACATTAACCACCCAAACAGTTGATACATATTGAATACACATTAGATCATTGATATGATGGATGCACAAGTGTTTAAATGTAATAAATAATGTGACACATGATACACCCCAAAAACGTGATTAAAACGGGGAATTTGTAGAGATTCACTCACATTGGGTGCGTTCGTTTAATGATGTTGAATGCGCACGAGTTTAGAGGATTGATCGACGAGGATTAACTAACCTAAATAATAACGAAAAGGTATGGTAAATAAGTGGATTTTATTAATAATTTTAATAGGATTTTTAGATATATTTTTGTGAGTTTAAGACTATTTCTAACTTTAAAAACATTATTTTTAAGTATTTTTAATTGATTTTTAAATTAAATAAATAAATAAAAATATAAAAAAAGTGTTGACTTTTTGGGTTGACCGTTGACTATTGACTTTGACTTGTTCTACGTGTCTAACCCGAAATATTTCTGTTTTTAATTATATTTATATACTATTTAATTTATTCAAAATTCATTTATTCTTAAAAAGGATTTTAATTCTATCGAACCGGTGTGCATAACAGGTCTCGAACCCGGGACCTGTTGTTTAACGTTGCACACAGTCCACCGTTGGACTGTGTGTCTAACCTGGTTAAAACACTTGTTTTTATTTCTCTTATATACTAACTGGAAGTTTCCATATTTGGGTTTTATAAAAAGTCTGAATATTGTGACGAATCGGAACAAGGATAGACTCGAACCCGGTATCCCTATGATTCAAATGCACACAGTCCACCGCTGGACTGTGTGTCTAACCCGAGATATAATCCGATTTATATTAAATTTATACACAAACTAGACTTCATCTTCTCCGTTAAACAACACAGACAACGATTATTCTACTGATCTTGTTCAATTCAATTAACGGACATATGACTGATTAAAATGAAATGGATAAAGAAGGTTTTGGAAGTGAATGTACCGGAAAGATGATCTTTCTCAGAACTCCGGCGAAGTTCGTCGGCTCTTGTTGTTTATGAATTAAACAATGTATTGATTAAACAATTGGAGTTGATGATATAGTTTCAGGATTTAGAATTAACAATTGATGAAATCTTCGGCGAGTGTGATTATCATATGTCGCTGGGATGATTCATGGTTGAAGGGTTTGAGTTAGTAAAAGTCTAGCAATAGATAGAGATGAAAGAGTGGAAATTTACGTTTTAATGAATGCACGGTTTCCGGCGAAAGTCCGCGATTTCGAAAACGTTTCCGACGAATTGAAATAGGAAGTGAAATGGGTTCTGTGAGTGTTTTTGAGTCGCGAGATGAGATATTGTTGGTGAAAACCAGTAAGTAAATGATTTCGGTTATTAAACCCGAAAATCATATGATTCAAATTAATAAAGGCGAATTGATTAAGAAGTCGTCGTAATGATTCAATCGGTTATAACCAGTATATATTGAACATCAACGTCTGGAACGTTGAAAGCCGATTACCATTTCAGTTTTGAGCAAACAGATCGATTCAGGTGAACTTATGTTTTATTTGTTTCCTAATTACAAAAGACATAAGTGGCGGAGTGGTTAAAGTGTTTGATGTTAAGGTTTCGCTGACCGGTTCGAAACCCGACAGACCTTCATTTAATTGCTTTATTTTTATTTTTTAACAATTTAATTTCATATTCAAAATGTTTATAGTTATGTATTGTTTAAATTAAAATAAGCATTAAATGAGCAAGAAAATTTGAAACTGATTATGATTATAACGAAGGGTTTGAAACACCCATTTTTTCGACGGATGTTACAGTATCCCCTACTTTTAGAAATTTCGTCCCGAAATTTAAGTAGTAGTGGTAACAGGAAAAAGATGCGGGTATTTTTCGCGCATTGAGTCTTCACGTTCCCAAGTAAACTCAGGTCCTCGTTTCGACTCCCAGCGTACCCTTACAATTGGAATACGACTCTGTCTTAAACGTTTTTCTCCTAAGTCCATGATCTCTACTGGTCTTTCAATGAAATGCATAGATTCATCGATCTGAATATCTTCCAGGGGAATATGGAGATTTTCATCGGCGAGGCACTTCTTTAAGTTTGATATGTGGAATGTGGGGTGAATTCTGTTGAGTTCTTCTGGTAGGTCAAGCTTGTATGCTACAGGTCCTACTCTTTCGAGTATCTTGAAAGGTCCTACGTAGCGTGGTGCTAGCTTGCCCTTCTGGCCAAAACGAACTACTCCCTTCCACGGTGATACTTTTAAAAGTACATGATCACCAATGTTAAACTCCAAAGGCTTTCGTCATTTATCTGCATAACTCTTTTGACGACTTTGTGCCGCTAGAAGATTGTTTCGAATTTGATGGATCTTGTCTGTGGTTTCTTGAATCAATTCTTGACCGGTGATTTGAGCTTCTCCAATTTCGTGCCAACATACTGGAGATCGGCACTTACGACCATATAAAGCTTCGAAAGGTGCCATGCCGATACTTGAATGATAGCTGTTGTTGTACGAAAATTCAACTAAGGCTAGATGAGCGTCCCAATTTCCCTTGAAGTCTATGACACATGCTCGAAGCATATCTTCAAGAGTTTGAATGGTGCGTTCAGATTGTCCATCAGTTTGAGGATGATAAGCGGTACTGAGGTCTAATCGTGTACCCAAAGCGGCTTGTACGGCTTGCCATGTTCGTGAAGTGAAACGACCATCACGATCTGAAATAATGCTTGACGGTACACCATGACGGCTTACGATCTCGCTGATGTAGATACGAGCTAACTTCTCATTCTTAAAGTCCTCGCGAATCGGAATGAAGTGAGCTGATTTTGTAAGACGATCAATGATTACCCATATAGTGTCATACCCACCGGAGGTGCGAGGTAACCCGGTAATGAAGTCCATGGTTATGTTTTCCCACTTCCATACAGGTATTTCAGGTTGGACTAGAAGTCCTGAGGGTCTTTGATGTTCAGCTTTTACTTTGGAACATGTAAGGCACTTGGAAACAAAAACAACAATATCCTTTTTCATTCCAGGCCACCAGTAGGTGTATCGAAGGTCTTGATACATCTTGTCGGCTCCTGGGTGTATAGAGTATCGTGTTTTGTGCGCCTCATTCATAAGGAAATCACGAAGGTTATTGTGATCGGGAATCCATATGCGATCTAGATAGTACAGAATACCGTCGGATTTAGTTTCAATTTTAAGTTCAGCTCCACACGACAGCTCCTTTCGCACTTCGTTTTCCGTCACTGAAACATGTTGGGCTTCTCGAATTTGATCTTTGATGTCGGTTATGATTTGCGAACATAGAAGACGAATGGAGTTCGCATAACCCTTTCGACTGAGCGCATCGGCCACCACATTTGCCTTGCCAGGATGATACCGAATTTCACAGTCGTAGTCATTAAGAAGTTCGACCCATCTTCGTTGCCTCATGTTTAACTCCTTTTGGTTGAAGATATGTTGGAGGCTCTTATGGTCAGTGTATATTTCACACTTAGTACCATAGAGGTAATGTCTCCATATCTTAAGAGCGAACACAACGGCTCCAAGTTCTAGGTCGTGGGTGGTGTAGTTCTTCTCATGAGTTTTGAGTTGTCTAGAAGCATAAGCTATCACCTTTCCTCTTTGCATTAGAACACAACCTAGTCCTTGCCCTGACGCGTCGCAATAAACCACGAAGTCATCACAACCTTCAGGAAGAGTGAGAATAGGTGTGTCACAAAGTTTTTGTTTAAGGGTTTGGAAGGCTTCTTCTTGTTTGGGTCCCCATATGAAAGGTTTTCCTTTATGTGTTAAAGCCGTGAGTGGTACAGCGATGCGGGAGAATTTGCAATGAAACGGCGATAATAACCAGCCAAACCAAGGAATGATCTTACTTCGGTTGGTGTACGTGGCGCTTGCCATTCTTGTACTGCTTTGATCTTTGAGGGGTCGACATGTATTCCCTTGTCATTGACGACATGTCCAAGGAATTGTACCTCTTTTAACCAGAATTCGCATTTGGAGAATTTGGCGTAGAGCTTTTCATTCCCTAAGAGTGTAAGGATGAGTCGAAGGTGTCGTTCATGATCAGACTTAGACTTTGAGTAAATGAGGATGTCGTCGATGAAGACAATAACAAAGCGATCGAGATAGGGTTTGCAGACTCTGTTCATTAGATCCATGAAGACAGCTGGAGCGTTAGTTAGACCAAATGGCATGACCATGAATTCATAATGACCATAACGAGTTCGGAAGGCGGTCTTTGGGACGTCTTCTTCATGTACTCTGAGTTGATGATAACCAGAACGAAGGTCGATTTTTGAAAAACAGCTGGCGCCTTGAAGTTGGTCAAGAAGATCATCGATGCGAGGTAATGGGTAGCGGTTCTTAACCGTTAACTTGTTGAGTTCTCTGTAGTCGATACACATGCGAAACGTTCCATCTTTCTTCTTCATAAAAAGGACAGGTGCACCCCAAGGCGATGAGCTAGGACGTATGAATCCTTTGTCAGTCAACTCTTGCAATTGACTGGCTAGCTCTTGCATTTCGGATGGGGCTAACCTATAAGGAGATTTTGCAACTGGTGTAGCTCCAGGTATAAGATCAATGCGGAATTCGACTTCTCTCACGGGAGGAAGTCCTGAAATGTCGTCAGGAAAAACTTGCGGAAAATCTTTTACTACTGGGATGTCTTCGAGTTTCTTCTCCTTGATTCCCTTTTTGACGACATGAGTTAGAAATGCGACATAATTCTTGCGGAGATATTTTCGGGCTTGAAGACAGGACATTAATTTGAGCCCTTTCGAAGGGGTTTCTCCAAAGATTCGTAGGGTCTGACCGTTTGCGAGAGGAATGCGAATGAACTTTTCGCGGCATACCACTTCAGCCTGATGTTGGCTGAGCCAGTCCATACCGATTATAATGTCGAAACTTCCCAACTTCATAGGAATGAGGTCAACTCGAAAATCGTGATCGTTTAGAGTGAGGGTACAATTTCGTATAATAGAGTTCAATGAGACCGGTTTTCCGTCAGCAACTTCCACCGTTATGGATTCCATAAGTTTATCACGAGTTTGGTTGAGGATGGGTTCAAATTCTAAGGACAGAAAACTCTTATCCGCGCCAGTATCAAATAACATGGATGCATAACTACCACTGATGAGAAACGTACCGTTAACCACGTTGTTGTCGGCCCTAGCTTGATTGGCGTTGATGTTGAAAGCTCTTCCTCTAGCAGGTGGAGGAGCTTGGTTAGCTTGATTCACCGGATTTGCTTGAGCTTGAGCATGTATAATGTTCACCAAGCGTGGACAAGTGTTTCTAAAGTGGTTTGGGTCTCCACAGTTGTAACAAGCCCGCATAGGTTGCACCATGGGAAGTTGGGTTGGTAGTAGGATTAGGCTACATGTTGGGTAGGTGGTAGTAGTAAAGGTTGTTGGGCTTGACCCACTATCTGATGGTGGGTTTTGGTTGAGGGCTGATGGCGGTTCGTTCACTGAAGTAAGCGACAGGTTTGAATGGTGTGACCTGCGCGACCACAGCCGGTGCAATGTTGGCAGGGATGATCAGGAAAGTGATGGTATTGGCAACGGTTGCATTTTGGGTATGGGCCGGAGTATAGCCTTTTATATGGTGCAGGTGAGGGGGCAACTTGAGTGATGGGTGCAGCAGGGATAGGGAAATTTGTTTGTGTGACAGCAAAGTTTCTGGTGTTTCGTTTCCTCTTATTAGCAAACTTTGAGGAGGAGGTGGAATGGTTTGAAGTTTGGCCCTCAACGGGGGCTTTCTTTTTCTCGTCCTTAAATTTGCCGTTGCGAATACGATTCTCGGTAAGCTCGGTAGCTAGTTCCATAGCAGCTTCGAGTGTTGCAGGCGAAGTGCTGAGAACTGAGTCTTGAATTTTCGAGGGAAGGCCTCGAATATAGTGTTTTACTAAGCGGTATACTGGGGTGAACAGGTTGGGGACCATTTGGTTCAACTCTAAAAACCGTTTGTTGTAGGAAGTATGAACTCCCTCCTTTTGCTTCAACAAAATGAAATTCAACCTCTAGCTTTTTGATCTCGCTTCTTGGACAGAAGCGTCTCGTCATGATTTCCCTTAACTCCTCCCACGTTAAGGCCATTGCATCTTCGATTCCTCTCTTACCCTTTTCAGTATTCCACCAGGTAAGAGCTATTCCAAATAGTCTCCCGGTTGCGTAACGTACCTTGCGATCCTCGGGACAATCGCAATTAAGGAAGGTTTTTCCATTTCCTCAAACCAGTGGAGGAGAGCAGTGACACCTTCGGTCCCTTCAAATTTCGGGGGATCGCAAGACTTGAAGTGTTTGTATGAGCACTTTTTGGAGGGAGGGTTGTCGACGTTCTGGTCTTCTTGCTAGGGAGGATTGATGGGATTTGCGGCGAGAGCTTGTTGGACTTGAACTACGATGTCAGGAAGCACCGCGGCCATTTGTTTTGCGATTTGGGTGGCCAAGCGCTCGTTTGACCTTCCTGACCTTCTACCCCCACGTTGCTGCCTAGCCGACATCTACAGGAACATTCATAAGAAGATTGTGAGTTTAAGGAGTCTTTTTAGGTGTCATGTGTCTTAAAAAAAAAGTAACATAAACATCAATAATGCAACTACATCCATAGGATGTCTTGGGTTTGCTCATGTTTGGGCCTCCAATGTCCCCCATACCTTCACATGTATAGTCATGTGGGCCCCCATGACTATTGGCTTAGTAGGATTCACATTGGTGTTGGCGGTTTAACACTCGCATCACCCGAATGAAAACCATGAAATATGTTTGCGAGATGTATGGTCGGAGGGTGTCCAGGTGTAGACACAATGACAACTCAAAGTGTGGTTAGCTTACACGACGTTTGGTATAGCATGCTTTGTCCTAATAGGTCCTTCGTACTCTCATCGTTAGTCCCCAGGTAGGCAAACTGGTTCTTTATTTTGGATTTATACGAATGCCAAGCCTAGACAGGACGTTCCGACTACCGGTACTTGTACCCTTCCAGTTACTACATGCCCGTCATGAGAACTCACTTTGATGTGATTTGAAAATACAAAAATCGTTGCAAAAATCATGGAAATAATGTGGTGTGTGCTCTCATGAATATGATATGTTATGAGGATATGATTCATGATAGGCATTGTATAATAATATGTACTTATGAACATGCTTGTATAACATTGAATGTAACAATAAACATAAAGCATATAAACATCATGAATTTTGCATGTAACACACAAACAATTTAAAAATTCTAATCAACCATAGTATAGGCTCTAAGGGTCTAATAACCTATCCTATATCCCTATAGTCATGGCTTTGATACCAATCTGTCACACGCCGACCCGCAGCGGAATAAGAGTCGGGGCATAATTGGGTTATCACCAAAGCTCATGATGTTTACTAATATGTTTCATATTTATTAAATTCAAAATTACATCATCAATATTCCAAACAAGTTCATACAATTACAAAGAAAAGTAACTACATAAACAATCCAAAGTCTAAACCGATTTATTCTTCTAAGCCATCCTATATGTTTCTTGCTGCAACTGGATCACCTGTATCATGTGTAAAAATGGGGGGTTTTTGGGTCAACAAAAGTTGGTGAGTGAACCTTGTTAGAAAACATTTATTATTGATTTCTTGTTATAATTAATATGGAAAAATTGTGCAATAATCATATGTGAGCAAACGTAAATATTCATACAATAACATACAATAACATACAATAACAAACCACCTTGCAATAATATATGACATGAATGATAATGTAAATGTTGGCAACGTCACGTTCACGCTCATAGGTAATGGGGAACGGTTCCGCTCATAGGTAATGGGGAACAGACGACCTATGATGAATGTATGTGCGATCAAGGCTCAATCAAACGGAGCCGATCGTATGTTGGCAACGCCTCGTTCACACTCATAGGTAATGGGGAACGGCTCACGCTCATAGGTAATGGGGAGCGGCGGCCTATGATAATGTATGTACTGAAAATGATAAATTTAATCTAAACATTAACCACCCAAACAGTTGATACATATTGAATACACATTAGATCATTGATATGATGGATGCACAAGTGTTTAAATGTAATAAATAATGTGACACATGATACACCCCAAAAACGTGATTAAAACGGGGAATTTGTAGAGATTCACTCACATTGGGTGCGTTCGTTTAATGATGTTGAATGCGCACGAGTTTAGAGGATTGATCGACGAGGATTAACTAACCTAAATAATAACGAAAAGGTATGGTAAATAAGTGGATTTTATTAATAATTTTAATAGGATTTTTAGATATATTTTTGTGAGTTTAAGACTATTTTCTAACTTTAAAAACATTATTTTTAAGTATTTTTAATTGATTTTTAAATTAAATAAATAAATAAAAATATAAAAAAAGTGTTGACTTTTTGGGTTGACCGTTGACTATTGACTTTGACTTGTTCTACGTGTCTAACCCGAAATATTTCTGTTTTTAATTATATTTATATACTATTTAATTTATTCAAAATTCATTTATTCTTAAAAAGGATTTTAATTCTATCGAACCGGTGTGCATAACAGGTCTCGAACCCGGGACCTGTTGTTTAACGTTGCACACAGTCCACCGCTGGACTGTGTGTCTAATCTGGTTAAAACACTTGTTTTTATTTCTCTTATATACTAACTGGAAGTTTCCATATTTGGGTTTTATAAAAAGTCTGAATATTGTGACGAATCGGAACAAGGACAGACTCGAACCCGGTATCCCTATGATTCAAATGCACACAGTCCACCGCTGGACTGTGTGTCTAACCCGAGATATAATCCGATTTATATTAAATTTATACACAAACTAGACTTCATCTTCTCCGTTAAACAACACAGACAACGATTATTCTACTGATCTTGTTCAATTCAATTAACGGACATATGACTGATTAAAATGAAATGGATAAAGAAGGTTTTGGAAGTGAATGTACCGGAAAGATGATCTTTCTCAGAACTCCGGCGAAGTCGTCGGCTCTGTTTTATGAACTCCGTCTGAACGGGCCAACTAATAGTTTTGATTAACCAATTGTGAAATTGAATGACTAAACAAGAGTTATTAGAGAGTTTAGATGATTATACCGATTCACAGCGCGATTTAGGAATTTTCAGAAATCTTCCGGCGAGTGCTGATTATCCGATATCGTCGCCTGGGACTGATTCTGGTTGAAGGGTTTGAGTTAGTAAAAGTCTAGCAATAGATAGAAGATGAAAGAGTTGAGAAATTTACCGTTTTAATGAATGACACGGTTTTCCGGCGAAAGTCCGGCGATTTCAGAAAACGTTTCCGACGAACTGAAAATAGAGCGAAAGTGAAATTGGAGGTTCTGTGAGTGTTTTTGAGTCGCGAGATGATGATATTGTTGGTGAAAACCAGTAAGTAAATGATTTCGGTTATTAAACCCGAAAATCATATGAATTCAAGTTCAATAAAGGCTGAATTGATTAAGAACGCCGGTCGTAATGATTTCATCGGTTATAACCAGTAATATCGAACACTCAAACGTCTGGAAAGTTGAAAGCCGATTACCGGTTTCAGTTTTGACGCAAACAGATCGATTCACGGGTGAACTTATGTTTTATTTGTTTCCTAGATTACACAAAGACATCAAGTGGCGGAGTGGTTAAGTGTTTGATGTTAAGGTCTTCCGGCTGACCTGGGTTCGAAACCCGGCAGCCCCTTTTCATTTTTAATTGCTTTATTTTTATTTTTTAACAATTTTAATTTCCATATTCTAAAATGTTTATTAGTTATGTATTGTTTAAAATTAAAATAAGCATTAAATGAGCAACGAAAATTTGAAACTGATTATTCGATTAATAAACAAAGCGGGTTTTGAAAACCCGTTTTTCGACGGATGTTACAACTAGACACTTGTTATGATCTTATAACAATCCCCAACACTTAGCATGATGTTGTGATGATGTTTGAAGTATAAATAGTCTCCTCATTCAACATTCCAATTAGCTCATTTCATTCTTTCTTCTCTAATATGCTCTTGGAGCTTGTTTCCAATGTATGGAAGCCTCCTGCTGAGTTCTAAGACTTCCTAGAACACAAGTAAGTGTTCTTACTTAGTCTATTTCTTTATTTTAGCTTGTTATGAGCTAAAAGTCGAACAGTTTGACTTTCTGTTTGACTTTCGGTTCTGACCTTAATTGGTCAAGTCAAAGTTCAATTAAACTTTGCAACGTGATCGTAATCACGAAGGTTATGATCCCTAGTGATTGTACCTTCTGATTACCACGTTTACTAGTCGAAGTGACGAGTCAAAGTTTTGGTAAAAAATGCGCATTTTGTGCATTTTACGACGAAACTATTTTCGGGTATCAAAAAACTAAGTTTTGATACCAGACCAGTTTTGCAACTTAGTTAGACATGTTTTGACATGTCTAACTCGTCACTTCTAGTTTAGTGCTTATTTTAGGTCGTAAGTCGAGCGGTCTTGACCACCGCTTTGACTTTCGAATCCGACCCGTTTGGTCGATCTTAGGATCCGACCAAACACATATTTGTGACCATAGTTGTATATGGAATAACCCTCTGAGGTTATACCTTATGGTCACGTCATTTGGTTAGTATTATGATAAGTCGATTGTTATATGCCTAAAATGACTAAAATGTCCTTTTTGCGCATAAATCCATCTTAAGCGTATGTAACCAACTTTTTGACGTATAACTGATGTTGCAACTTTATTAAACTTATTTTGGCATATAAGACTTATCATAGGACTAGTTTGACCATTCGAACGCATTTATACTCAAATGACACATTAAAGTAGCGTAAACTACCTTAACGGGTCATAACGGGTTAAAAACACCTAGGATTCATTCCAAATTAGAATGTTAAGTTTGCTAAACCATATCATATGAGTTCCAACACTCATTTGGTTTGTAAGACTTCATTCTACCCGATCTCCCATTTTCAAGTTTCGACACACAAACATGTAGTTATCCGATACATTAGGAATCACTACATCACTTGAACTCTTGATCCTTTGAGCTTTGTTTAATCATTTGAACAAGACCTATACGCAATCCCAGGTGAGTACATAGCTCCCCTTTTTATGTTTTTCAAATGTTTTGGGGTGATTCATATGTGTAACCAATTTTTCTCAAATGTTTGGCATAGATGTGTTTACTAAGTAATTTTTGTGTATTATTCCTATTATGGAAAACACGACGATTGAGAACACGAACCAAATCCTTGTAGGATCTTTCTATCTTTATAGTTAGATTCTTGTAGGATATTTGAAGTACAGTGTTAAATCTTTCTATCTTCATGGCGAGATTTCTAAGAGTGCTTTACACGACGATGGTTATTGTTTATGTGTAGAGATTGCTAGTGATTTAGATAACGAAACTAGAGTAATACAGTAAGGACATGGTGGATACGCCACTGGTACTTCCTATATATAAGTGTGCTTATTGTATTACCCTTCGTGGCCTTATCCAAATCACCATTAGGACTTAGGATTGTGATTCAGTGATCCAATGATGCAATGTGACTAAACCAAATTCTTAAAGCATCTATCTATCTTCATAGTTATATTCTTGTAGGATGTTTAAAGTACTAAATTGATGTCCTTGATTGGATTCTTCGTGTACTTTATTGCATATGTGACAAGATAATGTGACGAGATGATATGACTAAACCAAATCCTTAAAGCATCTATCTATCTTCATAGTTAGATTCTTGTAGGATGTTTAAAGTACTAAATTGATGTCCTTGATTGGATTCTTCGTGTACTTTAATGCGTATGTGACAAGACAATGTGAGGAGACGATGTGACTAAACCAAATCCTTAAAGCATCTATCTATCTTCATAGTTATATTCTTATAGGATGTTTGACGTACTAAATTGACGTCATTGATTGGATTCTTTGAGTACTTTAATGCGTATGTACCTGTTGATGACCAAGTTGATGATTATGTGTTTTTGTGATTAGTTGTGCTTTAGATAACGAAATGAGTGTAATACCATAAGAACATGGTGGATATGCCGCTGGTACTTCATATATATAAGTGTTCTTATTGTATTACCCTTGTAGCGTTATCCGAATCACTTTAGGATTTCGTGTTCAATTGATTTAAATGCTCGATATTCAACTCCTTGTAGAATCTATCTATTTTATGTTAGATTCTTCGAAGGATATCCAAGGTATTATTATAAATCATTGATTTGATTTCTAATAATACTCACACGAGTTATGACCGATCTCAATATTGTTATTATTAATCCTTGATTGGATTTCTAATAACATACTCACAAGTTTATGACCGAATTCAATGTGATTACAAAGATCAAAGTACAATTTTCAATGGCATAAAAATTACCTAGTAATAATCATGTTTCCATATTCAAAACTCTTTTTTCACAAGTTTCATAATCAAGATAATGTATTGCAATACTAAACTTTTTCGCCATTCCTTGGCTTCAAAGAGTCCATTTTCAATAGACGAATCTCGTAGTTGTCAAAGTATTGCAACACTAAACTTTTCGCCATTAACTTGGCAACAAAACTATGTACTCGCCAACATTCTTTGTTGATGCCTTTTCACATATTTTTCAGGTTTCGATTATTCAAGCATGCTACACATAGGAACGCATCCGGGCTTTAGACTTCTGTAAAAAAAAGAGACAAATTTCATGTATTCTTCCTTTGTAAAACAATGATTAACAATAATGAAACACTTTAGTACCAGTGGTTGTGAGCAATTTGTAACATGACTCCCTGATATTTCTGTCGTGTCTTGTTGTATTACGCGATTGGGGTGTTACACCGGCGCTCTCCCCACTCCATCCCGCTCGTGTTTAACCGTTTAAACATGCACTGTGAGTATACTTGACCCCTTTTTTCTTTAACGCACTTTTTAGGTGTTATATACGTTCCTATAAAAAACTACATAGCACACGAAACTCATTTTAAATGCAAACCGTTGTCGTATGTCTATACGTGAAACGCAGGATTGTTGTGTGCTACGCTTACGCTTGATGACTCGCATACCACCCTTAACATGATAGCACTATAGGTTGACCCGCCACCCGTAGGTTCGGGGGTTGTTAAGGTTCGCTTCACTTTACTTGTTTACGTACGTGGACAGTTTGGTGGACGCGTGACACGCATCTCACACACGGTCTAATTATCGATGTCAATAGCTTACATGATTCACTTAGTCTACGTTTATACATGCTGGTTTTCCGAAACGCTTTCATTACTATTACTTATGCCAAACTCGTGTACTCACCTTTACATGTTTGTATTGAGTTTTATTTTAACGTATGTAACAGGTTGGTGGATCGTATTGCTGGAAATAAATTAGGCTCTAGATACACGCCTATTTTAGTTATGTTTTTGCTACGATGTTCGAGACAATTTGTATTTTATTTTTGAATGATTGTATGGATTTTGTTTAGTACTTATGAAAATTGAACTTAATTAATTATTGTCGCGAAATTAGTCGTTATGGATCCTCTTAAGAAATCTCGTCGCTTAGTGCCACATCCCGATGTTTCCGCCATTGGTTAGGGTGTGACACACTAAACTATTAAAAGTTAAAAATATTTATATTGAATAAAATTATGATTTTCCTGAACACTTAAATATAAATAGATGTTAATAACTATATTAAATTAGAAGCCCAAGCTTGAAGTATTACACTCGTTAAGAGGCGGCTCATAACTTTTACTAAACCAAAGCTTGATGAAATTCGGTCCTTTGACAACAACTAAATGAACGAAAAATAAAAGTATTAATCTTATTAAATATGAATTACTTGTAGGTTGTCACGACCCCCTTTAAAGAAAAAGTCTGATACATTGTGATTTAACTTTTTAAGGTACGGATCCTTACCCTCTCCCTTTGTTATCTGGTTCGATTGTTTAAAACCCTTTTGGATATGTATACTGTCGGAACTCATAACGTCTTTGACATTTCAATATGTTTCAATCGGTTATCTGTTCATCCATAATATCACTTATGATTATATTGACGTTGTTATATTGAACTTAGTATTGCCTTGCATGCGATAGGATTTATTGAATTGCACTCATTGTCGCATGTTCCGTTGTTAAGGTTATGTTAAGATATTATTACATTTTACCTTGACGCTTAGAGAGCGTGTTTGAGATGTATTGTTGCGGTACCATTTCAGTTGTTATATTAAGTTACCCGAGCATGTCCCTACTTGCGGGGGTGACCACAAGCACGTCATTGCGGCATCGATGGCGCGGCACCTACCGTGGCGGTGATCCTAAATCACGGCGTCTCCTTAGTACTAGTTAGGTACATGAGGCCATTAGTGTCACACCCCGACCGCGTAAACAACAAACCGCGGCGGAAACGTCGGGGAGTGTCGTAATAGAAGTATTGTTTCAACAACCATGGAAATTTAAAGTTTTGTATTATTGATTCAAATTGTTTACATTGTGGAATTTAACGGAAACATAACATAAATTTATTTGTCTTGCTAATTTTTAAGTCACTAAAGTCCAAGTACGCCTAAGCGTAGCATGATCAACCTCAGATGTTAGCTCCTGAAACACATGTGAAAATAGGTACGTCAGCATAAAAATGCATGTGAGATACATAGGTTTTGTTGATGAGGATCCATGACTTGAAGTTAAAATAACAGTTTAACAAAAAGAAGTCATGAACCTTATAAAATGTTTTCTTTTATAAAATCATATGAAAATCAATGTGAAAATCAAATGATATAAAAGAAGGATGTATGGTTAAATAATTAACTGGATGAAAATGAATTGTATAAAATATGCCATTTGTAAAACAATGTCTTGTGAAAAATACATGTTATTTGTACCAAATGTGTCTTGTCTTTGTCTTTGTCGAAGTGGTTTAAATAACGCCAAGATATGTAATATCATGAAAGCACTTATATATAGGAAGTACCAGCGGCGTATCCACCATGCTTTTATCATATTACACACATCTCGTTATTTAAATCAGTTATCAAATAACCACCAAAAGTGTCTTGTCTAAAAAATGTCAAATGTCATATGTAAACAATGTAATGTGTCACAATGTTAGGTATAAACCATAACTTGTATAACAAAATGTCATGTACAAAACAATATCTTGAATAAACCAAAGGTTAAATCAAAAGTCATGTTTTGCAAAAACCAATGCTTTATTTGATATGAACATTGATGTAGTTATGTTTATCGCATACATTCAAGCCTTGAGACTGTCGGATAAACCCTTATCAAGTCAAAGGTTTATCAAAAGTGTATTCGGATTCTGTCATTCCCTACTTCCAAACAAACCTAGGAAGCGAGGAACGGGATTTGTCAAGTTCTATGGTACCATTACATACTACCGAGGGGCGTGATCAATGTTAATGAATGTATTATGTCCCGTTAAACATACCAAATGTCATTGTCAATGTAAGAAATGTCATGAAAAATGTCTTTAAACCATGTACTAAGTATGCTAAGTCAACATAGAAGTGGAAATGTTCATGAAATCAAGGTGCTAGCATGCTCAGTCAACATACATAGCAAAATGTAATGTAAATCAATGTGCTCATATGCTAAGTCAACATATGCCGCAAAAGATGTCTTTGAAATCAATGTGCTAGCATGCTCAGTCAACATACATAGCAAAACATAATTGAAATCATGTACTAGATTAACATAGCAAGTATATGTCATGAAAGCGTGAAAACATGAAAGTATCGAGTAGGCACATGTGTATCACCCCAACGTATTTGAAAAATATAAAAGAGGGGTCTATGTACTCACTTGGGTTGAAAAAGTATCCTTGTTCAAGAAGAATAATAAAGCTCAAGAGTATGAGGAATCAAATGGTTCCTAAGATCGGATAATCATGTTAATAAGTCGGGACTTTAATCGGTGAATTGGATAGAATGATGTCTTATAAATCAAATGAGTGTTGGAACTCATATGGTATGATTTATAAACTCAAAATTTTGATTTGGAAATGACCCTAAGTGCTTTTGACCCGTAATGACCCGTTAAGGTAGTTTACGCTACTTTAACGTGTCATTTGTGTAAACACATGATCGGATAGTTAAACATGTCCTATGATGAGTCTTAAATGCCCAAATATGTTTAATAATATTGTAATATCAGTTTATATGTCAAAACTTTAGCCACATATGCTTAAAATGAATTTATGCGCAAAAAGGGCATTTTGGTCATTTATAAAGGGCATAATAACGACCTATCATAATACTAACCAAACGACGTGACCATAAAGTATAACCTCAGAGGGTTATTCCCTATTTAACTATAGTCACAAATATGTGTTTGGCCGCATCCTAAGATCGACCAAACGGGTCGGATTCTAAAGTCAAAGCGGTGATCAAGACCGCTCGACTTACGACCCTAAACAAGCACTAAACTAAAAGTGACGAGTTAAACATGTTAAAACATGTTTTACTAAGTTAGAAAACTGATTTGATATCAAAACAAAGTGTTTTGATACCTAAATATGTTTCCGTCATAAAATGCACATAATGCGCACTTTTGACCGAAACTTTGACTCGTCACTTCGACTAGAAAACGTGGTAATCAGTAGGCATGATCGCTAAGGATCATAACCATCGTGATTACGGTCACGTTGCAAAGTCCAATTGGACTTTGACTTGACCAATTAATGGTCAAAAATGAAAGCCAAATAGAAAGTCAAACTGTTTAACTTTTAGCTTAAACAAGCTAAAAGAAATGGAACAAGATAAGGAGAGGGCACTTACTTGTGTTAGAGAACACTTGAAGAGCCCCAAGAATAAGAATACTCAGTTAGGAAGCCTCCAACTAAGTGGTAGCCTCCAAGTAGAGCAAGGGAGAAAGAAAGAGTGAATGAGCAAGGAAATTGGTTGCAAAAATTGGGGTATTTATAGATTTCTTGAAGCCACAAGATCATTCCAACTGTTAGGAGATGTTGTAGGATCATTACAAGTGTTTAGTGAGGTGTTGCAACTAGGAGAAGTGTGGTAAAAATGAATTATAGGTGTCAAGTCAAATGAACAAGAAGCTGCCAGGTGTCTACTGCAACTGGGCATCCCCCGCACGTCGCGGGAGATCTGGGTGACTCTTTCGCATGGCGCCTGGGATTCCAAAGTTTCAGAATTGGCAGAACAGGTCCCTGCAGCACGTTTAAGGTGTTTTGACGCGTTTGACCCCCGTTAACCCAAAATTTAGGCTTTACAAGGATGTTAAAGCATAGGGAACTTGAAATATGCTCAGAAATATCACGGATGTCGGCTCGTTTGGTAGTACGGTTGCGATTTTCGGTTAATTACGACGAAAATCGTAACGAACGCACAAATGACCGTAAACGCGTATGAATGAAATTTTTGCATTCCAATCACTAAAATGCTATATTTTAATGATTACAAAAATTTTTGGATGTGCGTATATGTTCCGGATTAGGAAATACGCGTAACGACATAGTTTCGCATAATTTGCAAAATAGCCCCTGAAGTTGCATAAGCATGTTTTTGCCATACCGAAGCCCTCAAAACTTATTTCTAAGTTATGTGAAGGGTATTTATGTCACACCCCGACCGCGTAAAACAACAAACCGCGGCGGAAACGTTGGGGAGTGTCGTAACAGAACTATTGTTTCAACAACCATGGCATATTTAGTTAAGTTTTATTTAGTAATATTGTTTACATTGTCTGAAATAAAACGGAAAGTATAACGTAAGTTTCAACTGTCTTTCTTGCTTTTATTATCACTAAGGCCAAAAGTCTGGCCTATGTGTCGCAAGATCAACCTTAAACATTCGCCCCTGAAACATATGTGAAAATAAAGTCAGCAACGAAATGCCGGCGAGTACATAGGTTTTGTGTTGATGCTTCATGGCTTTGTTTATTGTAGGAAAAGTTTGAATGAATACAAAAGTAGCCATGAATCATAAAAAGTTTCGTTTATAAAGATCTTATGAAAATCGATAAAAAACCAAGAAGTAATGCAAGGTTGAATAGATAACTAAGGTAATTCTTGTATTTGTTTGAAATGATTTAGATAACGCCACAATATGTAAGATAATAGAAGCACTTATATATAGGAAGTACCATCGGCGTATCCACCATGCTTCTATTATATTACATACGTCACGTTATTTAAATCACTTGCCATAAACGAACTATCATCAAAAAGTCTTGTTTAAACCAAAGCAAATGCAAACCCAAGTCATGTAAACCAAAGTCATATATAAACAAGTCTTGTGTAACCAAAAGTTAAGTATAAACCAAATGTCTTGTATAAACAAAGTCTTGTATGAACCAAATGTTACGTATAACCCAAATGTCTTGTAATAAAACACGTCTTTGAAATAATCAAAAGATATATTTTACAAACCATTGCTTTTATTGTTAAACATGTATTCAGATTGTTGGCAAACACATTCAAGCCTTGTAACAGTCAAATAGACCCCTACCAGTCAAAGGTCTATCCATTTCATCGGATTCTGTCATTCCCTAAACAAACTTCCAAACAAACCTAGGAAGCGAGAACAGGATTTGTCAAGTCCTATGGTACCATAACTTACTACCGGTCGGCATGATCAATGTTAATGAATGTATTAAGTCAATCTCCAACGCACCAAATGTCATGAACAATGTAGCAAAAATGTCTTTGAAAACCAATGTACTAGTATGCTCAGTCAACATACATAGCAAGAAATGTCTTTGAAAACCAATGTACTAGTATGCTCAGTCAACATACATAGCAAGTAAATGTCTTTGAAAACCAATGTACTAGTATGCTCAGTCAACATACATAGCAAGTAAATGTAATGTAAATCAATGTGCTCATATGCTAAGTCAACATATGCCGCAAATGCAATGGAAATCATGTACTATATGTACTATGTAATCAAAGCATGTATAAAGTCATGAAAACACAAAAGTAATCACAGGCACAATATGTTTCACCCCAAAAGATTTGAAAACGTAAAAGACTCACTTGTGATTGCAATAAAGTCCTTGTTCAAGAAGATAAACCAAGATCAAGAGTCTGTGTAATCAAGCGTGTCCTAAAAGACGGATAACCAAATATCGGAACTTGAAATCAGAGGATTTGGATAGAATGGGACCTTATAAACCAAGTGAGTGTTGAAACTCATATGATATGGTTTAGTAAGTTAACATTCTGAGTTGGAAACATTTTTAAGTGCTTTTGACCCGTTATGACCTGTTAAGATAGTTTAAGCTACTTTAACACGTCATTTGCGTAATTACGCATTCGGATGGTTAGATATGTGTCATAATAAGTTTTAAATGCTTAAACATGTTTAAAATGTTATTTGATCAGATTATTTGTCAAAATGTATGTTACTTATGTGTTATAATTGGTTTTCTTGCGAAAAGGACATCTTGGTCATTTTTAAGGGATATTACCGTTGATTTACATAACACTATCCAAATGACATGACCATAAGGTATAACCTCATAGGGTTATTCCCTACATATTTATGGTCATAATCATGTATTTGGTGGGGTCTAAAAGTTGACCAAACGGGTCAGATTCAATAGTCAAAGTGGTGGTCAAACCGCTAGTCTTTTAACTTTAAATGAGCACTTTAACAAGAGTGATGAATTTGACAAGTCTTGACATGTTTTAAACAAGTTTATAAAAGTATTTTAGCATCAAAACAACCTGTTTTGATACCTGAAAACAGATTTGTTGCTAAATGCGCAAAAATCGCATTTTGACCGAAACTTCATCTTGTCAAAATAGCTAGAAATGATGGGAATCAGTAGGCATGATTTTTAGTGATCATAACCACCTTGAATACCATCATAATGAAACTTTCAATTGAGCTTTATCTTGATCAATTCAAGATAAAAACTAAAAGACAAAAAGAAGTCAAGCTATTTTATTTTTAGCCAAATTAAGCTATAGAAATTGAACATAGCAAGAGTGGAACACTTACAACACAAGGAAAGATCAAGAACACCAGAGAAAAGCCCCAAGGAAGTTGCAAATTCGGATTAAAGGCAGGTTGTTGCAAGAAGGTGATTAAAGAGTTCAAAAATGACATGAACATGGTATTTATAATGATCATAAACTCACCAAATCTTGACAAGTGTTATAGCAAGTGCTAGGGGCTTGATTAGTGTCCAAATAGGTGTCAATTGCAGAAGAGAAGTGGCCAAATTTGCGAGCTAAGTGTCCTCAAATGAACAGGCTATTAACAGTTGTTATGGTGAGCTGGGCATAGCCTTACGGACCGTATTGTGTTATGGCTTACAGTCCGTAAGCCTGTGACCTGGGCAAAGTTTCATAAAATGGCAGAACAGGTCCCTGCATCGTTTCGTCGCGTTTCGGGCACTTCTAACACTCGTTTACCTGATTTCAAAGCTCCATATGGACAAAAAAGTATAGGGAACTTGAAATATGTCAAAAAATATTCCAGAGGTCAGTTCGTTTGGTCGTACGGTCGCGGTTTTTGGTTAATTACGATGAAAATCGAAACGAACGCGTGTGTGATCGTAAATGCGCAACGAACGACATTTTTGCATTCCGGTCATTAAAATATGATATATTGATGATTAGAATAATATTTGAATATCGGTACATGTTCTGGATAGTGGTTTACGCAAAAAGGCATAGTTTCACAAAGTTTGCAAAATAGCCCCTGAAGTTGCAAAAGTGTGATTTTGCCATACCGAAGCCCTCAAAACTCATTTCTAAGTTATGTCAAGGGTATTTAAGGTATGTTAAGCTTGTGTGAATGTTCTGGAATGTACGTCGCTACAAGAATCAGTAGGCATTTGCAGTTTGTCACATTTAGTCCCTGTCATCGAATAAGCTTGTTTTTGGCCTCCGAAACCCTTCAAACTTATTTATAAGTTATGTAAAGGATATTTAGGGTATTTTTAGCTTATTCATCATCCCAAGACATACGTTGCATTTAATGGATTTCGTTTCACGATTACGCTTCCAGAAAGTGTTTAAAAGATTCGATTTGAACAAGGATTGAAATTACGCAATAGTCATGTAATACAAAATTTTTATTATTATAATATTGTCGGATAACAATACAACGATTAGAAAGCACAGATGTCACAGTCTCTCCTACTTCAGTAAATTTCGTCTCGAAATTTAGCTTGAGAAAACTGGTGAGAAAAGATGCGGATATTTCGCCTTCATTTGGTCCTCTCATTCCCAAGTAAATTCTGGGCCACGTTTGGATTCCCACCGAACTTTAACAATCGGTATCCGTCTTCATTTTAGCTTCTTGACTTCACGTTCCAATATTTCCACGGGTTTCTCAACACAATGCGTCGTGTCATCAACACGAATTTCATCAAGAGGAATGTGGAGGTTTTCATCAGCCAAACACTTCTTTAATTGGACACGTGGAATGTTGGATGAACATTTCCAAGCTCAGGAGGTAGCTCAAGTTTGTAGGAAACTTTTCCGGTTCTCTCGACGATCTTAAACGGTCCAGCGTATCGCGGCGCAAGTTTTCCTTTCTTTCTGAATCTAATCACTCCCTTCCAAGGGGATAACTTGTGTAGGACGTGATCACCGACTTGGAATTCCAAAGGCTTGCGTCGTTTATCCGCGTAACTCTTTTGACGACTTCTAGCTGTCAGAAGGTTTTCGCGAATTAACTTAACTTTGTCCGTTGTGTCTTGAATAAGTTCAGGTCCAGTGAATTGAGATTCACCGATCTCATTCCAACAGACAGGTGAACGACATTTCGACCATAAAGAGCTTCGAAAGGTGCCATATCAATGCTGGAGTGATAACTGTTATTGTAGGAGAACTCGATCAATGGTAGATACGAATCCCAACTACCACCAAAGTCAATCACACAGGCTCTTAGCATATCCTCCAATGTTGGGATCGTCCTTTCAGATTGTCCATCCGTTAGAGGATGATAAGCAGTACTCAGATTAAGCTTGGATCCCATGGCAGACTGCATGGTTCTCTAAAAATGAGACGTGAATCGAGCATCACGATCAGATATAATATCCAAAGGGACACCATGACGAGATACTATTTCATCCACATAAATCTTAGCAAGTTTATCAGCAGAGAAATCCTCACGAATAGCTATAAAATGTGATGACTTCGTTAGTCGATCAACGACTACCCAAATGGCATCATGTCCTCTAGGTGTACGCGGTAATTTGGTAATGAGATCCATGGCAATGCTTTCCCATTTCCAAACCGGAATCTCTGGTTGTTCAAGTAAACCAGAAGGACACTGATGTTCGGCTTTTACCTTAAGACAAGTAAGGCATTTAGAAACATACAAAGCTATGTCTTTCTTCATACCCGGCCACCAGTACTGAGTACGAAGATCTTTGTACATTTTGTCTGCACCCGGATGAATTGAATAATGAGACTTATGAGCTTCGTCCATCAACAAGGTGCGAAGATTGTCTAGACTTGGAAACCACAAACGATTCAGATAATAAGATAACCCATTGTCTTTTGATTCAAGCTGAAGCTCAAGATGATGTGGTAATTCATTCCCCATCATGCCCTGTGTAATACAAGTACGTTGAGCTTTAAGTGCGTGCCTTGTTATCAGATTGAACTTAAACACATTGCAACTTGACACGTTCCTTACGACTTAAAGCATCGGCTACGACATTCGCCTTACCAGGATGGTAACGAATTTCGCAATCATAGTTGTTCAGAAGCTCGAACCAACATCGTTGTCTCATGTTTAGTTCTTTCTGATTGAAAATATGTTGGAGACTTTTGTGGTCTATGAAAACTACACATTTCGTACCGTATAGGTAATGTCTCCAGGTTTTGAGAGCGAACACAACTGCACCCAACTCAAGATCATGAGTGGTGTAATTCTTTTCGTGAACTTTCATTTGTCTTGATGCATAGGCTATAACTTTGTCTCTTTGCATGAGAACACAACCGAGACCTAAGTTTGATGCATCACACTATACGACAAAATCATCGTTACCCTCGGGGAAAGATAGAATAGTCTGAAAAGCTTCTTCCTGTTTGGGTCCCCACTCAAAAGGTTTATTCTTTTGAGTTAAAGCAGTGAGGGGAACCGCAATCTTGGAAAAATTAGCAATGAAACGGCAATAATAACCGAGAGACCCAAGAATGAACGAACTTCAGTAGGAGTAGTAGGTGTACTCCAATCCCTGATTGCACTGATCTTGGCGGGATCTACGTGTATACCTTGTTTTTTGACAATGTGTCCCAAAAACTGAACTTCCTTAAGCCAAAATTCACACTTGGAGAATTTGGTGTAAAGTTGTTCTTTCTTTAGGAGTTTCATTGTTAAATGAAGATGTTGTTCGTGATCGGCTCGTGTCTTGGAATAAATCAAGATGTCATCAATGAAAACAATGATGAACTTTTCCAAATAAGGTTTACAAACCCTATTCATCAAGTCCATGAAAACAGCAGGAGCATTCGTTAACCTAAAAGGCATAACAGTGAACTCATAATGACCGTAACGAGTGCGGAAGGCTGTCTTGGGAATATCCTCCTCGAGTACACGAAGCTGATGATACCCAGAACGTAGATCAATCTTTGAAAAACAAGTTGCACCCTGTAGTTGGTCAAAAAGATCATCAATGCGAGGTAGGGGATATCGATTCTTGATTGTGAGCTTGTTGAGCTCACGGTAATCGATACACATACGAAAAGACCCATCCTTCTTTTTCATAAATAACACAGGAGCACCCCACGGTGAAAAGCTTGGACGAATAAATCCTTTGTCTGAAAGTTCCTGAAGCTGTTTCGATAATTCTTGCATCTCAGACGGTGCAAGACGGTAGGGGGATTTGGCTATTGGGTTGGCACCAGGTACAAGATCTATGCGAAACTCAACCTGGCGTGCTGGGGGTAAACTAGGTAACTCTTCAGGAAATACCTCAGGATAGTCCCAAACCACGGGGATATCTTGAATAGTTTTACCTTTGCCTTTCTCCTCTACGATACGGCCAAGAATGCAACATAATTCTTTCGTAGGTATTTATGGGCTTGGGTACAAGTCATGAGTTTGAGGCTACTACCCGGTTTTTCTCCACGAACCTCCAAAATTTCACCAGACGAAAGAGGTACACGAACAATCTTATCAAAACAAACCACTTCAGTATGATATTTGGTTAACCAATCCATTCCCACTATAATGTCAAAGCTCCCAAGTTGCATGGGCGTGAGGTGAATGGGAAAAAGATGGTTATTAAGGTTCAATAGACAACCAGGAATGGCATAATCGAGTATAAGAGGTTCTCCACTGGCTATTTCTACTGTCAAGGGCTTTCCTAGTTTGGTTCTCGGTTTCGCAAGTAAAGGTTCAAATGTTAATGACACAAAACTTCTATCAGCACCCGAATCAAATAGTATAGAAGCAGGATGGTTGTTAACTAAGAACGTACCGTTTACCACCTCGTTATCTGCCCGTGCCTCGTTCGCATTAATATTGAAAGCTCGTCCATGAGCCTGGTTCGCATTTGCCAATCTCAGGCAATTGTTACCGTAGTGGGTGAGATCCCCACAGTTGTAGCAAGATCCTGGTGGGTAATGTGGTCGCACAGGATTGGCTGGTTGCTAAACAGGGTTTTGTGCGGCTTGGTTCCGAGCAGGAGGACATCGACAAGTGTTGGCCAGATGGCCAGACCGCCCACAATTTGTACAAACACGACATGGTAACTGAGGTTGGTGGTGACCGTTGCCTCTGTTGCACAAAGGTGCAGTGCCGGTATACTGTTTCTTGGAAGGAGGCTGAGCAGGCTGGTTGGGAGCACTTGATTAGTGTGGCTTGGTTGGGCTGAGTAGTGACTGCAAAATTCTTGAAAGCCTTGCGCTTCCTAAACTTCTTCGAACCTTCGGATTTCTTACCCTTTTTGATTTGTGATTCTTGTCACTTCGTAGATAGCTTCAAATAAGCATGTTGCCTGACAGTAATAGGGTTGCTGCCCATGACAATATCCTGAACCGGGTCAGGAAGACCATCAATGTATTTCTCGATTTGCCTTTCCAAAGGCGTCACCATCTCAGGACATAACAAACTCAACTCCTCATACCTGTCAGTATACGCACGATGCTCACCACTGTCTTGCTTCAGATCATGAAACTCATTTTCGAGTGCCTCCTTTCATGACGGGGGCAGAATCTTTCATCATCAAAGCCCTGAGTTCCTCCCAAGTCTGACCCATAGCAACATTAGCACCCCTATACTCTCATCACCTCGTTCCACCATGTGTAGCTCTCTTTTCAAACACACTTGAAGCAAACTCAACCTTCCGCTCATTTGGACACTTGCAACATGACGAAATGTGTTCTCAGACTCTCAAACCACTGTAGGAGCCCAATTGCTCCCTCAGAACCACTAAACTTGAGTGGTTTAGCCGAATTGAACTTTTGAAAGTTGCACACACAGGTGCTATTGTTGTTATTGACTTGGTTTCATTTGAGTTAGAGATTAGGAAGCTACAACAGCAAACTGTGAGCGATCAGAGCCGCCATGGCGGGTCCATTAGATTTAGTTTTTGTCGAGGAGGCAGTCTAAAGAGGAAAACATGAGAGAAAACGAGTGAGATGAATGTTGGATAATCAAAAAGGAGATCACAAAATATCGACAAATGTAGGATGGTGGTCTTCATTCTTATCAAAACAAACAAATGACACACAGGACTACTAAATATAATGTATCGCGAAGAATGCTTTAGCCTATAAGTGGACACTCACCCCAAGAGTTCCCAGGTAAGACTGACTGGTCCGATTAAGTGGATTTGTACGAACACTCGAGCCTTAGACAGAAAACTCAGGGTACAGGCACCCACCCTTCCAGATTGCACGTGTTCACATTAATAAGACCCAAAACTGACGAGATTTTGAAAACATACAAGGCTTAAGACAAAACAAATCATCTAAGGATAGATGATTGATTTCAAAATCGTTTTGGAAATTGTGTTTATGTTTGGTAATCACCTAAGGATAGGTGATGGTATTGTTTTAAGATTTAAACGCAAGACAACTCGCGTTAAGGTCCTAGAAAGGTTATAGTCAAAGGGCAAAGCATTACTAATAACCTAATTCCCTATAACCATTGGCTTGATACCGACCTTTTGTCACACCCCGACCCGTAAAACAACAAACCGCGGCGGAAACGTCGGGAGTGTTGTAACAGAATATTGTTTCAACAACCATGGCATATTTAGTTAAGTTTTATTTAGTAATATTGTTTACATTATCTGAAATAAAATGGAAAGTAAAATAAGTTTAAACTGTCTTTCTTGCTTTTATTGTCACTAAGGCCAAAAGTCTGTCCTATGTGTCGCAAGATCAACCTTAAGCATTCGCCCCGAAACATATGTGAAAATAAAGTCAGCAAAAGAAATGCCGGCGAGTACATAGGTTTTGTGTTGATGCTTCATGGCTTTGATTATTGTAGGAAAAGTTTGAATGAATACAAAAGTAGCCATGAATCATAAAAAGTTTCATTTATAAAGATCTTATGAAAATCGATACAAAACCAAGAAGTAATGCAAGGTCGAATAGATAACTAAGGTAATTCTTGTATTTGTTTGAATTGATTTAGATAACCCACAATATGTAAGATAATAGAAGCACTTATATATAGGAAGTACCATCGGCGTATCCACCATGCTTTATTATATTACATACGTCACGTTATTTAATCACTTGCCATAAACAACTATCATCGAAAAGTCTTGTTTGAACCAAAGCAAATGCAAACCCAAGTCATGTAAACCAAAGTCATATATAAACAAGTCTTGTGTAACCAAAAGTTAAGTATAAACCAAATGTCTTGTATAAACAAAGTCTTGTATGAACCAAATGTTACGTATAACCCAAATGTCTTGTAATAAAACACGTCTTTGAAATAATCAAAAGATATATTTTACAAACCATTGCTTTTATTGTTAAACATGTATTCAGATTGTTGGCAAACACATTCAAGCCTTGTAACAGTCAAATAGACCCCTACCAGTCAAAGGTCTATCCATTTCATCGGATTCTGTCATTCCCTAAACAAACTTCCAAACAAACCTAGGAAGCGAGAACAGGATTTGTCAAGTCCTATGGTACCATAACTTACTACCGGTCGGCATGATCAATGTTAATGAACGTATTAAGTCAATCTCCAACGCACCAAATGTCATGAACAATGTAGCAAAAATGTCTTTGAAAACCAATGTACTAGTATGCTCAGTCAACATACATAGCAAGAAATGTCTTTGAAAACCAATGTACTAGTATGCTCAGTCAACATACATAGCAAGTAAATGTCTTTGAAAACCAATGTACTAGTATGCTCAGTCAACATACATAGCAAGTAAATGTAATGTAAATCAATGTGCTCATATGCTAAGTCAACATATGCCGCAAATGCAATGGAAATCATGTACTATATGTACTATGTAATCAAAGCATGTATAAAGTCATGAAAACACAAAAGTAATCACAGGCACAATATGTTTCACCCCAAAAGATTTGAAAACGTAAAAGACTCACTTGTGATTGCAGTAAAGTCCTTGTTCAAGAAGATAAACCAAGATCAAGAGTCTGTGTAATCAAGCGTGTCCTAAAAGACGGATAACCAAATATCGGAACTTGAAATCAGAGGATTTGGATAGAATGGGACCTTATAAACCAAGTGAGTGTTGAAACTCATATGATATGGTTTAGTAAGTTAACATTCTGAGTTGGAAACATTTTTAAGTGCTTTTGACCCGTTATGACCTGTTAAGATAGTTTAAGCTACTTTAACACGTCATTTGCGTAATTACGCATTCGGATGGTTAGATATGTGTCATAATAAGTTTTAAATGCTTAAACATGTTTAAAATGTTATTTGATCAGATTATTTGTCAAAATGTATGTTACTTATGTGTTATAATTGGTTTTCTTGCGAAAAGGACATCTTGGTCATTTTTAAGGGATATTACCGTTGATTTACATAACACTATCCAAATGACATGACCATAAGGTATAACCTCATAGGGTTATTCCCTACATATTTATGGTCATAATCATGTATTTGGTGGGGTCTAAAAGTTGACCAAACGGGTCAGATTCAATAGTCAAAGTGGTGGTCAAACCGCTAGTCTTTTAACTTTAAATGAGCACTTTAACAAGAGTGATGAATTTGACAAGTCTTGACATGTTTTAAACAAGTTTATAAAAGTATTTTAGCATCAAAACAACCTGTTTTGATACCTGAAAACAGATTTGTTGCTAAATGCGCAAAAATCGCATTTTGACTGAAACGTCATCTTGTCAAAATAGATAGAAATGATGGGAATCAGTAGGCATGATTTTTAGTGATCATAACCACCTTGAATACCATCATAATGAAACTTTCAATTGAGCTTTATCTTGATCAATTCAAGATAAAAACTAAAAGTCAAACAGAAGTCAAGCTATTTGATTTTTAGCCAAATTAAGCTATAGAAATTGAACATAGCAAGAGTGGAACACTTACAACACAAGGAAAGATCAAGAACACCAGAGAAAAGCCCCAAGGAAGTTGCAAATTCGGATTAAAGGTAGGTTGTTGCAAGAAGGTGATTAAAGAGTTCAAAAATGGCATGAACTTGGTATTTATAATGATCATAAACTCACCAAATCTTTTATAGCAAGTGCTAGGGGCTTGATTAGTGGCCAAATATGTGTCAATTGCAGAATAGAAGTGGCCAAATTTGCGAGCTAAGTGTCCTCAAATGAACAGGTTGTTAACAGCTGTTATGGTGAGTTGGGCATAGCCGTACGGACCGTATGGTGTTATGGCTTACGGTCCGTAAGCCTGTTACATGGGTAAAGTTTCATAAAATGGCAGAACAGGCCCCTACATCGTTTCGTCGCGTTTCGGGCACTTCTAACACTCGTTTACCTGATTTCAAAGCTCCATATGCACACAAAGTATAGGGAACTTGAAATATGTCCAAAAATATTCCAGAGGTCAGTTCGTTTGGTCGTACGATCGCGGTTTTCGGTTAATTACGACGAAAATCAAAACAAACGCGTGTGTGACCGTAAAAGCGCAATGAACGAAATTTTTGCATTCCAGTCATTAAAATATGATATATTGATGACTAGGAAAATATTTTGGATGTCGGTACATGTTCCGGATAGTGGTTTACGCAAAAAGGCATAGTTTCGCAAAGTTTGCAAAATAGCCCCTGAAGTTGCAAAAGTGTGATTTTGCCATACCGAGGCCCTCAAAACTCATTTCTAAGTTATGTCAAGGGTATTTAAGGTATGTTAAGCTTGTGTGAATGTTCTAGAATGTACGTCGCTACGAGAATCGGTAGGCTTTCGCAGTTTGTCACATTTAGTCCCTGTGATCGAATAAGCTTGTTTTTGGCCTCCCAAACCCTTCAAACTTATTTCTAAGTTATGTAAAGGATATTTAGGGTATTTTTAGCTTATGTCATCATCCCAGGACATACGTTGCATGTAATGGATTTCGTTTCGCGATTACGCTTCCAGAAAGTGTTTACAAGATCCGATTTGAACAAGGATTGAAATTACGCAATAGTCATAAAATACATATACAAAAATAAAAAATGTAATACAAAATTTTCATTATTATAATATTGTCTGATAACAGTACAACGATTAGAAAGCATAGATGTCACAATATAGGGTATGTTTAGCTTATGCCATTGTTCCGGAGTGTACGTCGCGTTAAACTGATTACGTTTGCGTAATGGTTTGCGATTTCACTTCCAGAAGTGATTTGAAAGACCAGAATTGAACAAGGATTGAAAACATGAAATGCCATAAGTATTAAAATAAATCTCAGAATAAAACACAATGTTATTTAATACAAAATTGTTTCGGAATTGTACGATGATGAAAATACACAGATGTCACAGTCTCCCCTACTTTAGGAAATTTCGTCCCGAAATTTAACTAGAGGAAACTTGTGAGAATAGATGTGGATATTTCGCCTTCATCTGGTCCTCTCGTTCCCAGGTAAACTCTGGGCCACCTTTGGACTCCTAGCAAACTTTTACAATCGGTATTCATCTGCGCTTAAGCTTTTTGACTTCACGATCCAAAATTTCCACAGGTTTCTCGACAAAGTGTAACGTGTCATCAACACGAATTTCATCAAGAGGGGTGTGGAGGTTTTCATCAGCTAAACACTTTTTCAAATTGGACACGTGGAAGGTTGGATGAATATTTCCAAGTTCAGGAGGTAGCTCAAGTTTGTAGGCCACATTTCCGATTTTCTCTATGATCTTGAATGGTCCAACGTATCTAGGTGCAAGTTTTCCTTTCTTTCCAAATCTAACCACGCCTTTCCAAGGGGATACCTTGAGTAGGACATGATCACCGACTTGGAATTCCAAGGGCTTGCGTAGTTTATCTGCGTAACTCTTTTGACGGCTTCTAGCTGTCAAGAGATTATCGCGAATTGTTTTGACTTTGTCTGCTGTGCGTGAATGAGTTCAGGTCCAGTGAATTGAGATTCACCGATTTCATTCCAACAGACAGGTGAACGACATTTCGACCATAAAGAGCTTCGAAAGGAGCCATGTTAATTCTGGTATGATAACTGTTGTTGTAGGAGAATTCGATCAAAGGTAGATGCGAATCCCAACTACCACCAAAGTCGATCACACAAGCTCTAAGCATATCCTCCAGTGTCTGGATTGTTCTTTCGGACTGTCCATCCGTTTGAGGATGATAAGCAGTGCTCAGGTTAAGTTTGGTTCCCATGGCAGATTGCATGGTCCTCCAAAAATGAGATGAGAATCTAGCATCACAATCAGATATGATGTCCAAAGGAACACCATGACGAGATACAATTTCATCCACATAGATTTTAGCAAGTTTGTCAGCAGGGAAATCCTCACGATTGCTATAAAGTGTGCTGACTTGGTCAGATGATCAATGATTACCCAAATGGCATCATGACCTCTAGATGTACGCGGTAATTTGGTAATGAGATCCATTGCAATGCTTTCCCATTTCCAAACCGGTCTGGTTGTTCAAGCAAACAAGAAAGGCATTGATGTTCAGCCTTAACTTTGAGACAAGTAAGACATTTAGATACGTACAAGGCAATGTCTTTCTTCATACCCGGCCACCAATACTGGGTACGAAGATCCTTATACATTTTGTTTGCACCTGGATGAATTGAATAACGAGACTTATGAGCTTCATCCATTATCAAGGTGCAGAGATTGTCTTGACTTGGAACCCACAACGGTTCAGATAATAAAATAACCCGATGTCTTTCGTTTCAAGTTGAAGCTCAAGATGATGTGGCTAATTCATCACCCATCATGCCTTGTGTAGGAGAAGTTCGTTGAGCTTGGTATATACGGTTTTGAATAATAGATTGAACTTGAATACAATGTAGTTTGACTCGTTATTTACGACTAAGAGCATCGGCAATGACATTCACCTTACCAGGATGGTAGCGAATCTCACAGTCGTAGTCGTTCAGAAGTTCGACCCATCGTCGCTGTCTCATGTTTAGTTCTTTCTGATTGAAAATGTGCTGGAGACTTTTGTGGTCCGTGAAAACCACGCATTTTGTACCGTATAGATAATGTCTCCAAATTTTCAGAGCTAAAACAACAGCACCCAACTCAAGATCATGAGTGGTGTAGTTCTTTTCGTGAATCTTTAATTCTCTTGATGCATAGGCTATAACTTTGTTCCTTTGCATGAGAACGCAGCCAAGGCCTAAGTTTGATGCATCACAAAAACTTGATGTGTGCTAAACAGACTACTAAAATTAACTAAATTAGACTCTCTAATCTAGACACTAAGTTTTAAATTTATAAACCTAGACCCTGACTAAACCTAAACCACACAACCGGCAAGTGTACCGGTCAATGCAGTACAGCTAAAGTAAGTCCGACTATCGAACCCACAAGACTCTACTAATTACGTTAACGACTCGATCTAGACTATGATTGACACAGACGTACTAATTTGTTTATTTGGTTGGGGGGGGGGGGTTATGGAAAATCTACGGAAATCTATATTAAAACTAATTAAAGACTAGGTAACTAACACAAACGAAGGATGGAAATTGTTCTCAAGCGATGATGAAGACTACCTAGACTAGAATCCTGGATTGATTTTTAGCGTTTACCAATTAAGTTAATTACTCGTTTTCTGGAACCGGGATCCTATGATACTAAACCTATTAAACACCAGCTAAGCCCCTCAACCCTTCTCGAGGTGAAACTTATGGCGTTACGTAGGCCGTTAATCCTACCGGTTGATTAGACGTCTTTCCAGTTGTCTAATATTGTGTGAGTACCCTAATGGCGACCTACTCTTTTCCAATTATAGATCTAGGGTAGTTTGAGTATCTAAACTTGACTTGATAGACTAATAAACCGACGGGTCAACAAAGGCATGGACTTTTTCCAAAGACCGACTATAGCAATTCGTCGGGTAAGACCTATCAATAGCCCCTCACTTTCCAAGTATTAGGACTAGTAGAACACTAAAATCTAGTAACTTGTTAACTATCACTTTTAAGGTTGAATGGCCACTTAACCCTAAATATTATGAACTTATTTTGTGATATAGACACTCACCAAAATTCACAACCTAATACGACTCTATTCCGTGATATAGACAGTCACCAAGAATCATATGAAGTAATGGAAAACAGAAAACCAAATCAAAGCATGCATACACACCAAGCCAGATAAACAAACTGCTTACAGAGCACAATTAATCCATAACAAACAAATAATTAACGAAAAAGGTGTAAACGTTATATCAATCCATTCATCATAGTCTAGGCAGTAAAAATAATTTAGCCAAGTACCATAGTTAAGAAAAAAACAAGTCTTAACCAAATAATAAATCATGTTCATAAAGTCAATAAACACAAAGTTATTAAAACTGAACACTAATTCGTTGCAAACCCGAACTCGTATCTTGAACCGTGAAGCTTGAACCAATCCTTTTCTTCTTGAATCCCACCTTTTCAAACTTGTGGTTGTCTGATGTGCTTCTCCAGTATGGCTGCCTCTCCTCTGATTCGTATAGGGCAACCTACTCTGCCCAACTGGCTGGTTATTTCCTTATTACTCGTTTTTGCCCCATTTTCACCAGGACCTGGCAAAACACAAGACAATATAATAAACACTAAAAACTAAATAAAAATAAATAAAACCTATACAAAAATTATACACTTTACACGGGACAAATATGTGTATTTTACCCCACATCAAATATCCCCACACTTACTCTTTTTTCGTCCCCGAAAAAGACTTATGCAAACGGAATGAAAGACAGACAATCATTCGGGTCAAAAGTTATTTATACTTATTAAAATCAAAACTCATGTTAGATGCGATTGCAAGTATACTTGTCCTCTTAAACCAAACCCGGTTCCAAGCCCTTATCATGCAATTTAGTTCAAGTTCAATCAATCTACCTAGGGTCTCACACTAGAAGCCACAATCCATTTAATCCCGCCTCAAGCTTATAGAAGAAAAAGAACGATCACTGGACCAATTCCTAACCGTTTTATACCAAAATTAAAAGAATTTAAAACCAAATTTTCTATCTTTCATTTTTTTCTCTTTTTTCTTTCTTTGAGCGTAGACGTTGCTTTACCTAACCCAGAGGCATTCTAAGTCAGAGTCACCATCCCCGAGAGCGACAACGAAGATTACGTAGGCATGCGCTACTTTTCTTTAGTTTCTAGCTCAATTATTCACTTTTTTTCATGATTAAAAATTCTAGAAATTTTAGCTTATAACGGCATTCCTTATACTATTATTGGTGGTTTCAACTTTCTACTTTTTCTAGATGAAAACCCACTAGCAAACCAACAATTAAGGTATATTAAGATCAAAGGAACCTAGAACCAAGTCGAGCCTACCCGCATATCCCAAACTAGACACACGCTCAACTACTTTATTCTCATATTATCATTATTTGACCCCGAACAAAAATCTATCTTTTCTATCATTTTCCGTCTTTATTTTGAAAACATCTAAAATAAGAACATTTTTTACTTTTTTTTTACTCAAATGACTATATATACAGACTCCAATGATAGTTTCCCATCCCCACACTTAAACTCTACATTGCCCTCAATGTAGGAATAGAAACCGACTCAAAAAAAAAATAAGAAATAAAAGACAAAGGGCAAATTGGAAAGGACTTAGCTGGTTTTATAATCGCGTAAGCTCCAAAAACTCTCGTCCAATCCAGCTTGATCGTATAGCATTCCATCCGCGATCGGCTACTCTGACATTAGTACGATTGGAAAATCCTCGTCGTCGAAAAGCAGCTCCAAAATCACCCGAATGGCGATTGAGTACGGGTGGCATAAATTAAACCTGCATAATCAAAAACAAAGAAAAACAAAAGCAGTATCTACTCTAAAAATACTCAAAAACTACAAACTACGACTCTATACAAACTCTACAAAACCTCCCCACACTTGAATTTAATCAGGAGGTTTCTCTTTGACCTGAACCCTGTCTAACCCGTTTAATTCCACTAGGTGTTCATATATATTTAAAAATTTAATGGTGGAATTATAAAAGATTTTAAAATTTTTAAATGGTTTAGACCACCTGAATTTAAACTTACCCGGAAGAACACAGATGCCCGACAAATATCGAAAAGACTGGTCATGCTCCAACAGCTCCTTCCTTACCAAGGGCCAGCCGTGGTGTTCATCCTCTTCCACCACTTTGTCTACTTTTGGTGATTTCTTGATCTCCACAGTCGGCTTCCCTTCCAATAATGCTTCTAATTCGATCAAATCTCCAACCGGGTCAAACAGTTCTTCATCTACTAGAGTTGGTAGATTAACCAACTCGTCACCAAACTCCGTCTCCCATGAGAGGATATGATCATCCCCCACTTCTGATGTATAAGACATGTCCCTGGTGTATTGCAAAATACATCCTTTATTCGTGACTAGTTTGTACAATCTTTAGTAGTTTTTTGTTTCGTTTTCCGTAGAATAGTTAGTCTTTTGATCCAATTGCATTTTGCAGGATGTATGAGCTTAAAGTAGCTGAAAAGCGTAATGATTGAGTGGAAATACGAATTGGTAAAGTCCTGGAACAAGTTGGAGAATTTGGGAGCTGAAACAAGATGTAATTCGGAGAAAATTGCCATCTCGCGGGCCGCGAATGGCTAGAACTGTTGCTTCTCGCACCTGGCAAGAAGCTGATTTCAGCTGACATATATTACACGGTCACGGGTCGCGAGCCGTTTAGCCAACCTTCTCGCGCCCCGCGACAAGGTGGTATCTGCAGATGGGTCGGATTTTAGCTAAGATTTGGGGGTATTTAAGCGATTTTTATCATAACGAAACCCTAGTTACGAATTTTGGGAGTTCTTGCAGCCGTTCTGGAGCCGTTTAAGCCAAGTTTGAAGATTTGCGAAGCTTTGGAATCATTGGATCAAGTGAGGATTGAAGATTAGAGACTTTCTCGGGTTTAAACGACCCTTGTTTGTCTTGTTTTCTCTTTTTGAACTTGCAATGATGAATTCTAGTTTGACTTTTCTTGTTTTGTTTTCGTTATTGACTATGCTAGGCTAAACGCATTAACTACCTAGACTTTGATGAATGGATTGATATAAAATTTAAACCTTTTTCGTTAATTACATGTTTGTTATGGATTAATTGTGCTCTATAAGCAGTTTGTTTATCTGGCTTGGTGTGTGTGCATGATTTGATCTGGTTTTCTGCTTTCCATTGCTTCATATGATTCTTGGTGACTGTCGATATCACAGAATAGAGTTATATTAGGTTGTGAAGTTTGGTGAGTGTCTATATCATAGAATAAGTTCATAGTCTTTGAGGTTGAAGGGCCCAGTAAACCATAGAAGTGATTGTTAGCAGGTTACTAGATTTTAGTGTTCTACTAGTCCTAATACCTGGAAAGTGAGGGCTATTGATAGCTCTTACCCGGCGAATTGCTATTGTCGGTCTTTGGAAAAAGATCATGCCTTTGTTGACCCGTCGGTTTTATTAGTCTATCAAGTCAAGTTTAGATACTCAAACTACCCTAGATCTATAATTGGAAAAGAGTAGGTCGTCATTAGGGTACTCACACAATATTAGACAACTGGAAAGATGTCTAATCAACCGGTAGGATTAACGGCCTAGGTAACGCCATAAGTTTCACCTCGAGAAGGGTTGAGGGGCTTAGCTGGTGTTTAATAGGTTTAGTATCATAGGATCCCGGTTCCAGAAAACGAGTAATTAACTTAATTGGTAAACGCTAAAAATCAATCCAGGATTCTAGTCTAGGTAGTCTTCGTCATCGCTTGAGAACAATTTCCATTTTTCGTTTGTGTTAGTTACCTAGTCTTTAATTAGTTTTAATATATATTTCCGTAGATTTTCCGTAACCCCCCCCCAAAAAAAAACAATTAAAACAGTTTGAGTCGTGCCTGTCCAAGTCTTTCAGAGTCTAATTAGCGTAATTCATAGAGTCCTGTGGGTTCGATTTCCGGACTTACTTAGGTTATACTACATTGACCGGTACACTTGCCGATTGTGTGGTTTAGGTTTAAGTCGAGTCTAGATTTTAAAGCTTTTTAGTGTCTAGCTTAGAGAGTCTAAAGTAGTTAGTTTTTATAGTCTGTTTAGCACACATCAAGTTTTTGGCGCCGTTGCCGGGGACTCTTGGCAATTGCGTTATTAGCTTTGATTGACTGCATTGACATATACGTGCTGTGTGTTTTATTTTGTTTTAGTTTTTCCTTCTTGTTTGAGTCTTAGTAATCTATTGTCTGTTTTTCTTTGGTAGGTGTTCTTTGCTTGCAGTGGATGTCACATCTGCGCTCTTAGGGACCTCCACCGAAGCCACCGACAGATAAATCAACCTCATCTTCTTCATCTTCCTAGGTAAGTACACCACTTCCTTCATCTTCCACCCATTTTGACTCTACCCTCCAATCTAAACTACCGAACTTTGACTTCACTCCGAAGTCCTCAACCCATAATTCCCCACCACCTTCCCGTCCCGAAAGCCCACCCATCGTCCAAATGGCCGAACGTAGACAAACCGTCCACCAACAAGCCACCCAGAATTTCACTGGTCTCGCATCACCCATCATTGTCCCACCCATAGTAAACCAAAACTCATGGCAAATTCCATCATACGCCCTGACAGCCATCACCAATACTATTCAGTTTCATGGTCGCGATGACGAGGATGCACCCGCTCATATAAATCATTTCTCTCACATGCTCGCCACCTTTAGCCTCCATGGAGCACCCGAAGATGCCACCTATCTTCAGCTTTTTCCATTTTCACTCGCGGGCCGTGCGGCTACATGGTTGGACTCCCATCCAACCTGTACCTTCACTACTTGGGCCGCCCTTCGTCAAGCCTTTCTGAATAAGTATTTCCCGCCCGCTAAAGGTTCACGTCTTCGCGATCAAATTCACTCATTCCGCATGGAGCATGACGAGCCCTATTACCTTGCTTGGGAGCGTTTTCAAAACTTAGTTGCTCGTTGCTCTCAACACGGTCTCTCTGATTGGGCTCTTTGTGAGAAATTCTACAACGGTCTCACCCCGGAGATTCGTGATCGTTTTGACACTAACGCGGGAGGTCACATGATGGGAATACTTACTGTCGCCGAGTGTTTAGAGCATTTCGAAAGCTTTGCCCAGTCTTAAGCTCAGTCGCAATCTGTCTGACGGTATGCAAGTGGTAATTCAAATACCACCACTAGTGCACCCACTCGCGGGGTGAACCAGGTTAACCTGGATCCTAGTATAGCCGCCGTGTTGGAAAACCTCACTCGAGAGCTTAAAGAGATCAAGTAAAAAGTTGATAAGTGTGAGTACTGTCGAGGGGGTCATGATACTAGTGCGTGCCCATTGTTGATCAGTGAGGAATAGGTCATTTTGTAGGGGGAGGTCTAGGTAGAGGTCAGGGTAGTGGTTTGGTAGCAATTTTAACTCGGGGTGGCGTAATAATAATAATAATTTCTATAATAATAACTTCCGTTCCACCAGTAACCCCCTTGGTTTCCAAGTATCTCAAAATCCAAACAGGGGGAAGGGTTCGTTCTTTAGTGGGGGGTTAAATGGGCAGTTCAATAAGGGGTTCGATAGTCAGACTGGGGGTGAGGGTTCGAATAGTCAGGTTCAACCAAATTAGGGGTCAAATAGTGATGTAGGGGGTCATCTTCAGCGTTTAGAAGCCATGATGAGTCAAATACTCGTCAAAGACCAAGCCACCAAAAGGTCCTCTCCGAACCTGATCTTTTGCTTAAGAACCACCAATCTTCACTCCACCACATAGAGAGGGTCATGGGTGATACGTCTAGGAAACTCGAGGAGAGATCACCCGGTCAGTTTTCAGGTACGACCCAACAGAACCTTAATGCTCAAGCCAAGGCCATTACCACCCGTAGTGGCAAGACCGTAGAGAACCCGAGAGTAGAGGAGAGAGTTGAGAGTGAGGAGGAATAGTTAGTTGATGAAGAGATTGAGTTGGAGGTGCCGGGCAATGTGCAACCTAGGCTAGTCCAAGCAAGTACCCACCGCCCTGTGAGCCTGTAGGAGAGAAGAGAGTAGAGAGACCACCCGTTGACGTTAGACCGTCTCCACTCGTAGATCATTCACGTGTCATGTTTCCTTCACGTCTTAGGAATAAAAAATACTCTAAGGAATAGGGGCACTTCTTAGATATCTTCAAGCAGTTGAAGATCAATCTACCCTTCATAGAGGCACTCCAGTCCATGCCTAAGTACGCCAAGTACTTAAAGGACCTTCTTAGAAATAAGGAGAAATTAGGGGAGTTGTCGAATGTTCCGTTGAATGGAGGGTGTTCCTCCGTTGTTTTGAACAAGCTTCCGAGAAGCTCACCGATCCCGGTATCTTTACCATCCCATGTCTGTTCGGTAGTAACAACAAGACACGAGCCTTAGCCGACCTAGGTGCTAGCATCAACTTGATGCCCTTTTCTCTTTACGAGAAGCTAGACTTAGGCGAGCTCTCACCCACCCGTATGACATTATCCTTAGCTGATCGGTCCGTGAAGTACCCTAGAGGTGTTGTTAAGAATCTGCTAGTCAAGGTTGACAAATTCGTTTTTCCCGCCGATTTCGTTATTCTTGATATGGAAGCCGATGAGCGAGTTCCTATCATCTTAGGTCGTCCTTTCTTGCGTACCGCCAAAGCTCTCATAGATGTCTATGATGGGCAAATCACTCTTAGAGTTGGTGAGGAGAGAGTTCCTTTCGAAATTGATCGTTCCATGAGCCACCCGAGTGGTTCCGATGATTATAGCGGTCCATGTCATTCCGTCTATTTCTTGAATTCTTTCATCTCATGTGTTGACCATTGTCTAGAGTTCATTAGTGGTGCGGACCTGGTAGGAGGAGAGGTAGTAGAGGAGAAAGTGTTAGAGGTAGAAGAGATAGGAGATGAGGGGATTTCGATAATTTCCGAAGTGTTAGAGGTTAGTGATAACACCCAGCCACCACCCTTAGAGCTTAAGGTCCTTCCTTCCCACCTAGAGAATGCCTATTTAGGAGAGGGATCCGAGCTACCCGTTATCATATCATCGAAATTAGGGATGGTGAGAAGTTGAAGTTGTTAGAGGTGTTGAGGGCCAACAAAGAGGCCATTGCATGGAGGTTGTCCGACATTAAGGGTATAAGCCCTTCTTATTGCACCCACCGGATTCTCATGGAGGACAATTTTAAACCGGTGGTACAACCTCAGCGACGCCTCAATCCCAACATGCAAGATGTAGTGAAGAAGGAGGTGATGAAACTTGTAGATGCCGGGATGATTTATCCCTTTTCCGATTCACCATGGGTAAGTCTCACTCAGGTTGTCCCTAAGAAGGGAGGGATGACCGTTGTCATGAATTCGAAGAATGAGCTTATCCCTTCTCGCACGGTCATGGGGTGGCGCGTATGCATCGATTATCACAAATTGAACGATGCCACCTGAAAAGACCACTTCCCATTGCTTTTTATTGATCAGATGTTGGAGCGTCTCGCGGTCAGCAGTTTTACTGTTTTCTCGACAGGTGTTCCAGTTATTTCCAGATCCCTATCGCACCAAGGATCAGGATAAAACCACATTCACATGCCCCTACGACACTTTCGCGTACCGACGCATGCCATTTGGGTTGTGTAACGCTCCAGCTACCTTTCAGCGGTGTATGGTCGTCATCTTTCAGGATATGATAGAGAGTTCCATGGAAATTTTCATGGACGATTTTTCAGTGTATGGCGATTTGTTCGATCAGTGTTTAGTGAACCTCGAGAGGATGTTGAAGAGGTGTGTTGAAACGAAGTTGATGCTTAATTGGGAAAAGTGTCACTTCATGGTGACCGAGGGGATAGTCCTAGGCCACAAGATTTCGAGGGATGGTATTGAGGTAGATAGGGCAAAGATCGATACTATTAGTAGGTTGCCACCACCCACGAGTGTGAAGTCGATTCGTAGTTTCTTAGGTCATGCAGGGTTCTATAGACGTTTCATTAGGGATTTCTCTAAGATCACACGACCCATGACCCGTTTATTAGAGAAGGATGTCCCGTTCGTCTTTGACAACGAGTGTCTCAAAGCCTTCAACTTTTTGAAGGAACAGCTTGTTACTACACCCATTCTTATCTTGCCCGACTGGAGCTTGTCGTTTGAGCTCATGTGCGATGCGAGTGACTATGCCGTAGGAGCGGTTTTAGGACAAAGAAGGGAAAAGCACTTCCACCGATCTACTACGCGAGTAAAACATTGAATGGTGCTAAAGACAATTACACAACAGCGGAAAAGGAGCTCTTAGCCGTGGTTTTCGCTTTCGACAAATTCCGCTCATACCTCGTTCTCTCCAAAACCATAGTCTTCACCGATCACTCCGTGTTACGTTTTCTTTTCCAAAAGAAAGACGCGAAACCTAGACTTATCCGTTGTATCCTCTTACTTTCCGAATTCGATATCGAGATTAGAGATAAGAGCGGGGCCGAGAACGTGGCCGCCGATCACCTTTCGCGTCTAGAGGATCCCAAGAGAGAGGAGATTCGTGAGGAGGAGATAGGGGACTCCTTCCCTCACGAGTCAATAGAGTTTGTTGATGCCGAGGAGGAAGGATTGTCGTGGTTTTGTGATCTAGCGAATTATCTTTCTAGTGGCAATCTTGTTAGAGGAATGAACACACAAAAACGTAGGAAATTTCTTAGTGAAGCTAGGAAGTATTTGTGGATGACCCTTTCCTTTATAGGATAGAGGAGATAGGATCCTTAGGCGTTGTGTGTCTAGAGAAGAGGGAATGAACATCCTTAAACATGTGCATGAGGGTCTAACGGGAGGCAACCATGGGGCTCATGCGACCGCACAAAAGGTGTTCGATTGTGGTTTTTATTGGCCCACCGTACTTCGTGATGCCGAGAGGTTTGTGAAAGCATGTGATGCTTGCCAACGAACCGGCAACATTTCAGCCAAAGATGAGATGCCTCAAACCCAATCCAAGTGGTAGAAGTATGTGATGTTTGGGGAATAGACTTCATGGGACCGTTCCCCACCTAGAAAGGGAATCGGTATATTCTCGTGGCGATTGACTATGTGTCAAAGTGGGTTGAGGCTCAAGCTCTTCCCACGAATGAAGCCCGAGTAGTGTTGAACTTCTTAAAGAAACTTTTTTGTCGTTTCGGTACACCTAAAGCTCTATATAGTGACCGTGGCACTCACTTTTGCATTGCATTGATGGAGAAGTTGCTTGCATGCTACGGGGTCACTCATCGTTTGTCCACCGCTTATCATCCACAAACGAGCAGACAAGTGGAGAACGCAAATCGGGGTGTCAAACGCATTTTAGAGAAAACCGTGGGGAAGAATAGGAAGGATTGGTCCGATAAGCTTGACGACGCATTGTGGGTGTTTAGAACCGCCTACAAAACACCTTTAGGTACCATTCTGTTCATGATTGTCTACGGAAAAGGTGTCATCTTCCCGTAGAGTTAGAGCATCGTGCCCTTTAGGCTTTAAAAACCGTCAACCTCGACATGACCGAAGCCGCTAGAAAACGTTTCTTCCAAATTCATGAGCTAGAGGAGCTTAGGGATGCGGCGTATGCTCGATCGTGGAGCAAAAAAGAGAAAACCAAAGCTCTACATGATCGTAAGTTGAAGAAGATTAAGGATTTTAGCAAGGGTGACAGGGTCCTACTTTACAATTCGAGGTTGAAGTTGTTTGCAGGAAGTTAAAATCGAAGTGGTCGGGTCCTTACCTAGTGAATGATGTTTCTCCGTATGGAGCGGTTGCGATTGTAGACGAGTCCGATGGCAGAAGTTGGAAGGTGAATGGCCATCGTTTGAAGCACTACATTTGCGGACCCCTTGATAGGAATGAGAGGGAGGACATTCCTCTCGAAATTCCACCGAACACCACCACTTAGTGTTTTGGGTGAAAAACCCAAGTGTACCGTTTTTACCTTTTGTATTCGAGTCGTTTTTATGTATTTTTCGTAGCTAACGATTTTCTTGGGTAGTTTGTGGTTCTTCGTTTGTGTTTTGAGTGATTTTGCAGGAATTCTGTACCAAGGATGTGCAGGGAATGAGGAGAAAAACGGTTCCAGGTAAGTTCCAGAGTTAGAAAAATTTTGGGTTGTGTTTTAGGAGGGTTTGGTTGAGTGCTAAAATTTTTTATAAGGCATGAACAGTTGAAAATTTCAAAACTTTCTGTAAATTCTGCCTTCTCGCGGGGCGCGAGCGGATCTCCCATGGGGCTCGCGACTCGCGAGCAACTTTTGAAAGCTTACGTCACATTCACGGTTTGCGGGCATGAGCGGATCCCCTTTGAAACTCGCGGCCCGCGAGCGGCCTTCTCTGTAGACCTCACTCGTGAAAACCCTAGATTGCAGCCATTTTTGCTATCTTTCTTCTCCAAAACCATCACCGACACCCACTATCACCACCATAAACCACCGAATTTCACCACTTAACCACCTAATCTGCAACCCCACTACGTTTACACACATTATCCCACCGATTTTAACCATCAAACTTCATCCCTTCACCACAAACACGGGGTTTTCACAAGGGTTTTAGGTCACAACCCAATTTTTCTTAGTTTTTCTTGTCTAACTCAACTCCAAGGTATGTTTCTTGTAATCTTTGTATTATGCGTCGTTTATTTCAGTTTTTAGTTCATTTAGGTTTCGATTTAGTGTCGGGTCTTGCTCTAGTCTTGTGTTTGGGTATGGTTAGTGCTTGTTTGAGGTTGCGGGTGTTTCAGTATGAGTATTTTAGCGTAATGTAGGTTGCGGAATGGTTGGTTTGTGTTGATTGCACTGATTTTGTGGTTGCCATAGGTTCGAGGTGTAGTAACATTGAGTGTGGGGATTCGGGTTGATTATTTCTTCAAGTTAAACTTGTGTTTATAACTTCAGTTTTGACCCGGTTTGCTAGTTATGATGTTCAAGACCGGAAACTTTTTCACTCAATGTTCGGTTGTTTAGCATGTGCATTTTAATTGAGGATAATTAAAGTGTCGGGAGGGGGTAGTGTACATTGAGTCATGTATTTTGAGTCTAGTAGTTTAGTGTTAGTCGGTCGTGGGTTTACTTATATGCACGTACAAGTACAAAACGCCTCGCCGTACTCAATCTCCATTCGGGCAAGGTTGTTTATAACTTTTTCTTTTGTAAACGGTAGCCCAGTTTTTTTTTCTTTTCATTGTTTAGTGTCGGTTTCAACCGCGAATGAAATGCTATATATATATATATAGTTTGTGACTTCTAATGATCTGCTTTGCTTTGTTTTTGTCAAAAATAATTGTTTTGCAGATGTCAGGTGAAGGATCGTCAACCAAGAGGGGAAGGAAAAGAGGTCCACCGACTCGTCCCCGAGGTGCTCCGGACCAGCCAGTGCAACAGGAAGAGTATGTCCACTATAGGGAAGTGGATTATAGGGGCGAGGGAGTCCCTCATGGTCAAAGCACAAGGATTGTGGATAGCCCGCTGTTGCAATTCGAGTTGGGTTCCGGGGAATATGATAGGTTTGGTTTGTTGATCCAAGTTGATTTGTTGAGGTTCAGGAGGATAGATTGGGGCTTGTTGGATCGGTTAGGGGCAAGGGCCCGGGTTGAACAATTGTTGGGACCGAGATTTCGGAGAGTTTTAGATTGTGATAAGGAGATTACCCTTGAGTTTCATTCGACATTCGACTACAAACAAGGGAACTTCTTTGAGAAAGATGCGGTATTCTTTGCTTTAGCTCGCCGATCTTACGAGATGACTATTCCTCAGTTTGCCATGACTTTATCACAAGTCTTCAGGGGGTTTTCAAGAAAGATCATGATTATAGTGTTCGTACTAGTGAGTTGAAGAGGTTTTCGGGTACGATTTCGAGGGCTCCTTATTCGGAGGACTTGGTAGCTAGTGATATTACCGACCTGGTGTTGAGGTTTATACACAAAATTCTAGCAGCTACTTTGGTAGGAAGGGGTCAGGGTGATAACAAGGTAAATCAGGTGAGTTTGTTTTGTTTGATGTGTGTGGTTGAGGGGCGGACTGCTAATCTTGCTACGGTTTTTGCTTGGTCGATGAGGAGAACATGGAGAGGTGGTTCTGGGGCTAGAATTTATTTGGGCCCATTCATTACATGGTTGGCGGAGAGTTTGGATGTTTTTGCTAGGTACCCGGCTGACAAAATGAGAGAGGGGCCGCAACCGGAGTTTATGAGTGTGAAGGATCTTCAGGCTGCGAATATTCTGACCCACCGGAGTGGGATTATTCGACTCAGCAGTCACAGGGTATACCGTCTTTGGGGACTGGTACTTCTACACGTTATCAGAATAGGACTAGACAGCGGAGGCCTCAGCCTCAGTCTCCACCCAGGCAGCCAGTTATGGATCCACCTGTTTTCCAGCCTCCACCTATACCGCCATGCCCTAACCCGCTTACTTTGGATTCTTTGTATGACCGGATGGAGACGGTTTTGGTGATTTGCGAGGTGTGGATACTCAGTTTGGAGGTGTTAGGCAGGTGATGTTTCGTCGGATGCACGAGCAGGGTCAGCAGAGGTTGGAGGATGGTATGAGCTACATGATGGAGGTATGCACCTCGCGGTTCCCCCGTTCTTTAGGCAGCCACAGACAGGGCCGAGTGGTTTGGCAGGGGTTGAGCCGTATCATGTTGCCCAGCAGGGATCGGAGGAGCCCGAGGATGATGAGTGATTGGAGGCAGCAGTAGTGGAGTTTTATCTACTATCTTTTATTTTTCTTTTTATGCTGTTTTTAATCGAACTTGGTCTGTATCTCTAATTCTGAATATGTTGGTACTTGGTTGGGTTGGCTTGGGGTTAGTATGTTTGTGATGTATGTTGGATGCGTTGAACACTTTTATTTTTATGATGCGATGGTAGTAGTTTGTTTGATTATAGGTATGGTGTTTATTTTTGCCGTTTCCGTTCACGTGTCCGAGAGTTAGGAATTGTTTGCTGAGCGTGTTCGGATTGGAGGGCGTATGTGGAATTGACTGGCACATTGACAGTCTTGCATATTTACAGCTAAGTCGTTTCACTTGTATCTTGTGTTTATATTTATTCCGTTATTAGTATTTTATTTTCTAGGTAATTTGAGTCGTGTCTCGTCTTTGCATTAGGGACAATGCAATCTTTAAGTGTGGGGATGGGATGCATGATGCTAATAGGAGTCGTAGTCATAGAGTTTGTTCTTTTTCGTTGAAAAAAAAATTGAAAAAATCAGAAAATGTCTTTTGAAAAAAGAAGTTGCAGAAATATAACGGAAAATGACAGAAAAGATGGGTTTCTACTCGGGTTCAAATAATAATAATATGAGTTGAATATAGTCGAGTTTGTGTCTAGTTTGGGATATGTGAATAGGCCTAGGTCTGGTTCTAGGTTCCTTTGATTTAATGTACCTAGTTGCCGGTTTGCTAGTGGGTTCACATCTAGGAAAAATGGGAAATTAAAACTGCCAAAAATAGTATAAAGAATGCCATTGTAAGTTAAAATCGTCAGAATTTTTAAGCATGAAAAAAATGAGCTAGAAACTAAGAAAAGTAGCAGAGGCCTATGTAATCTTCGTTGGGGATGGTGACTCTGACTTAGAATGCCTTTGGGATGTGTGAAATTAAGTTGCATAGTAAAGAAAATTTACCGAAGCCTATTGTAATCCGAGTTGGGGATAGCGACTCTACAGCCGGAATGCCTCTGGGTTAGGTAAAACATTGTCTAAGCTCAATGAGAAAAAAAAGAGAAAAAATTTGTTTTAAATTCTTTTGATTTTGATGTAAAACGGTTAGGAGTTGGTCTAGTGATCGTTCCTTTTGTTCTATAAGCTTGAGGCGGGATTAGATGGACTATAGCTTTTCGTGTGAGACCCTAGGTAGACCGGTTGCACTTAAACTAAATTTGCGTGATAAGGGCTTGGAACCGGGATTTGGATTTTAGAGGACAAACATATTTGCAATCACAGCTACACAGGTTTTGATTTTAATAAGTATGGATAATTTTTGTCTCGAGTAGTTGCTTGTCTCTGATTCCGTTTGCAAGATTCTTTTTCGAGGACGAAAAAAGAGTAAGTGTGGGATATTTGATGTATTGTAAAATACATCCTTTATTCATGTCTAGTTTGTACAATCCTTAGTAGTTTTTTGTTTCGTTTTCTGTAGAATAGTTAGTCTTTTGATCCAATTGCGTTTTGCAAGACGTATGAGCTTAAAGTAGCTGAAAAGCGTGATGATTGAGTGGAAATACGAATTGGTAAAGTCCTGGAACGAGTTGGAGAATTTGGAAGCTGAAACAAGATGTAATTATGAGAAAATTGCCATCTCGCGGGCCGCGAATGGCTAGAACTGTTGCTTCTCGCGCCTGGCGAGAAGCTAATTTCAGCTGACATATATTACATGGTCGCGGGCCGCGAGCCGTTTAAGCCAACCTTCTCGCGCCCCGCGAGAAGGTGGTATCTGCAGACGGATCGGATTTTAGCTAAGATTTGGGGGTATTTAAGCGATTTTTATCATAACGAAACCCTAGTTACGAATTTTGGGAGTTCTTGCAGCCGTTTAAGCCAAGTTTGAAGATTTGCGAAGCTATGGAATCATTGGATCAAGTGAGGATTGAAGATTAGAGACTTTCTCGGGTTTACATGATCCTTGTTTGTCTTGTTTTTGAACTTGTAATGATGAATTCTAGTTTGACTTTTCTTGTTTTGTTTTCGTTATTGACTATGCTAGGCTAAACGCATTAACTACCTAGACTTTGATGAATGGATTGATATAAAGTTTAAACCTTTTTCGTTAATTACATGTTTGTTATGGATTAATTGTGCTCTGTAAGCAGTTTGTTTATTTGGCTTGGTGTGTGTGCATGCTTTGATCTGGTTTTCTGCTTTCCATTGCTTCATATGATTCTTGGTGACTGTCTATATCACGGAATAGAGTTATATTAGGTTGTGAACTTTGGTGAGTGTCTATATCATAGAATAAGTTCATAGTCTTTGAGGTTGAAGGGCCCAGTAAACCTTAGAAGTGATTGTTAGTAGGTTACTAGATTTTAGTGTTCTACTAGTCCTAATACCTGGAAAGTGAGGGGCTATTGATAGGTCATACCGGCGAATTGCTATTGTCGGTCTTTGGAAAACGATCATGCCTTTGTTGACCCGTCGGTTTTATTAGTCTATCAAGTCAAGTTTAGATACTCAAACTACCCTAGATCTATAATTGGAAAAGAGTAGGTCATCATTAGGGTACTCACACAATATTAGACAACTGGAAAGATGTCTAATCAACCAGTAGGATTAACGGCCTAGGTAACGCCATAAGTTTCACCTCGAGAAGGGTTGAGGGGCTTAGCTGGTGTTTAATAGGTTTAGTATCATAGGATCCCGGTTCCAGAAAATGAGTAATTAACTTAATTGGTAAACGCTTAAAATCAATCCAGGATTCTAGTCTAGGTAGTCTTCATCATCGCTTGAGAACAATTTCCATCCTTCGTTTGTGTTAGTTACCTAGTCTTTAATTAGTTTTAATATAGATTTCCGTAGATTTTCCGTAACCCCCCCCCAAAAAAAACAATTAAAACAGTTTGAGTCGTGCCTGTCCAAGTCTTTCAGAGTCTAATTAGCGTAATTCATAAAGTCATGTGGGTTCGATATCCGGACTTACTTAGGTTATACTACATTGATCGGTACACTTGCTGATTTTGTGGTTTAGGTTTAAGTTGAGTCTAGATTTTAAAGCTTTTTAGTGTCTAGCTTAGAGAGTCTAAATTAGTTAGTTTTATAGTCTGTTTAGCACACATCAGTCCCATATTGGGTCAGTGGGATAATAATCATCCTAAAAAATATCTGCATTACTGGGAGGCTGCTGAAATGGATCATGCTGATATGTGAAATACCCCTGTGAATGAATTGACTGCAGCTGCACAAAGGGGTTAGCATAATCATGTGCAGAGGACCTCTCATATTATGGACATCTAACAGTAAAATAAGGTCCTCCACAAATCTCGCACAACTTAAGACTTAATAAAAATAAAAGACACGGACACTTAGACTCCTACGACTCCATATACAAACAATTAGCTCATATGAGATTAAACAAGTCTAAACAAAGTAGTTAACGCAATTGCCAAAGAGTCCCCGGCAACGGCACCAAAAACTTGATGTGTGCTAAACAGACTACTAAAATTAACTAAATTAGACTCTCTAATCTAGACACTAAGTTTTAAATTTATAAACCTAGACCCTACCTAAACCTAAACCACACAACCGGCAAGTGTACCGGTCAATGCAGTACAGCTAAAGTAAGTCCGAGTATCGAACCCACGAGACTCTACTAATTACGTTGACGACTCGATCTAGACTATGACTGACACGGACGTACTAATTTGTTTATTTGGTTGGGAGGTTACGGAAAATCTACGGAAATCTATATTAAAACTAATTAACGACTAAATTAACTAATACGAACTAAGGACGGAAATTGTTCTCAAGCGGTGATGAAGACTACCTAGACTAGAATCCTGAATTGATTTTAAGAATTTACCAATTAAGTCAATTACTCGTTTTCTGGAACCGGGATCTTATGATACTAAACCTATTAAATACCAACTAAGCCCCTCAACCCTTCTCGAGGTGAAACTTATGGCGTTACCTAGGCAGTTAATCCTACCGGTTGATTAGACGTCTTTCTAGTTGTCTAATATTGTGTGAGTACCCTAATGGCGACCTACTCTTTTCCAATTATAGATCTAGGGTAGTTTGAGTATCTAAACTTGACTTGATAGACTAATAAACCGACGGGTAACAAAGGCATGAACTTTTTCCAAAGACCGACTATAGCAATTCGCCGGGTAAGACCTATCAATAGCCCCTCACTTTCCAGGTATTAGGACTAGTAGAACACTAAAATCTAGTAACCTGTTAACTATCACTTCTAAGGTTGAATGGCCACTTAACCCTAAAGATTATGAACTTATTCTGTGATATAGACACTCACCAAAATTCACAACCTAATACGACTCTATTCCGTGATATAGACAGTCACCAAGAATCATATGAAGTAATGGAAAACAGAAACCAAATCAAAGCATGCATACACACCAAGCCAGATAAACAAACTGCTTACAGAGCATAATTAATCCATAACAAACATGTAATTAACGAAAAAGGTGTAAACTTTATATCAATCCATTCATCATAGTCTAGGAAGTAAAAATAATTTAGCCAAGTACCATAGTCAAGAAAAAGAAACAAGTCTTAACCGAATAATAAATCATGTTCATAAAGTCAATAAACACAAGTTATTAAAACTGAACACTAATTCGTTGCAAACCCGAACTCGTATCTTGAACCGTGAAGCTTGAACCAACCCTTTTCTTCTTGAATCCAACCTTTTCAAACTTGCGGCTGTCTGATGTGCTTCTCCAGTATGGCCGCCTCTCCTCTGATTCGTATAGGGCAGCCCTACTTTTCCCAACTGGCTGGTTATTTCCTTATTACTCGTTTTTGCTCCATTTGGACCAGGACCTGGAAAAACACAAGACAATATAATAAACACTAAAGACTAAATAAAATAAATAAAACCTATACAAAAATTATACACTTTACACGGGATAAATATGTGTATTTTACCCCACATCAATAGGCGATAGCTTTGTTCCTTTGCATGAGAATGCAGCCAAGGCCTATGTTTGATGCATCATAATATACGACAAAGCCGTCGTTACCTTCAGGTAAGGATAAAATAGGAGCATTACAAAGTTTTTGTTTCAAGGTCTGCAAAGCTTCTTCTTGTTTAGGTCCCCACCCAAAAGGTTTATTCTTTTGAGTCAAAGCAGTGAGGGGAACCGCAATCTTTGAGAAGTTTGCGATAAAGCGACGGTAATAACCCGCAAGACCAAGAAATGAACGAACTTTGGTAGGAGTAGTAAGTGTATCCCATTCCTTAATCGCACTGATTTTGGCGGGATCTACATGAATCCCTTGTTCGTTGAAAATATGTCCCAAAAATTAAACTTCCTTAAGCCAAAACTCACATTTGGAGAATTTGGCGTAAAGTTGTTCTTTCTTTAGGAGTTCCATCGTTAGACGGAGATGTTGCTCGTGATCGGCTCGAGACTTTGAATAAATCAAAATGTCATCAATGAAAACAGTGATGAACTTGTCCAAATAAGGCTTACAAACCCTATTCATCAAGTCCATGAAAACAGCAGGAGCATTTGTCAAACCAAAAGGCATAACTGTGAACTCATAATGACCGTATCGAGTGCCGAAAGCAGTTTTGGGAATATCTTCTTCGAGAACACGAAGCTGATGATACCTAGAACGTAGATCAATCTTTGAGAAGCAAGTAGCACCTTGTAGCTGATCAAAAAGATCATCAATGCGATTTTTGTTGTGAGTTTGTTGAGCTCACGTTAAACGATACACATACAGAATGATCCATCTTTCTTTTTCACAAATAGGACTGGAACGCCCCATGGTGAAAACCTTGGACGAATGAATCCTTTGTCAGACAGCTCCTGAAGCTGTTTAGATAACTCTTGCATCTCAGACGGTGCAACACGGTATGGAGATTTGGCTATAGGGTTGGCACCAGGTACAAGATCTATACGGAACTTGACTTGTCGTGCTGGGGGTAAACCGGGTAGTTCTTCAGGAAACACCTCAGGATAATCTCGAACAACAGGGATGTCCTGAATAGATTTGCCCTTGCCTTTCTCCTCTACAATATGTGCCAAGAAAGCAACATAATTCTTTCGTAGGTATTTATGGGCTTGGGTGCATGTCATGAGTTTAAGGCTACTGACGTATTTTTCTCCACGAACTTCTAAGGTTTCACCAGACGGAAGGGGTATACGAACGATCTTATCAAAGCAAATCACCTCAGCATGGTGTTTAGATAACCAGTCCATCCCTACTATGATATCAAAGCTCCCGAGTTGCATTGGCATGAGGTCAATGGCAAAAAGATGGTTATTAAGGTTCAATTGGCAATCACGGATGACAGAATCAAGAACAAGGGGTTAACCACTAGCTATTTCGATTGTCAAGGGCTTTCCTAGTTTGGTTCTAGGCATGGAAAGCAAAGGTTCAAAAGCTAGGGATACAAAATTTATCGGCACCCAAATCGAAAAGAATTAAAGCATGATGGTTGTTAACAAAGAATGTACTGTTCACTACTTCATTGTCAGCCCGAGCCTCGTTAGCATTGTGTTAAATGCTCGTCACGAGCCGGGTTTGCATTTGCCAGCTTCGGGCAGTTATTCCTGTAGTGGGTAAGATCCCCACAATTGTAGCAAGACCCAGGTGGATAGTGAGGTCGTGCAGGCTGCTGAGCAGGGTTTTGGGCTACTGGATTCTGGGTAGGAGCGAAACGACAAGTGTTAGCAAGATGACCAGATTTCCCACAGTTAGTGCAAACGCGGCACTGTAAATGTGGTTGATGGTGACTGTTACACTTGTTGCACAGAGGTGCATTGCCAACATATTGTTTCTTGGCCGTGGTTGAGCAGGCTGATTGGGAGTAGTTTGGTTAGGTTTTGTAGTGAGAGCAAAGTTCTTGGAAGCCTTGCGCTTCCTCGACTTCTTGGAGGTTTCAGCTTTGTTACCCTTTTGCTTCTCAGGTTTAACAGACGGTTTCTTGTCAGCCTTTCGGTGAAGCTTACCCTTTTTGACTTGTGATTCAGTAAGGGTTGCAACTAGCTCAATGGCTTGACGGACAGATGTAGGGTTACTGCTAGTGACGATGTCCTAGACAGGATCTGGCAGACCATCTATGTACTTTTCAATCGCCTTATCCAAAGGCGTCACCATCTCAGGACATAATAGGCTCAACTCCTCATACCGATCAGTATACGCACGATGCTCACCACTGTCCTACTTTAGGTCATGGTACTCATTCTCAAGCGCCCTCTTTTCATGACGGGACAAAACTCTTTCATCATTAGAGCTCTAAGTTCCTCCCATGTCTGACCCATCGCAACATCAGCACCCTATCTCTCACCACTCCGTTCCACCTGTGAGTGCCCTCTTATGAAATACACTTGAAGCAAACTCGACTTTACGATTATCAGGACACTGAACATGGCGAAAAGTACTCTCAAGACTCTCAAACCACTGTAGGTTTAGCGAGTTAAACTGTTTAAAGTTGCACGTAGCAGGTGCATTCTTATTGTTGTTAGCTTGGTTGATTTGAGTAATGAGGTTTGGTAGCATAGCAGCCATCTGTTGTGCTATGACAGTTGCCAGTTTGGTGTTAGGTGGTGGTACGTTTCGTCTAGGAGGCATTCTAAAAAAGGAAAACATGAGAGAAAGCGATTGAGATGAATGTTCGGGTAATCAATATGGGATGTCATAAAAATCAACAAATGAAAGGATGGTGGTCATTTGTTCATTTACTTGCAACAAAGAAACGACACACAGTGACTAATCAAAGTAAATGGGTTTTTATAATGTATCGCAAAGACATGCTTTAGCCTATAGGTGGACACTCACCCCAAGAGTTCCCAGGTAAGAGTGACTGGTCCGATTAAGTGGATTTGTACGAACACTCTAACCTTAGACAGAAAACTCAGGGTACAGGTACCCACCCTTCCAGATTGCATGTGTTCTCATTATTAAAACCCAAACTTTGACGAGATTTGAAAACTTTGGAAGGCATAAAGCGCCGATGATTTGTTTTGGCTTTTAAAATGAATTATACTTTGTTTTTGGTATTCACTTAAGGATAGGTGATGGTATTGTTTTAAAATCTAAACACAAGATAACTTTTGTTAAGGTCCTAGAAAGATTATAGTCTAGGTCAAAGCATTACTAATAACCTAATTCCCCATAACCATTGGCTCTGATACCAATCTTTTATGTCACACCCCGACCGCGTAAAACAACAAACCATGACGGAAACGTCGGGGAATGTCGTAACAGAAGTATTGTTTCAACAACCATGGAAATTTAAAGTTTTGTATTATTGATTCAAATTGTTTACATTGTGGAATTTAACGGAAACATAACATAAATTTATTTGTCTTGCTAATTTTTAAGTCACTAATGCCCAAGTCCGCCTAAGTGTAGCATGATCAACCTCAGATATTAGCTCCTGAAACACATGTGAAAATAGGTACGTCGGCATTAAAATGTCTGTGAGATACATAGGTTTTGTTGATGAGGATTCATGACTTGAAGTTAAAATAATAGTTTAATGAAAAGTAGTCATGAACCTTATAAAATGTTTTGTTTTATAAAATCATATGAAAATCAATGTGAAAATCAAATGATATAAAAGAAGGATGTATAGTTAAATAATTAACCGGATGAAAATGAATTGTATGAAATATGCCATTTGTAAAACAATGTCTTGTGAAAAATATATGTTATTTGTACCAAATGTGACTTGTCTTTGTCGAAGTGGTTTAAATAACGCTAAGATATGTAATATCATGAAAGCACTTATATATAGGAAGTACCAGCGGCGTATCCACCATGCTTTTATCATATTACACACATCTCGTTATTTAAATCACTTATCAACTAACCACCAAAAGTGTCTTTTCTAACAAATGTCAAATGTCATATGTAAATAATGTAATATGTCACAATGTTAGGAAGCCTCCAACTAAGTGGTAGCCTCCAAGTAGAGCAAGAGAGAAAGAAAGAGTGAATGAGCAAGGAAATTGGTTGCAAAAATGGGGGTATTTATAGATTTCTTGAAGCCACAAGATCATTCCAAGTGTTAGGAGATGTTGTAGGATCATTACAAGTGTTTAGTGAGGTGTTGCAACCAGGAGAAGTGTGGCAAAAACGAGTTATAGGTGTCAAGTCAAATGAACAAGAAGCTGCCAGGTATCTGCTACAACTGGGCATCCCCCGCACGTCGCAGGAGATCTGGGTGACTCTCTCGCGTGGCGCCTGGAATTTTAAAGTTTAAGAAATTGGCAGAACAGGTCCCTGCAGCACGTTTAAGGTGTTTTTGACGCGTTTGACCCCCGTTAACCCAAAATTTAGGCTTTACAAGGATGTTAATGCATAGGGAACTTGAAATATGCTCGAAATTAGCACGGATGTCGGCTCGTTTGGTCATACGGTTGCGATGTACGGTTAATTACGACGAAAATCGTAACGAACGCGCAAATGACCGTAAACGCGTAATTAATGAAATTTTTGCATTCCAATCACTAAAATGCTATATTTTAATGATTACAAAATTTTTGGATGTGCGTATATGTTCCGGATTAGGAAATACGCGTAACGGCATAGTTTCACAGAATTTGCAAAATAGCCCTGAAGTTGCATAAGCATGTTTTTGCCATACCGAAACCATCAAAACTTATTTCTAAGTTATGTGAAGGGTATTTAGGGTATGTTTAGCTGATGCCAATGTTCCGGAGTGTACGTCACATTAAACAGATTACGTTTGCGTAACGGTTTGCGATTTTACTTCCAGAAGTGATTTGAAAGATCAGAATTGAACAAGGATTGAAAACATGAAATGTTATAAGTATTAAAATATATCTCAGAATAAAACACAATGTTATTAAATACAAAATTGTTTCAGAATTGTACGATGATTAAAATACACAGATGTCACAATTAGGGGGCGTATGCACTGGTCCTAGGAAATATGTATATGATTTATGGTGTAAGGTTGTTGTGTATGCCCACACTCCATTACACGTTCGAACCATAGGGTCTGCATCTTTATGTGCATGTCTGTTATAAGTTAAGATATTCGGCTCAATGGGTACTTCCATATGACACGATTTACTTTGTTGGCTTGTGTTACTTGCATCGTATCATATCAGGTTATGTTATTTCTTGATCATGTTATTCTTGTTATTATTATCTTTAATGCCTTTTATCCATATTGGGCATTCGGATCATTCCATAATTCTTTGTTCACAACAGATTCTCAGGGTACTCAGGATGGGTGTGAAGAAAGAAAAAATATTGGGCTCTAGGACTTTTAATCAGAGGAAATTACTCATTTTTGTAGCATATGCTAGCTTATCTATTTTGTCCATTCTCTAATATGCAATAAACATTACCCTAGGGCTCTTGTATGTTCTTTTGGTTATGTTCTCCTAACTTTTAACTTATGGAACTATGTCTTATGTTTTGAATACTATAATAGTGATACATCACCACATTCCGAGGTGGGGTGTTAATTGAAACCTATGATGGAAAATATCTTCGTTTTATTTCAGGTTGTCGACAAAATAATCCGCCATAAGGGTTTGGTGGCCACCCTCACGATCACGACAAATAAAACATTCCTTACTAGATGTGACTGTGTCTTCTAGTTCGGCTTCATCGATGAGTTATTGGAAAAAAATTATGCTACTATCGGTTGAATCCCTACTATCTGGTGGGAAAAACAACGGTATCTCTTCTATTATTGTTAAATGTAAATACGGTAAGAGATTTTTTAGTTTTGTTGTAGAAATGGAGGAATGGTTGGTGTGTATTTGTTTAAAAGGGTTAGATTTATATAGTTTTCAAATATTTAAAAAACTCTTCTTTTAAATAACGGCTTTATAGCCGTTCAACGGTCAAAAAATGCCAAACATTCATCTCTTTCCATGCGGTGAATCCTCACTCTGCGCGGGGAACGGGGTTGGCGGCGATGTGCCACCCCCCCCCCCCCCCGCGGTGCAAGGGGTCCTCACATCCCCTCCCCGCTTACACCTCGTTCACCCTTATATCTAATGCCCCTTTAGGTTTTTATTTTCTCATGTTTGGTCTTCGGTCTTTGCCACTCATTCATGGCTATAAATACTATATCATATTTAATATTTTCTGATTATTTTACTAATTTCGTGAAAATAATAATGTTAAAAGAGGGGGATGGTTATGTTGGAAAAATGGACCGGTCTGATTAATTAGTGTGGCCGACCGAGTTATGACCCATAAGAGTTACACCATGGGCAACGAACTAAAGGAGGAGATGCTTATGTCGCTACACTTCCATATGATTTTTGTACTATCTTTTATGAGTAGTATTTCTCCACAGCGGACAGAGAAGCCTACATCAGGGATGACGCTGTTATTCGACAGGGAAATGGTGAACCAGCATCAGAATGACTCGATTTGCAAGGTTGGCTAGTATTGTTGGTGAGGCAACAGGGACTCCATAGATGCAAGCAGAAAAGTGTAAATGGGCCATTTGTGATCGAATCCGAAAGTCAATTATGTACATGAATTCAAGGACCTTATAGAAGTGGCTTATGCAATCAAGACTTTTGAATTTGAGAGGAAAGAATTCTTATTTCGAACAGGGGATAACAAGAAGAGGGACAGATATGGAATCCGCACCCAGACAACAGGTTAGCCATCCACTACACCACAAGAACAAGACCGCAAAGTTCAAGCAAAGCGAAATCCTGGAAATCAGACTCGACCATGGCAGCCTAGACCCCATAACTCAAGACCGACATGAAATCAAAGTAAGCCATATGAAGCACCAATAGCAACAAAACCATTGAATCAGCATGTAAACCAAACCCAAACCTTGATCCCACCATGTAATAGTTGTGGGAAGTGTCATCGAGGCATATGTCATCGATCTTTGGGAATGTGTTTTCGTTGTGGCAAGGCTGGACATAAGATTAAGGAGTGTACTAAACAAGAAGTCAAAAAGAATACCACCACTGGAGGAAGAGTTTCCACACTTACTGCTACTGAGGCTACTAGTACCCTAGGTACTTTATCTAGAACTCTTCAACTTGGTGGAGTGATAACTATGTATTGTTTGATACAGGGGAAACATATTCTCCAGTTTCCATTTGTTTACTAAATATCTTGTGATCGAGCCGTCAACGTTGGATCATCCTCTATCCATTTCTACTCCTATGAGAAACTCGTTAGTTATTACCTATGTATATAAGGATTGTCTGATTCATATTGGTCCGATCGTGCGTAATGCGGATTTGTTTCCGATGCAAATGTTTGACTTTGATGTTATCCTCGGAAGGATTGGTTATTCCTACACCATGCAACTATTGATTGTCACTCTCGACGAGTTATATTTGGTGATCTTCATCATCCTGATATTGTCTATCAGGGGATACAACCTCATAAGTCTCTTAAGATCATTTCAACGCTAAAAGCTCAAAAGTTGATATCATATGGTTGTGTCAGATTCTTAGCATCGATCTTGGATACTTCGGCGAGTGAACCTAGTATCAACGATCATCCTACTATTCGAGAGTATCCCGACATATTCCCAGATGAATTACCGGGATTGCCACCAGACCGTGAAATAGAATTTACAATCAATTTGATCCCGGTGCTGAGCCTATCTCTAAGGCACCGTATCGTATGGCCCCGTTGGAACTCAAAGAGTTGAAAGAATAATTGCAAGTTATTAGATCTGGGATTTATAAGGCCAAGTGTCTCACCTTGGGGTGCGTGAGTATTATTTGTAAAGAAGAAGAGACTATGCATCGACTACAGGGAGCTAAACAAGATTACCATCAGAAATCGCTACCCTCTACCCGCATTGATGACCTCTTTGATCAGCTTCAAGGCACTAAAATAGATTTGAGATCCGGTTTTCATCAATTGAAGATTAGAGAGGGAGATGTGCCTAAGTCTTCCTTTCGTACTCGCTATGGCCATTATGAGTTTTTGGTAATGCCTATTGAACTAACCAATGCCCCTGCAGTCTTCACGGATTTGATGAAGCGAGTATTCCATGAATTCTTGGATAAATTCGTCATTATTTTCATTGATAACATTCTAGTGTATTCTAAAAGTAGGAAAGAACATGAAGAACACTTGCGTAAAGTGCTCGAGACATTGCGGCAGAAAAAGTTGTATGCCAAGTTTTCAAAATGTGATTTTTGGCTTAATCAAGTAGCATTCTTAGGTCACATTGTATCGGCAGAAGGAATAAAATGGACCCTGCAAAGATTGAGGCAGTTACAAAATGGCCTAGTCCAACCTCTGCCACAAAACAGTTTCTTGGGTCTAGCCAGCTACTACCGAAGATTTGTGGAAGAAGTTTCCATTACTACGTTGCCTCTTACACAATTGTTACAGAAAGGGGCAAAATATTAATGGAATGAAGAACAAGAGAAGAGCTTTGAAGAACTAAAGAAAAGGTTTGTATATGCTCCAATACTCACTCTCCCATCTGGTTCAGACGGTTTTCAGATCTACAGCGATGCATCAAAGAAAGGGTTGGGTTGTGTGCTAATGCAGCATGGGAAAGTCATTTCATATGCCTCATGTCACTTGAAGCCCTATGAAGTTAATTATCCTAATTATCCAACACGTGACTTAGAGTTAGCCGCAGTAGCCTTTGCACTGAAGATTTGGCGACATTATTTGTATGGTGAAACTTGTGACATTTTCACTGACCTTAAAAGCCTCAAGTATATATTTACTTACAAAGAGCTAAATATGAGCAAATGAGGTGGTTAGAACTCTTAAAAGACTATGATGCAAATATTCTATACCACTAAGGGAAAGCCAATGTGGTGGCTGACGCTTTGAGCAGGAAGAATTTTAGAGTTGTGTCTTGCCTTCAGATTCAACCTCAGATTATCACAGATCTTGATCGGATGGGCATTGGAATTAAAGTTGGTAAATCTGATGGTTAATCTGCAAGAATGCAAATAGAACCCGATCAATGATGGAGAATTGTGGGCGATTGTGAAGAATATGGAAGTGGGGAAACAATCAGAGTTCCGCATTGATGAGCATTGGATGATTTGGTGTGCTAAAAGATTGTGCGTACCTGATGATTCTTCCCTACGTGAATCATTGTTAGCAGAGGCACATAGCTCGCCATTTTCTATCTACCCGGGATCTACAAAGATGCATCGAGATTTACGTCAACATTTTTGGTGGAATGGCATGAAGGAAGACGTTGCCCGATACGTAACATGCCAGCAAGTGAAGATCGAGCACCAACAAGCAAGTGGCCTCTTACAACTGTTGGATATTCCAATTTAGAAATGGGATGAGATTTCAATGGACTTTGTGATGGGTTTGCCTAAGACTTTCAAGAAGAACCGATACTATTTGGGTAGTTGTCAATAGATTGTCCAAGTCAGCTCATTTTCTACCAATTCAACAAGGATTCTCGGTTAGCAAGCTATCTGAAGTGTTCCTTCAAGAAATTATTCGTCTTCATGGCACCTCATCCTTGATTATTTCAGATAGAGACCCACGATTCGCTTCTCGATTTTGGAGAGGCTTCCAAGCGGCTTGGGGTAAACGACTGAAGTTTAGTACCGCCTTTCATCCACAAACAGACGGGCAGTCAGAACGCACGATCCAGACAGTGGAAGATATGTTACGTGCATGCGCACTTGAATGAACAGGAAATTGGGACGAGTATTTATGTCTTGTTGAGTTTGCCTACAACAATAGTTGGCAAGCAAGTATTGATATGGCACCTTTTGAGCTCTTGTATGGTCGGAAGTGTCGACCACCAATTTCTTGGGAAGAAGTGGGAAAAAAATCATCGAGGAACCGAGTTAGTTCAAATTACAAATGAAAAGGTTACTCTCGCCCGCAAGAAATTGAAAGAGGCATAAAGCAGGCAAAAGAGTTATGCGGATCAACGTCGACAACCGCTAGAGTTTAAAGTCAGGGATCACGTGTTCCTGAAAGTATGACCTTGTCGTGGCATTCGTAGGTTCGGGATTAAAGGGAAGCTTAGCCCTCGTTTTATAGGACCATAAGAGATCCTAGAGAGAGTTGGAAAAGTTTCTTACCGTAGCTTGAAGTATTACACTCGTTAAGAGGCGGCTCGTAACTTTTACTAAGCCAAAGGTTGACGAAATTTGGTCCTTTGACAACTATTAAATGAACGAAAAATAGAAGTATTAATGTTATTAAATATGAATTACTTGTAGGTTGTTACGACCCCCTTTAAAGAACAAGTCTGATATCATTGTGATTTATTTTTTTAAGGTACGGATCCTTACCCTCTCCCTTTGTTATCTAGTTCGATTGTTTAAAAACCCTTTTGAATATGTATACCGATGGAACTCGTAACGTCTTTGACATTTCAATATGTTTCGATTGGTTATCCGTTCATCCATCTTCTCACTTATGATTATATTGACGTTGTTATATTGAACTTAGTATTGCCTTGCATGCGATAGGATTTATTGAATTGCACTCATTGTCGCATATGTTTCGTTGTTAAGGTTATGTTAAGGTACTATTACATTTTGCCTTGACGCTTAGAGAGCGTGTTTGAGATGTATTGTTGCGGTACCATTTCAGTTGTTATATTCAGTTACCCGAGCATGTCCCTACTTGCGGGGGTGACCACAAGCATGTCATTGTAGCATCGATGGCGCGGCACCTACCATGACGGAGAGCCTAAATTACGGTGTCTCCTTAGTACTAGTGTGGTACATGAGGGCATTAGGGGGCGTATGGACTGATCCTAGGAAATATGTATATGGTTTATGGTGTAAGGTTGTTGTGTATGCCCACACTCCATTACACGTTTGGCACGTGGGGTCTGCAGCTTTATGTGCATGTCTATTATAAGTTAAGATATTCAGCTCAATGGGTACTTCCATATGATACGATTTACTTTGTTGGCTTGTGTTACTTGCATCGTATCATATCAGGTTATGTTAGTTCTTGATCATGTTATTTTTGTTATTATTATCTTTAATGCCTTTTATCCGTACGGGGCATTAGGCTCATTCCGTAATTCTTTGTTCTCAACAGGTTCTCAGTGTACTCAGGGCGGGGTGTGAAGAGAGAAAAAAAATGGGCTCTAGGATTTTTAATCAGAGGAAATTAGTCATTTTTGTAGCATATGCTAGCTTACTATTTTGACCATTCTCTAGTATGTAATAAACATTACCCTAGGGCTCTTGTACGTTCTTTTGGTGATGTACTCCTAACTTTTAACTTATGGAACTATGTCTTATGTTTTGAATACTGTAATAGTGACATGTCACCACATTACGAGGTGGGGTGTTACATGAAACCTATGACGGAAAATATCTTCATTGTATTTCGGGTCGTCGACAAAATAATCCGTCATAAGGGTTTCGTGGCCACCCTCGCGATCACGACGAATAAAACGTTTCTTACTAGATGTGACATGTGTTCTAGTCCGGCTTCATCGATGAGTTTTTGGAAGAAAAAAAAGCTATGCTACTATCGGATGAATCACTACTATCGGGTGGGAAAAACAAGGTATCTCTTCTACCATTTTTAAGTCTAAATCGTGTTAGAGATTTTTTAGTTTTGTAGGAGAAATGGAGGAATGGGTTGGTTTGAATTTGTTTAAAAGAGGTTAGATTTATATAGGTTTCAAATATTAAAAAAACATGTATTTAAATAACGGCTTTATAGTCGTTCAACGGTCAAAAAATGCCAAACATTCATCTTTTTCCATGCGATTGATGTGTGGTCGAAAACCGGTGTTCGTTTATGTTTAAGTTGATGTTTTACATAGATTTTGATCTTGAATGGCCTACTTTTAATGGGAGTTGTGTATTGCTGGCCTAGTGGAGTTTAAGGGGCTAACTGGGAGCTAAATGGAGCACAAGGATGGGAAACGGGTCAACCGGGATCAAGAAACGGCCGAAACAGAAAGCGAGAAAAGGAGAGGTCATCGCTGATGCCCTCCTGGGCCGTCGACGACGCCACTCTGGTGTTGCCGTCGCCCAAAAACCTACGTAAGCAGTGGAATTATGTGTGGAAGAAATCAAAAAACTAGGGTTCGTCGCCGACGCCCCCTTTGGCCGTCTGCGACGCCCTCTACAGCCACAAAACGCGAATTTGTTGTTTTAGTTTTAGGGGATGGGTATATCTCTTAGTTTAGTTTAAGTTTGAAACACCTTCTTGGAGCCAAGAACTCATTCACCTTCATCATCAATCATTACCAATCACCTAATTCATCCATCCTCATCTGAATCGATCACCCATCATCCTAACCCTAATCATCATATCAACAAAACCTTCCATCACCATCCTTCACTATAAACCCTAGCCATCATCACCATCATCCTTCAAGGCTTCAAGATGACAAAGTTCGAGCTTCCATCAATTGTTGATCCAGTTCCATTCGTGATGAGTGGCAAATTCTCGAAGGTTTCACCCTGGTGTAGGCTTTTGTAAGGTTTAGGGTTTGCTTTATGTTCTTAGTTGATTTGTGAAACAGTGAATTGTATTTTGAATTGATTGATAATTGTCCTACATTTGAACTATATTTGTCAATTGTCGAGTGATTATAAAATTTGACTTTGCGAAACAAGTTTGTGTATTTATGACTTGTCTTTCGAAAGGATTTATTTGTCCAAAGTAACAAAGTGCATTGAGGTCCGTCATACGCGTGATAGCAATTGGCACCTAAGCTTCGTGATATAAAAACCGTTAATGACAAATTCAATTGAATCAATCTAAAATTGTTAGCAACCCTAGGCTTTGCATTTGTTGAACCGGGTGTAAACCTTGTTTCTCCACTATTGTTTAAAACTCCTTAATTAAAGTTTCCATGGAATTATTCAAGTTTAATAGTTAAGCAATCAAATCAAACTTGTCGGTTCATTCCGACACCCTTTTCAAACAAACAAAATTAATCAACTTCTTAGCAAGCTTCATAATAGTGACAATATTATTTAAAATCAATCTCATCCGATTGCAAACCACAAACTCTTCGTTGTTCGACCCCTTACTACCACTAACGCATTGTTAAAGATAATTTGGGACTATAAATATTATCTTTGACTGGAGCGCGACACTCCGATCAGCGGTGAATCCTCACCGGTTTCCAAGCTCCCCGCGTGGGGAATGGGGTTGGCGGCGATGTGCCCCCGCGGTGAAAGGGTTCCCCGCATCCCCTCCCCGCTTACACCCCGTTCACCCTTACATCTGTTGCCCCTTTAGATTTTATATTTTATCATTTTTGGTCTTCACCACTTGTTCATGGCTATTATCATATTTAATATTTTCTGGTGTTTGGTTTTCACCGGTTCATTCTATTGAAGGTTAATTTTAACGTTATTTTACTAATTTCGTGAAAATAATAATGTTAAAAAAGGGGGATGGTTATGTTGGAAAAATGGACTGCTCCGATTAATTAACGCGGCCGGCTGAGTTATGACCCGTAAAAGTTAGACCGTGGTCAACGAACTAAAATCCACTTAACTGGCTTAACTGGTAATAACGAACAATATGCAAAATAGATCATAATTATATTTATGATCAACATCGGGTTTATGTTATTAATAATCGTAATTAATAATATAATTGTTTATCTCAATTAATAAACTTGTTGCGGGTATAACTGAGAGACGGGAACATGCACCGGGTGAGACAGCTACACTCACCACGCCACTTGTCGCGCATGCACCCTTGTTGCGCCACTTATCACACATGCACCCACGCTACGCCACTTGTCGCGCATGCACACTTGCATCGCCACTTGTCGCGCATGCATAGCATCTTCGCCATTTGTCATGCATGCAAAGTACCTTGGCCACTTGTCGTGCATGTACGCCACTTGGCATACATGCTCACTCCGTATCCTATATAAATAGATGCATGGACTAGCATTTGGGGGTTAGAGAAAGGTTGGAACAACATTGAAAAAGCTCTCAAAACACCCGCAACCATCACCGCCACCGCCGTCATCGGCCACCGGCTGCCGCCGCCCCCTCGCTGCCACCAGTAACGCCGGCCACCGCCGCTGCTACCCAGCCTACACCCGCATTTCGTTAGTTCGTGTCACTAGCACATGTTCATTGAACCTCGGTGTCCAACCGGTTAGTTATTAACCGAGGTTTATCTTTCTCATCGGTAGTTAGATACCCTTATCACTGTACTCGTATTTGCATGTAACCGGATCTTTTCGGGTTTCGTTTATTGTTGATCACTTGTTTATTTTTCCGTTGCGTTTTATTAATTAACTCGCTTAATTAATTACTATTATTTATTGAACTGGGTTTTGATAATAAAATTTTAAATAATCACCAAGGAAACCCAATAGTGGTATCAGACCCTTGGTTACAACATACGAGTCGGTACCGGTCTTTTTAACCGCAATTAGAACACAAACTTTATTTATTTAAAGTTTCAGATCTAAATAATTTTAAGGGCAACTTTAATTTTGGGCAATTTTCATTTGTTTTGCTTGACCAAAACATTGCCCGGTTTATTTTGTGATTGTTATGAAATATGTAATTCTGGCCTGACCTTGTTTTGTGGTTGTATATTTTATTCGGTTTTGTTATTATGGTTTTTTGCCACCTTAATGGTTCAAAGTTGTAATAGATGGGGTTCCTTCATTTATTGTATTTTGTATATATTGTAATAAACGAAGACCCGGAGACAAAACCGAGGACCCTAAACATGAGTCATGAAGTCAGTGGGAGTTGCTCGAGACGACTGGATGCACTCAAGTCCATCCTTGTGGTTGTTTGTGTGTTGTGACCCTATGACCCGTTTGATCTTGCTATTAGGCTCTAGCAAGATCGAACAATTTTTGTCCATACAGATTTACATATTTATCTTGCTATTATGGTTACTTTGTATCTTATAAGTTGTTATAACATAACCAACCTAAATACCAACATGATTTTAAAAGGAGTTTTAAAATATTAAAACAATCACTAAAACAAGTTCTAAATTGTTTTTACAACCTGTTAAAATTTTTGCTATACAACAAAGTTTGTTTTTAAAACGAACAATAACCAATTAAGTTTTGCAAATTCAAACCAGATTTAATTTTCCAAAACTATTAACTTAATAGATTTCTATTAACTTAAAATTAGTTATTTCAAATCGCGACAAACTTAGTTTTATAGGTTATCTAAAACTAATTGTCCCGAGAGGTGAAAGGGTCCTTTTGGTATAGTCATAAATTTAAATCGAAATTAAAACCGACTATAATGACCCTATTTGGTAAAGAATTAAAATCAATGGTCTATGCCATCCTACTACTAGTAACACTTGGGGCATAATGCGAACCATCGGTGTTGGAGCCACAGCACGACACTTGGTGTCTAATTTATCCTTCCAAGGTGCAAAGGCTTCGTCGACACATCCGACCCTTCCACATGTGACCGTTTTAGGACGACTATTACTTTTCCACATGCGAACCATCGTGTTACGTGCTACAGCTGTCTCGAGAACAAAAGAGGCATAGATGAGGCTAAACGTATCAATGCATAGACAAGAGTTGTCTTAGCGGCCTCATATCCGAGAGTTGTGCTTTTCTCACAGTTGACAATCGTTGTCAGTCTACTTGAACCTCTTACTAATGTTGCGTGCTACAACTGCCTTTAGAAAGAGCTTCTAACCGAATTCTCGTTCCTTGTCGTCTCACCTCACTAAATAAGGAAAGTACATTAAAAATACTAATTAAATAATTTTGCTTAACATATGTAGGGGTGTTCAAAACCGGATATCCGAAAATTCGGATATCCGGTCATTTCAGATAGTGGATTTCACTATCCGAACTATCCGAAAACTCGGATATCCGAAATCCGGATATCCAGAATTCTAAAAATAAGCATCAAAAATAAAAGTTTCAAATTTTTCACAGAAGTAAAACATCAGATCGATGTCCAAAAAAACAAAAAACACAATTCATCGTTCCTCTAAAAAACAAAACACATAATCTTTAATTTCCAATCACCCAGTTCCAATGCATTCTTCCAAAATGAAACCTGCACATATCAATTAGTAGGTTTGCATCAGTAGGTTTAAAAAAAACTTAAATAATTCATAGTGGGGTCGCAGGTTTGCATCATATATTTACATAACTAGTTTAATCCAGCCAATGAATTAGTAATCCTTAAACCAAACAGAATCTACTTTAAAAGAATCCGTAGGTTAGTGGGGTCATAGGTTTATGAACACAAACCTTCAACTTTTACAGATCTTCGATGTTTATATATCTCGGACTTCAACTTTGAGAGCCAAGGCTTCAATTTTTGATAGTTTATTGTTCGATGTTTACAGATCTTGGAGGTAAGATCGTGATGTTACCAGGTGAGTGAAGGGGCGGCTGAAAAGGGTTGAAACAATTAGGGTTTTATTAGGTATATACACATGGTACACCTATATTTAAAAAAATATAAAATAAAGTTTCGGATATCGGATATTTCGGATATCCGAAAATTTCTAAAAATACTATCCGAATCCGAAAATATCGGATTATCTCAGATATTTCGGATTCGAATTTTCGGATAATTCGGATTCGGTTTCGGATTCGGATATTTTGCACACCCCTAAACATATGTCATCTGAAAAAAAACTCCTCTTTTGCTCTCAAATCCATACTTGAGAAAGATAAACTGAATAACACCAACTTTCTCGAATGGCACCGCAATCTGAGAATAGTTCTCAAGGTGGCGAAATATATCTTAGATGGTCCAGTCCCAACCGAGCCTAAAAGTAAACTACTGCTGCTCACAAGGCACTCGAAAATCATAACGAGGATGCCGTTGAGGTAGCCTGCCTTATGTAAGCCACCATGTATCCTGAACTTTAGAAGAACATGGAAGATAAAGATGCTTATGACATGATCCAGCAACTGAAAGGCATGTTTCAGAAACAAGCTCGACAGGAGCGCTATGACACCATGAAACAGCTTACAACCTGTAAAGTGCTGGAAGGATCATGTGTCAGTACTCATGTGCTTAAGATTAAAGAATACATTGACCAGATGAACAAACTTGGTTACCCCCTGCAAGATGAAATGGCAGTGGACTTTCATCTTGAACTCTCTCCCTAGCTCATATGACCAGTTCATTATGAACTATAATATGAATGCTTGGGTGAAGACTGTGCCTGAGCTACATGGCATGCTCAAAACAGCCGAGATGAACATACCACATAAAACCAACCAAGTTCTGATGGTCAAGTCTGGTGGTGTTTAGAAGCCAAACAACAAAAAAAGAGATCATAAGAGCAAAGGCAAGAGAAAGGTTGTTGTTGTTGCAAGAAATGCCACCAACAACAAGCATGTTGCAAAACTACACCCTCCTGAGGAGCGTCAGTGCTTTGAATGCAACCAAATGGGGCACTGGAAAAGAAACTGCCCACAGTATCTATCCAAGCTGAAGATGAACAAGGCCAATAACATTGGCACTTCTTCTGGTATTCTCATTTATGATTGAGCTTTTCACTGTTTTTAGTAACACATGGATGTTTGATACCGGATGTGGTTACCACATCGTTAATGTCTTGCAGGAGCCTAAAAAGTGGAAGAAACTGAAACAAGGCCACATGGAACTCATAGTTGGTGATGAAAAGAGAGTTCCAGTTCTGGCAACTGGAACATTTTGTTTTTCATGTCCTTCTGGCCTTGTAGTTACTTTAAATAACTGTTTGTATGCACCTGGTTTGACCAGAAACATTATTTCAGTTTCTTCAATGTTTGAACAAGTATTCAAGTACGTTTTTAATGGTCTTTTTTTCTATTTTAGCCTACTTGAATGATGTCTTTTATTTTGAGGCTAAACCTCGAAATGGTATTTATGAGATTGGTGTTCAAATAAGTAATAACATATATCATCTTTCTAAGTGTAACAAAGCTCGTATGAATGAAACATAATTATGGCATTGCAGACTTGGCCACATAAGTAAGGCACGCATAAATGGCTCCAGTCCGAGGGGATTCTTGAATCCACTGGACAGGACTCCTTTAATGATTGCGAATACACAAAGCAACCCTTCACCGGTGTTGGTGAACGGGCCAATGGTCTTCTAGGACTCATTCACGCTGATGTATGTGGCCATTTCAGAACCATAACATAGAAACCATGAAAGATACTTCGTTACTTTGGCGATGATTATAGTCGATATGCTTATGCCTATCTTATGAAGCATAAGCATGAAACTTTTGAAAAGTTCAAAGAGTTTCAAAACGAAGTGAGAAACTAGCTTACTAGAAAGATAAAAGTACTTCGATCAGATCGAGGTGGCGAATACCTCATCTTTGAGTTTCTCAATCATCTGAAAGACTGTGGAATACTTTCAGAACCCACTCCACCTGGCACCCCCAACTTAATGGCGTGAATGAAAGGAGAAATTGAACTCTATTTAATATGGTTTGATCTATGATGTGTAGAACTAACTTGCCTCACTCCTTTTGGGGTTATGCTCTTATGACCATTGCCCGTATTGTCAATTTGGCTCCGACTAAAAAGGTAAACAAAACACCAAATGAGATATGGCATGGATGTAAACCTAATTTGGAATGCCTTTGAGTATGGGGATGTGAAGCATACATCACAAGTGATTCTGATGATAAACTCGATCCTCGAGGAGAAAAGGTTGTTTTCTTCGGATACTATAAAAGAAGTAGATATTATTTCTACCATCCTGATGCAAGTGTAATTTCCATCAAACGAAAGGGACACTTTCTCGAGGAAGAACTTCTTAATCGAGGAACTAAAATAATGTTGTTGATCTTGAAGAAATTCGAGAACCACAAACAACCGCTAATGAAGTCGGACCGTCTGATAACAAGTAGTTAGTGCCAACGAATCAGACATAAACACAAGCGTTCGCAGAAGTAGTAGAATTCGCAAAGAACCTGATAGATACCTATGGCATCTAAATGGTCCTGAAGTCTTATTAGTAGCTGAGTCTAATGCGAACCTGCTAACTACAAATCTACAATTTTTCTTAGATCCATAATATGAGAAATGGCAAGAAGCCACGAACGTCGAGATGCAATCTATGCGTGACAATCAAGTATGGGACTTGGTTGAGCTACCCCCCGAATGTCGGGCAGTAGGGAGCAAATGGATTTTCAAGAGAAAAAACGATAAGCATGGAAATGTCCACACCTATAAAGCACGGCTAGTTGCGAAGGGTTTCACTCAAACTCAAGGTATTGACTATGATGAGACCTTCTCGCCCGTTGCAATGATTAAATCAATCAGGATATTGAGTGCTATTGCTGCATATATGATTACGAAATATGGCAAATGGATATCAAAACTGCTTTTCTAAATAGACATCTGTCTGAAGATGTCTATATGGTTCAGCCTGAAGGTTTTGTCAATCCTAAATATCCAACTAAGGTGTGCAAACTAAAAAATCCATTTATGGACTCAAGCAAGCATCTCGTAGCTGGAATCTTCGCTTTGGCCAGAAGATCAAAGAGTTTGGTTTTGTCAAGAATGAAGATGAGCCTTGTGTTTACAGAAAGGGTAGTGGGAGCACCATATCATTCCTCATCATGTATGTGGATGATATACTAATCATTATAAACAACATCCCTACGCTTAACAAGGTTAAACACTATTTGGGATCTTGCTTCACAATGAAAGATCTTGAAAAAGATGCTTACATTCTGGGAATCAAGATCAATAGGGATAGACCTAAGCAGCTTCTAGGGCTAAGTCAAAGCACGTACAAAGACAAAATGATGACACGCTTTAAGATGGAAAACTCCAAGAAAGGAGGTGTTCCTATGACTAAAGAAATCATGTTGAACAAATCACAATCTCCTTCAACAGACATCAAAATTAAGCAAATGAAAGCAGTTCCATATGCTTCAACGATTGGTTCTATCATGTATGCTATGTTATGTACTAGACCTGACGTCTCGTATACTTTAAGCATGACGAGCCATTTTCAGCAAAGTCCTGGCATTGCCCATTAGACTGCAGTAAAGAACATTTTGAGGTACTTGAGAAGAACCAAAGATATGTTCTTGGTGTTTGGAGGAGGGGAAGAAAAGCTCACTGTAAGGTATTATACTGATGCTAGCTTCCAAAGTGACCAAGATGATTCTCGCTCACAATCAGGATTCGTACTCACTCTCAATGGAGGAGCTGTTTGTTGGAAAAGCTCCAAATAGGGTGTAGTGGTGGACTCAACCACCGAATCTGAATATATAGCTGCATCAGATGCTGCAAAAGAAGCTGCTTGGATGAAGAATTTCATCATCGACCAAGATGTGGTTTCAAGTATTCAGAAACCAATTGAGGTGTTCTGTGATAACCAAGGAGCCATTGCTCAAGCTAAAGAGCCCAATCTAATCACATGACTAAGCACATTCTAAGAAAGTTCCACTATATATGGGAAATACTAGAATGAGGAGACATCTTAATAAGCAAAGTAGACACAGATCAAAACTTCGCAGACCCGTTCACTAAACCAATGATTCAGGACAAGCATGACCAACACAGGAATGTTGTCGGTCTTAGATTATATAGCCATTTGTTTTGATTTAGTATTTGGATGTACGAACATTCAAACAGTTGTACCTTTTGAATTCACTTTTGATTTACTGGTTAAATGCAAACTTTAAATCTTGCAACTGTGTTTGATTTTAATAGGTTTAATCCATGAATCTTGTATTCTAAATTATCCGTAGTCAGTTGACGTTGGATGTAACTCGCATCAAATCATCTTCATGGATCTTAGTCATAAGATGCTTTGATTTAGGTATACTCATTTAGTATCCTCTGACCTGAGATACATACTAGAACTTTTGTTTACTAAAGACTATTCTTGATCAGTGTCAACCGTTGTCGCCTAACTGTCAGTCATAAAGGCATTGGTTGGGAGTAGTTCTGAAGTTCAGTGGGATTTGTATGTAGTCAAGATGGGATTCTGTATTCTTACATTATATGTGACAGTTAGACATCGGGGCGCCCTCGTTGATTCAAATTGGTGAAGTGTAAGGCCATACCCAAACGTATTGTGTGTTTGATTGGACCACTTTGACTCTACGAACGAGAACGATAATGATTGAACACTATATGAGAATGAATCTGATCCATGTCTCATTGTTCAATTGATGTCTTATACGGAAAGGATAGATGACGACAATTACCAAGGCTCATCGTCTTGCAACAGGATGTTCCAAGATGTTTTGGTTAATGAATTTAAAGTGTCATAACTTGTTGAGGGCAGCCATGTGTAGCTAGAGTGCCTCTGGCTGTCAACGTTAAAGAACTTAATCGAAAACCGTCCAAGTGGGAGACTGTTGGAAAAATGGACCGGTCCGATTAATTAACGCGGCCGACCGAGTTATGATCCGTAAGAGTTACACCGTGGGCAATGAACTAAAATCCACTTAACTGGCATAACCGGCAATTACGAACGATATGCGAAATAGATCATAATTATATTATGATCAAGAGCGGGTTTCTATTGTTAATAATAGTTGTTAATAATATAATTGTTTATCTCAATTAATAAACTTGTTGCGGGTATTAACTAAGAGACGGGTACATGGACCGGGTGAGACAGCTACACTCACCACGCCACTTGTCGCGCATGCACCCTTGCTGCGCCACATGTCGCACATGCACCCACGTTACGCCACTTGTCCCGCATGACACTTGCATCGCCACTTGCCGTGCATGTATAGCCTCTTCGCCATTTGTCATGCATGCAAAGTACCTTGGCCACTTGTCGCGCATGCATATGCATGTCCGCCACTTGTCGCGCATGCATATGCATGTCCGCCACTTGGCAAACATGCGTGAGCCTCCATATCCTATATAAATAGATGCATGGACTTGCTTTGGGGATTAGAGAAAGGTTGGAACAACCAGCACAAAGCTCTCAAAACACCCACAACCATCACCGCCGCCACGGGGGCTGCCACCGCCGGCCATCGCCGCTACTACCCAGCCTACACCCGCGTTTCGTTAGTTCGTGTCACTAGCACATGTTCGTTGAACCTCGGTGTCTCAACCGGTTAGTTATTAACCGAGGTATATCTTTCTCATCGGTAGTTAGATACCCTTATCATTGTACTTGTATTATTGCATGTAACCAGATCCTATCGGGTTTCGTTTATTGTTGATCACTTGTTTATTTTTCTGATGCGTTTTATTAATTAACTCGTTTAATTAATTTACTAATATTTATTGAACCGGGTTTTGATAAATAAAATTTTAAATCATCACCAATGAAACCCAACAGGTTAATCATGCATCATGTGGTGGTGCTGATAGCCGAAAGACAATGAAGTACATGCACTAATTGTCCTTTGTCTTAATTGCAAAGTGTTATGTGCCTTATGTCCAAGACTTGATGCAAAACTACTATCGAGTCGGGGGTCTCACTGGAAGCAGCTTCTCTATTCCTACGAGGTAGAGGTAAGATTTTCTACATCTTGCTATCCTTAGACCCTACCTTAGCTTTGTTATTGATAGGATTTACTGAGTATGATAGATAATGATATTTGTAGACCATCACACAAAATATACATGGCTTTATCCACTAAAACGTAAATCGGATTCTTTAAATACAAAACCGAGACTTTGTCAAGTTGGTGCAATATTATTTTTAATATCTTTAATAGGTTGGGTGGGATTTAGCTATTAGGATAAGTCTCAAGGAGGTTTGTGTCTCTATAGTCTTATTCCCTTAAATTGGCTTTGTTACTTAAGTGGAGATGGAGGTTTTACAAATTCTCTTTAGGTCAAGATAACTGATTCCATTCATGGCAGTAGTGATGTTTTTAACAAAGAGATTGTGATTGATTGTGAAAAGCATCTGTTTCCTTTATGATAAGGGAAAGGGGAGCTCCAATTGAATACTCCACAATCTTTCCTTAATCATCACCAATGGTCAGATAGTAGGGACAAATGGACTTTGGAATTTGAAGAACAAAAAGAGTTTTGGTCAATCATGTGTGGAAAAAGATTGAGGTGAAGATGATTTAGGGGGTGAATGGCAAACGAGATGGAACACAAGCATTCCCAACAAGGTAAATATTTTGGTTTAGAAATTGACAGACTTCCAACCCAGTGAGTATATGTAATAAGGTCCCTTCCATCATGTGCCCATTTTGTTCTAGGCATTTGGAAACAGTGGACCATCTTGTTGTCACATGTGGGGTTGCTACATGTTCTTGGAGTTCGGTCTTCAAGTGGTTAAACATTTTAAGTCCCGATCTGGTGAGGCCGAAGGATTGATTGGCTCAATAATCTTCAACTTACAAAGATGAAAAAGAGTGTTATTGAGCGTATTATACTCTCTATGTGGTGGGTTATTTGTAAGACTAGAAATGAAGTTCATATTTGATTCTATCGTGCAATTCTCATTTCTTTAGATAACGTCTAGGAACAAGAAAGTTAATGTCTCGTGGAACGTGTGGATAAAAAAACCACTTCTTTTTATGTAATTCTTGTTCTTTGATGTTTGGTTAGCCTTTCTGTAATTCTTGTTCTCTGATGTTTGGTTAGCATTTTATACCCAACATCTATTTTTTTTAAAACAATTTTCTTTAGCCATTAACAAAAAAAAATGTCATGTCACTATCATGTAGGCATTGAGCTTTAACTAACCCAATTTTAAGACCATGTGTAGTGGGAGGGTATAACAATGCCACCACCCTTGGGCGTTTCATGCCATGTGGAGGTCCAGTCAGCAAAGGGCATTATTGAGTGTTTTTCTTAAATGGGCGTAGTGGAATAATGCCCCATAATTCCCCAACCAATCATTACCCAATTATTATTTTTTTCAAACTAAAACTAATAATATATCATTAATTAAATAAAAATAACATAAATAATAAAACACAAACACATAATCGTCATCTTCTTAATTTTCGTCTTCGCTTTCACCATTCTCATCATCTTCGTCTTCCTCGTCATCCGTTTCTTGTTCACCCTCGTTTGGAATTTACTGACCCGACCATGCGTGTTGAACCAAATCAACCGTTAACGCAGTATGTGCGGCTTCAGACAGCATTTCATGTGCATTCTTCACTCGGTCTTCCATTGTTGCTTGGGGATATTCCTGAACAACTTCTGTTATATAGTTTTGGCATATTGCTTTTCCTTCGTCTTCCAATATCATATTATGCACGATTATACAAGCGTACATGGCATCTCTCATTTTGTCTTTGGTCCATACACGACAAAGATTTCTCAAATAATGTCACCATTGTTTAAGAACCCCAAAGCATCTCTCAATGTCCTTTCGCGAAAACTCTTGAAATTTTTTAAAGTAAGCTCTTTTTTCATCGTACGGCTCCCTAAACGTCTTCATGACAATCGAATACCTAGGATGAATTACGTCGCACAAATAGTATCCGTGCGGGTAGTAGTTTCCGTTTGCATAAAAAGATGCTTTTGCAGCTCTACCAGAAATATAGTCCTCCACCAACGGAGATTGTTCGAAAACGTTTATATCATTGCATGACCCTACCACACCAAAGTAAGCCGACCAAACCCAAAGGTCCTATAAGGTAACCGCCTGAAGAATAACAGATGGTCCGTCTTGGTCACCTCGTGTGTGTTGACCTCGCCATGCCATAGGACAATTATACCACCGCCAATGACAACAATCCAAGCTCCCGATCATCCCAGTAAACCATGCAGATTAGAATGTACCCCGTAAATTTGTTGAAGGTCGTACCATGTGGGCTTTCCTAGACAACGCGCACAGTACAAATTTATGATAACTTTAACAAACATATATAACTACAAGCTAACTAAAAATATTATCAATGCATTGTAACATCCGTCAAAAACGGATTTAACAAACCCGCTCCGTTTATAAACCGAACAGTCAGTCAAAAATTTCGTTGCGAATTAAATGCCCAAAATATTTTTAAACGATACGTAATCGATTATTATACGGGAATATATATTTAGTTTTTGAAAACTATTGAAAATCGCAAAATAAAAATAAAAGTCCTATGCCGGGTTTCGAACCCGGGTCAGCACCGGTTCAACATCAGTCTTAACACACAACACACAAACCACTGCGCCACTTGTTTTGTTTGTTATATATTGAAATCATTTAATTGATATCATGACGTTACGAATTCAAAATCGGCGCCCAATAGTTCAGTCGTCGGAAATCCCGGAAATCTCGCGAGTCTTAACGACAACTTACGTTATAACGTAAACCATTACTACGACATCGGTTATAACCGACGTCTGAGTCCGCGACCAAAGTTATAACCGCCGGAGTTTTTATAATTTACGAATACAGTCGGAAATCAGACTAGGTTCTTCGACGATTTGCCCTATAAATTCACCCACAACCCACTGCAAAACTTTTCGCTCAAAACCACACCTTTTCTCGGCGTAATTCCACTCGCCGGAATTAATCTGTTCGTCGCCGGAAAACCGGTTTCATCATTTCCGAGCCCTATTGAACCTCCTAAGCTTATACCGAAGTCACCCGCACCCTTTGTAAGCTTTCCGGAGACTCGCTGCTGCAAGACACCTGACGTCGGAGCCTATTGCTGTCGCCGGAGTTCTGCCGGAAAACAGAGAGTCCAGTCGGTATACCTCTTCGCTTATTTTCCTTTTCTTTTCACCTTTATCTCACCATAATGAACTGGAAAACACTAAAGAACATGTTTTAAAAACCTCGAACCAGTCTGTTGTCGAGTCTGCTTAAAACTCATCGAAGAAGATGAAGTTTGGTATCTTATAAATATATTTAAAATCAACTTATTAATCGGGTTAGACACACAGTCCAGCGGTGGACTGTGTGCACATTAATCATACAAAAGTCACGAGTTCGAATCCTGTTTCACACACGCCGCTTTAATAAAATGCCTTTTTGTTTTGTTAACCGAACCGGAGTCGCCACAGGTATATGTTAAGTATATTAATAATCGGAATAATAAGCAAGTTAGACACACAGTCCAGCAGTGGACTGTGTGTATGTTTATATCACAGGTCACGCGTTCGAGTCCGGGCTACTGCACCGACTCGGACAATTATCTATTCTTTTTAAATAAAGTCAGAAATGAAAACAAATAATTTGTATTTAAGTATAATAAAAATTGGATTATATAACATGTTAAACACACAGTCCAGCGGTGGACTGTGTGTTAGTTTAAGCCACAGGTCCCGGGTTCGAGACCTGTGGAGCGCACCGTCCGAATTGATTTAAATCGTTTTTAAAAAATAAAGGATTTCTGTTTAATATAATTAATATATATATATAATTAAAATCAGATATATAACGGGTTAGACACGTAGCTCAGTTGGTAGAGCTGCGTGCACGCGTACGGGAGGTCTTGGGTTCGAGCCTCACTCAGCGCACCTATATTCCGATTCGAACCGGTCAACGGCCAGTCAACGGTCAACGGTCAGAGAAAAAAATCAAATTTTTTTATTATTTTTATTTAATTATTTTAATTAAAAATCAATTAAAAATGCTTAGAAATAACATTTTTAAGGTTAGAAAATAGCCCTAAACTCACAAAAATGCACCCAACAATCCTACTAAAATAGATTAATAAAATCCGTTTACTTACCAAACCATAATGCGATTTATCTAGGTTAATCTCACTCGTGGTTAAAACCACTTCGCGTGCATTCAACGTCATCAACCGAACGCACCCACTGTGAGTGAATCTTACAACTCCCCCTTTTAAATTACACCTTTTGGGGTGTGTCATGTGTTATAAAAATAATTAACTTGTTTATTTAAACTTGTGCCATACCACATCATGATCTAAACTTAGATTGATTATATTGTTGTGATTACTTATTTCCTTTTGCCAAATCATATGAAACTCATTCATTAAGCCCATCAGTTCCTCGTGGGAGACGAGTTGAACAACGCGTGCTTCAAATCAAATTCATTATTGTTCATGTGTGTATCATTGAGTTTATATTGGTTGTAGTTGTGTCATTCATATTATCATGTTATGCAATTCATTCATTAGGCCCCTCAGTTCCTCGTGAGAGACGAGTTGAGCATCGTGTGCCTCTAAATGTTCCATTATTGTTCATGTGGGTTTTATTTAATATCTTATGATTGTTGAATAAGTTTTACATCTATTTTTACTCATGTTTGGTTGTGCACATATTTCATAATCAATTCAAATAGACTTGTTCAAATGTTTTCCATAGGATTCACTTGCCAACTTTATGTTGATCCAAAAACCCTTTTACACATGATACAGGTGAACAGGTTGAAGCAAGGAAAACATAGGATATGCCTTAGAAGAGAACAAAGAAGCTTAGATTGATAGTTAGAATATGTTGTATCAATTATTGTAAATTTCCATCAAATTGTATTTAATGAATATGAAACGCTTAATAAATGTCATGAGCTTTGATGATAACCCAATCATGCCCCGATCACCTTTTTCCGCTGCGGGTCGGGGTGTGACAGATTGGTATCAGAGCCATGACTATAGGGATATAGGATAGGTTATTAGACCCTTAGAGCCTATACTATAGTCTGCCTAAATTTTAATTGATTAGGTGGTTACATACAAACTTGTGATATTTATTTGTTTCATATTTGTTTACATTTACAGTCAAACATACATGCTTATATACATATTCATTATACATATATCGATGTTCATGTATTCAATTTATTTTCATACTCTCATTATCCAAAGATTTTGTGCAATTTTCAAATCTCATCAAAGTAAGTTCTGCGACGGGCATGTAGTAACTGAAGGGTACAAGTACCGGTAGTCGGAACGTCCTGTCTAGGTTGGCATTCGTATAAATCCAATATAACGGACCAGTTTGCCTACCTGGGGACCAACGATGAGAGTACGAAGGACCTATTAGGCCAAAGCATGCCACACCAAACGTCGTTCGAACTAACCCTACTTTGAGGTGTCACCGTGTCTACACCTGGACACATTCCTAATATCACACGTTGTATACATATTTCTCGATTTTCTCCGGGTTTTTGTGTACGCAACCTGGCAAACCCGTGCGAACCATATGAAAAGCCGGTATTCATGGGGGCCCACATGATTACACAGGTAAAGTATGGCGGCATGTAGGGCCTAACAGCGAGCAAAGCCCAAGACATCCTATGGATGTAGTATTTTTCTATAATTATTTTATGAATGTTCATTCCTAATGCGACCATGAACCCAAAAAAAAACATCCAACTCATACTTTTGTCATGTATTCCTTGTAGATGTCTTCTAACCTCGCCCGTAGGAAGACGAGAGCAAGAAAAGCCCGCGAACGCATGGCTGCCTTAATCGCTCAACAAATGGCTGCCGTAATACCCAACATTGTAATCCAAATTCAGCAAGCACTTACCGCTAATCCTGTCAATCAAGCAAACCAAAACATTATCAACTCTCCCCCAAATACCACTAAATGCACCTACAAGCATTTCAAATCATGCGACCCTCCGAAATACAAAGGGACGGAAGGTGTCACCGCTCTCCTCCATTGGTTTGAAGAGATGGAGAACACTTTTCTAAATTGCGATTGCCCTGATGATCGCAAAGTGCGTTATGCTACCGGTCGATTATATGGGATAGCACTTACTTGGTGGAACACAGAGAAGGCTAAACGAGGTGTGGAAGATGCTATGACCTTAACTTGGAACGAATTGAAGGAAATCAGTGACCAGACGTTTTTGCCCAAGGAGCGAAATCAAGAAATTAGAAGATGAATTTTATTCGTTAAAGCAAATGGAAGGAGACCACATCTCATACAACAAAAGGTTCCTCGAATTACATCAAATGGTTCCCAACATGTTCACTCCTCTCTACCGTTTGATCGAGCACTACATTCGTGGTCTTCCGTCAAAGATTCAAGACCCTGTAATAAGTACCAAGCCTGCAACTTTGGAAGCAGCAATGGAGCTAGCAACAGAGCTCACCGAGAACCGAATCCGAAACAAAGACTTCAAGGAGGAGAAGAAGAAGGATAAAGAAACGACTGAAACCTCCGACTCCACCCAAACCGAATCCCCTTCTCAACCCAATCCTAAGAGAAGAAGAGACGGGCAACTTTTCGCTGCTACCCAACGAAATCAACCAGTTTTACACGCTATACCCATCCGAGCTATCCCAATCACCCAAGTGGCACCCGACTCAGCTTACCCAAATAAGAAACCATATCTTGGACCTCACCCTTGATGCAACAACTTTTTTTATCACCATCCTCATACCCTACCTTGTCGTCTATGTGCAACTTGTGGACGCTATGGTCATTTGAGCAATGTTTGTCGCACCTTTCAAGACCAAACCTTTTCCCCTACTCAAACCATAAACCAAACCTATCAACAACCCCAATACCCCATGTTCCCATATGCTCGAGCTTGTTTCAATTGTGGCGACCCTACCCACTTTAGAAACACATGCCCTCAACTGGTTAACGTTATCAACACCCAAGCCCAATCAAACCCAGTTAACCAAGTAAACCAAGAAAACCCAACCACTATGCCACCAGCAAGAGGAAGAGTCTTCAATATCAACGCCAATCCTGTCGAAGATAATGACGGCCCAAACGAAGATACTCAACTAGTCCTCTTCGCCGAAGATCCAGATTCAACTCCTATCGTTTAGTTTTATGTTTTTTTCCATGTGTAGACTGTTAGAGTAATTATTATATATTATATATTATATATGTTTTCGGTATATGCTTTTGCCGAGGCCGCAGCTCCCCATCCATCGAGGTTGAGCTTGATCCCCATTTTATTATGCGGTTGATCTTGGCGTGCCCGCACGATCGGCTCCGTTTGATTGAGCCTTGATCGGTCATTTCATTTTCCATTTCAATACATGCAATACGATCGCTCATTGATTGACCTTGATCGTTATTTCATTTTACATTTCAATACATGCAATCGTTCGGCTCCGTTTGATTGAGCCTTGAGCGCACAGTTCAATTTACATTTCCAGTTCATGCAATACGTTGGCTCCATTTGATTGAGCCTTGAGCGCACATACAATTTCATTATCAGTATCTTGTGGTTATGGTGTTTGTTGTAGAGTCGCATAGAACTAATCATAACTGGCGGATAAAGTCAATGAGAATTTGACAAGAATATGGTGGATACGCCGCTGGTACTTCCTATATATAAGTATTCTTGTCAAATGATCGGAGGCATTATCAGGCGGTTATGAGAGGTTCCATGCATAGGCTGTTTGTGTGATTGTTGTTTAGATTAAGTTGTTCAATTTCAGTACATTCAATACGTTCGGCTCCGTTTGATTGAGCCTTGAGCGCACATACAATTTCATTTTCAGTACATGCAATACGTTCGGCTCCGTTTGATTGAGCCTTGAGCGCACAGACAATTTCATTATCAGTATCTTGTGGTTGTGGTGTTTGTTGTAGAGTCGCATAGCACTAATCATAACTTGCGGATAAAGTCAATGAGAATTTGACAAGAATATGGTGGATACGCCGCTGGTACTTCCTATATATAAGTATTCTTGTCAAATGATCGGAGGCATTATCAGGCGGTTATGAGAGGTTCCATGCATAGGCTGTTTGTGTGGTTAAGTTATTCATTTTCAGTACATTCTACGTTCGGCTCCGTTTGATTGAGCCTTGAGCGCACAGACATTCCATTTTCAGTAATGCAATACGATCGGCTCTGTTTGATTGAGCCTTGATCGCACATATATATTTCATTTCAGTATTTTATGATTGTTGTATTGGTTGTAGAGTTATAGGACTAATCATAATTCACTGATAAAACCAATGAAAATTTGACAAGAATATGGTGGATACGCCGCTGGTACTTCCTATATATAAGTATTCTTGTCAAAGGATCAGAGGCATTATCGGACGGTTATGAGAAGTTCTATGTAGGATTTATTAGTTTCTTGGTAACCAATCATAACTTGTGGATAAAACTAATGAAAATTTGGCAAGAATATGGTGGATACGCCGCTGGTACTTCCTATATATAAGTATTCTTGCCAAAGGATCAGAGGCATTATCAGGCGGTTATGAGAAGTTCCATGTAGGTTTTAGTATTGCCTTGGTTGGAATTTGTGTTACATTTATATCATCATGCTATTTAAAGAGATTGGATTGTGTTCCATTTCTACATAAACTAACCTCTCCATCATAACAAACGAGAGAGGAACTTCCACCATTCAAACATATATGCTATCAGAATGTGGATTCAAATATTTGCTGTTGTGTTTATTCATGTTCGAATATTAGCTGTTGTGTTTATTTATGTTCAAATATCAGCTGTTGTATTTTTATTTATGTTCCATGTAGGTTGTAGTGTTAGAAGTTTTGCCTTAAGATATAACCATACGTTCCCAAACGTATCTAAACTCTTATGCATGATATCATTTTTAGCAAATCATTTCTGCTTATCAATACTTATACAGTAGGCAACAAAAAGCGATTCCTGAATAGGGTACTTAACCCTTACAAGGAACGTTACCGCCTCGAACAAAAACTTAAACCCTTATTTTTCTAAGCATATAACTGTCAAACTAAACACTATCATTCTTTTCGTAAAAAATATCACAATTTAAATTTCGGGACGAAATTTCTAAAAAGTAGGGGATACTGTAACATCCGCCAAAAACGATTTACCAAACCCGCTCCGTTTATCAACCGAACAGTCAGTCAAAAATTTCGTTGCGAATTAAATACCCAAAATATTTTTAAACGATACGTAATCGATTATTATACGGGAATATATATTTAGTTTTTGAAAAACTGTTGAAAATCGCAAAATAAAAATAAAAGTCCTCTGCCGGGTTTCGAACCCGGGTCAGCACCGGTTCAACATCAGTCTTAACACACAACACACAAACCACTGCGCCACTTGTTTTGTTTGTTATATATTGAAATCATTTAATTGATATCATGACGTTACGAATTCAAAACCGGCGCCCAATAGTTCAGTCGTCGGAAATCCCGGAAATCTCGCGAGTCTTAACGACAACTTACGTTATAACGTAAACCATTACTACGACATCGGTTATAACCGACGTCTGAGTCCGCGACCAAAGTTATAACCGCCGGAGTTTTTATAATTTACGAATACAGTCGGAAACCAGACCAGGTTCTTCGACGATTTGCCCTATAAATTCACCCACAACCCACTGCAAAACTTTTCGCTCAAAACCACACCTTTTCTCGGTGTAATTCCACTCGCCGGAATTAATCTGTTCGTCGCCGGAAAACCGGTTTCATCATTTCCGAGCCTTATTGAACCTCCTAAGCTTATACCGAAGTCACCCGCACCCTTTGTAAGCTTTCTGGAGACTCGCTGCTGCAAGACACCTGACGTCGGAGCCTATTGCTGTCGCCGGAGTTCTGCCGGAAAACAGAGAGTCCAGTCGGTATACGTCTTCGCTTATTTTCCTTTTCTTTTCACCTTTATCTCACCATAATGAACTGGAAAACACTAAAGAACATGTTTTAAAAACCTCGAACCAGTCTGTTGTCGAGTCTGCTTAAGACTCATCGAAGAAGATGAAGTTTGGTATCTTATAAGTATATTTAAAATCAACTTATTAATCGGGTTAGACACACAGTCCAGCGGTGGACTGTGTGCACATTAATCATACAAAAGTCACGAGTTCGAATCCTGTTTCACACACGCCGCTTTAATAAAATGCCTTTTTGTTTTGTTAACCGAACCGGAGTCGCCACAGGTATATGTTAAGTATATTAATAATCGGAATAATAAGCAAGTTAGACACACAGTCCAGCGGTGGACTGTGTGTATGTTTATATCACAGGTCACGCGTTCGAGTCCGGGCTACTGCACCGACTCGGACAATTATCTATTCTTTTTAAATAAAGTCAGAAATGAAAACAAATAATTTGTATTTAAGTATAATAAAAATTGGATTATATAACATGTTAAACACACAGTCCAGCGGTGGACTGTGTGTTAGTTTAAGCCACAGGTCCCGGGTTCGAGACCTGTGGAGCGCACCGTCCGAATTGATTTAAATCGTTTTTAAAAAATAAAGGATTCTGTTTAATATAATTAATATATATATATAATTAAAATCAGATATATAACGGGTTAGACACGTAACTCAGTTGGTAGAGCTGCGTGCACGCGTACGGGAGGTCTCGGGTTCGAGCCTCACTCAGCGCACCTATATTCCGATTCGAACGTCAACGTCAGTCAACGTCAACGGTCAGAGAAAAAAATCAAATTTTTTTATTATTTTTATTTAATTATTTTAATTAAAAATCAATTAAAAATACTTAGAAATAACATTTTTAAGGTTAGAAAATAGCCCTAAACTCACAAAAATGCACCCAACAATCCTACTAAAATAGATTAATAAAATCCGTTTACTTACCAAACCATAATGCGATTTATCTAGGTTAATCTCACTCGTGGTTAAAACCACTTCGCGTGCATTCAACGTCATCAACCGAACGCACCCACTGTGAGTGAATCTTACAACTCCCCCTTTTAAATTACATGTTTTGGGGTGTGTCATGTGTTATAAAAATAATTAACTTGTTTATTTAAAATTGTGCCATACCACATCATGATCTAAACTTAGATTGATTATATTGTTGTGATTACTTATTTCCTTTTGCCAAATCATATGAAACTCATTCATTAAGCCCATCAGTTCCTCGTGGGAGACGAGTTGAACAACGCGTGCTTCAAATCAAATTCATTATTGTTCTGTGTGTATCATTGAGTTTATATTGGTTGTAGTTGTGTCATTCATATTATCATATTATGCAATTCATTCATTAGGCCCCTCAGTTCCTCGTGAGAGACGAGTTGAGCATCGCGTGCCTCTAAATGTTCCATTATTGTTCATGTGGGTTTTATTTAATATCTTATGATTGTTGAATAAGTTTTACATCTATTTTTACTCATGTTTGGTTGTGCACATATTTCATAATCAATTCAAATAGACTTGTTCAAATGTTTTCCATAGGATTCACTCGCCAACTTTATGTTGATCCAAAAACCCTTTTACACATGATACAGGTGAACAGGTTGAAGCAAGGAAAACATAGGATATGCCTTAGAAGAGAACAAAGAAGCTTAGATTGATAGTTAGAATATGTTGTATCAATTATTGTAAATTTCCATAAAATTGTATTTAATGACTATGAAACGCTTAAAAAATGTCATGAGCTTTGATGATAACCCAATCATGCCCCGATCACCTTTTTCCGCTGCGGGTCGGGGTGTGACATGCATGTAATGTTTATAGTATAGTGATGACCTTGACAAAAATGCTCCAAGGTATCTCGTGTTGTTTTCTCAGCCTTTTTTAAATACTCGTCGTTGATGTCGGTCGTGTTTCCATACGCAAGGACTCGTAACGCTGAAGTACACTTTTGGATACCGGTGAATCCAAGTGTCCCTCTCGCATCCGGTTTTTGTTTAAAATAATCAAAGTTGTTTTCTAAATCTTCAGTGATGCATAAAAATAAACATTTACTCATCGGAAATGACGCCTAAAAACTTCTGGGTTTGGGTAAGTAGGCACCTCATCGAAGTAATCTTTCATCAAGCAATCGTTTGCCGCACGTTGGTCTCATTCAATATATTCTCTTGGTAAAAAATCACGTTGAGACCGGATACAATGCTTCATATACCGCGCCGCAAGTTCGCACGCACTTGTAACCGCCTCTTGCTCGACCTCCTGATCGGCCGAGTCATCCTCATCCGCTAAAAACTCTTTGTAGTAAAAATTTGCAACGGACGAAGAGGACGTTGGAGAATCCATTTTTTATAAAGTGGGTGTACTATGAGTGTATATATATAATATATATATATATATATATATATATTATATATATCGGGTTGAATATATATATATATATATATATATCGGGTTGGTATAAAATGAGGTGTAGTATGAGGAGAGGGTGGGGTTCTAGAGTGAACACTAGTTTATTTGTGAACCAAGTGAACAAATCTTGGCCATTCATTTAGAAGATCTAGAGTTTTTTTTATTAATGGCAAGATTGTAATTACAATATTATAACTTCCCTTTAAAATAAATGACATGAGGGTATTTTTGTCATTTCTAAATTGCATTGCTTAAACAATATAATAAAAAAATCCCTAAAATTTTCGTTTATATAAAATACACAGTTATTAGTTTATACACATGTGTACATTATCGCTAGTATCAGTTTATACAAGATATACAAATGTTAGAATATACACATGTGTACAGTCTCGCAAACTACCAGTTTATACAAAATACACAGTTGTTAGTTTATACACATGTGTACAGGCTTTTATACATCTGTGTATTATATTATAAAATGGTTACATATGTGTATATTAACAATATATAGTATGCTATGCATGCACACGAGTAGATTCTTATAAAATTATGAAATTAATTAAAACCAAATAAGTGTACACATGTGTATCAATGATTAACACAAAAGCTACGTATCTACCCAAAACATACATGCACTATACATATGTGTAAAATAGGTGGAACACATAAAACAACAATATTGATGAAACAAATCAATTTATACACTTCTGTACGATTACGGAACTGTTTTGGAACAAAGGAAATAAAAAAACTGTCGATCATGTTATGTTGCTAAGAATTGATTTTTAACTTATTTTCGAAAATATTGTTTCAGTAAGAAAGACTAGAATCTTGGAATAAATTAAAGAAAATTAAATTAGCTTAATTATAGCAACATGTTATGAATTAATAAAGAATAATGAATTAATAACTAACTAAATGTTAGATTACAATCCTATCCTTCTCATCTAAAAAGTAAATGAATGGCTAAGATTAGTTCACTAGATTCACAAAAAGGAGGTTGTTCACTAATGAACCTAACCCGTATGAGGAGATATATATATATATATATATATATATATATATATATATATATATATATATATATAGGGGATGGATCATGAGAAAACTAGTTTAAATGAGAAAACGAAAAAACTAACTAAAAAAACCAAAAAAACATATCAATTTTTTTTTGATTTTTTTATAATAAATCGCTATATAAATTATGTAAAAAACGTTTTTAAAAAAATAAAAATAAAAAAGCATATAAGGCACATGTGCAACATACACATATAATGCACATGTGTAGTACACATATAGTGCACATGTGCAGTACAAGTTTTTTTTTTTTAAAAATGTTTTTTTTATACATAAAAAGCAACGGATTTTAAAAAAAATGTAAAAAAAATATATTTTGTATGTTTTTTTGGCTTTTTTAGTTAGTTTTCTAGCTTTCTCATTTATATCTAGCTTTCTTATGATCCTCTCCTATATATATAGGGAAGGTTCATTGGGGAACACTAAAAAAGTGGGGAACAGTGGGTAACCGACTCAAACAAACTCCGATTGGACTCATTTCAGCGGCTTTGGAACCGGCTCGTCGAACCCTAACTAAGATCTCTTAACCCTAAACCCTAAATCCTAACCCTAAACCCAAAAGCTAAAGGCTAAAACCTAAGCTAAATCGTAAAATCTAAGCTATAAACCCTAAAGGATAAACCCTAAAGCTAAACCCCAAAACCCTAAGGCTAACCCCTAAATACTAATGATTAACCCGAAAGTAAACTCTAAGGCTAAACCTAATATAAGACCCTAATCCAAACCCTAATATATTTAGGGTTTAGGGGTTAGGATTTAGGGTTTAGGGTTAAGAGATCCTAGTTAGGGTTCGACGAGCCGGTTCCAACGCCGCTGAATGAGTCCAATCGGAGTTCGTTTGAGTCGGTTTCCCACTGTTCCCCATTGTTTTCGTGTTCCCCAATGAACCTTACAATATATATAGGGAGTGTTTAAATAAGAACGCTAAATATCGCGAAAACCGTGAGAACGAATGAAAAAACCACGAAAACTTGGTAAAAAACAATTCAAATTCAAAATTTCTTTTTACACTTATCATTATTATGCGAATACAATGTTAAAAATTTAATTTACACGTTTAAATTTACGTGAATTCATAAATAATTTTTTTACACATGTGTAATTTTGTCATTTACACATGTGTAAAAAATCTAATAAGAGTGATTTTGAGGGGAGAAATGAATTATTTGATGTATTTTAATTACAATGAGGTTTGTATTAAAAAAAATTGGTTTTGATTGGTTTTTTCATTCGTTCTCACGGTTCTCGCAATATTTAACGTTCTCAAGATAACCCTCCCCTATATATATATTATATAGGGGTTGGATAATGTACAATGTGGCTTACATGCATTGGTACGCTTCGTTTTTTTGAACATGCGAATTTGTTTACATCTATGCGATTTCATCAAGTTCACATTATTCCATGGGGAAATGAAGCACTCCATGCGATTTCATATACTTTTTATAACATGCGAAATCACCAATAATTTTTTGTAACGTGCGAAATCACCCCAGCGTACCAATGTACGTTAAGCCCAATTGTACAATATATTTTCTCTCTCTCTCTCTCTCTCTATATATATATTTAATATACATATATATATATATACATATACATATATAAATATATCCGTTGGGTTTGACCGTTTGGCAGCAGTCATTGGCCAAAAAAAGAAGTGATGGGCATAGAAAAAAGGACGCTCCATTGTTTTTTTTTTTCGTAAAAACGCCAAGAGACGGTTAGGGGGCGTGGGGGGTGTTTTCTGGGGTGAAAACATCAAAAAACCCACACTAAACATGGTCTAAGGGACTGTTTGACAACTTCTGAATGGTTAAGTGTTGAACTAATAAGAGGTCTGAATCATTAAGTGCTGAACCAGTAAGAGGTCTAAACAATTAAGAGCTAGTATAATACTTAACCGTCTAGAGGCAAATGTCTGACCAATTCAGATTAGAGGTCCTAACCATTCGGACCCTGTATAATGCTTAACCATTCAGAGGCAAATGTCTGAACTCAGACATTTGCGCGCGAAACAAACAGAAACAAATAATCTGAACCATTAAATGTTAAACCAGTAAGATGTCTGAACCATTAAGAATTTGTCTAAAATGTTAATCATTTGAAGCAAAAAGTTAAAGACCGCATGAAAATGATGATACCCAACATTATTATAAGAATAGTCTTCGGTCTTTATGGGTCTTTCAATATCAATAGGTTGATTATTTCACTACCCTATCTTTCAAAAAAAATATTTAACATCTAATCAATGAACTTTTTTTAATAATAGCCAAGTCACACACCCAGCCAAAGACCCTTTGGCAACTAACATAATAATAATAGTTATAAGTAATGAAGCATCCCATAAATATATTAAAGTTTGTTGTAGATTTTAAGCTGCCAGCAAGTAATGAAGGGTTTGTTGTATAGCAGTTGCAGGAAATTCCAGCAGTAGCTTAAACATAATAAACCATAAGTTTTGCAGTCAATGTTAACAATCCAAAAAAGAGGTCTACACCCAAGCTTAAGAGTATTCAAGCAGCTGCAACCTTTTGAAACTTGTTTGGTCGATTTCCATCTTTGGAGTTGCGATTGTGCATTCCGTTGAATTGCCGCCCGCCTCTATTGTTCTTTCCTCCCCTAAAAAGGTCATAAAAAACATTCAAAGATTGGCATGCATGATGAAATGATGATGATAAAGAAATAACTAAAATGCAACCTGCTCCAGTTGCCTTTATTTCCACGAGATTTCTCTTGACCACGGAGCATGTTCCAATACTCTTTTTCAGCTTCCCCTGAAAACATGACAAACTCATTAACACAACAATCACCACCTAGACAGCAAATTACGTAAATATCCTAAAATTCACTTAACTAAGAATGAGAACCAACAGGTGATTCAACACATCAATTTATTTAAGCTGATAGATATGTAGTCAAAAGTGCAAAAAGCACACGTCTAGAAAAGCAGCAAGGCAAGAATCATGAAAACAAGACTGAAGACCCAAAAGTTGAAAATACATACCCTAACATAATCCAGTTTGTTGAATCAGATTACATCATTAACCTTCCGAACCCATTAACAGGCTACGTAATTTTAGTAGGGAAAATTGTGTTGGTTTAAGTTTGATGTATCATACTTAAATCAACATTTGACATGATTGTAACAAGACAGCAAGAAGCATTGCAAGGTAAATCAGTATACGAAAACAAAGAGCAAAAAGATTTATGTGTGATGTAAATTTAAAGTTGTAGCTTACCTGTCACTGGATCTAGAACAGCAACATAATTTTTCACAACCAGGCCACCTTCCTCAGTAAGCACAGCAGCAGCACGCGCTTTTTGTGCTCCTTCTGCGTCTTCAAACCGTATGTATCCTGATTCCTCACCCATCTTGAAATCAATATACTGAATTCAACATTTATAAAATTAGCCAATTATCCAACTCCAGTAGCATAATGCTGAACAAAGTTAAAAAGAAAGAGAAAGTAATAATAAGTAACAAATCCTAATCAATCTTCACATTTGGAGCTATACCTTAACCGTACCAAACTTCTGGAAAACACTCTTGAGATCCTCACGTAATACGACATCCTTATCATCCTTGTACATGTCTGCAGACATTTTTTTAGTCTCCGTTTTTTTCTCGTTTTTGTATTCTTCTTCTTCATTTACTGAACTTGACACTTTTTTAGCTTCTATGTTTTTCTCATCATTCTCTGAACTAGCTTTCACATCAACGCTCTTCTCTTCAGCCACAGATTCTGGTTTCTTCACGGTGTCGTCTTCAGATGATGTGCTTTTCAACTTAAATGCAACAAGTAAGCCTTTTGGGTAGCTGTTAAAAACATACATATTATAGGACATATTATTCACATCAGTGTTAACTGAAAGATTAAAAAAGAATTTCACTGCCTACTCTTCTTCCTGAGAAGCGTTTTTACGATCACGGCGGCTATTCTCAACTTCTTCCTCCTTCGCTCTCTGCTCATCAAACTCTTTCCTAAGTTGGCAAGTCATATAAAAAATTAAAAAAAAAAAAACCAACTGCAAGCACACAACACCTCTAATAAATCCCAACCATGTAGTTACTTACTTGGGCTTTAGTTCCAGCTTAGCACCTCTGAAAACTAAGCTTTGTGCGAGAATGTGTGTGGCTTCTTCCTCAGATGCGAATTCAACAAGTGCAGTCCCACATAAGACCCTCTTATCCGCAACATGACGAGGTAACCTCACACTATTAACCTGCGATTGCAAGAATCGAGTTTCTTCAGTGAGAGAGCATACTTGTAATTATTTAGCAATTCACACTCAGCTGCTATTATTATTGGAACAACTAACAAGCATCAATATCAACCATACATACATTTAAAAAGGTGATGAGGCAATGTTGTTGGTTCCATGCACAGTTGTAATTCAAACCATACCAGGATTTTTATTTTTTTTTAAAGCAGAAAATGAAGAAAGCAAGGCAAAAAAGTGAAATAACCTTGGCAGATTGTCCAAAGAATGACTCCACATCCTCAAGCTTTATATCATACTCAAAGGGTGATGCGGCAACTGTTCTACTATCTAACTGCTCAATCGCCTCTTCTGGCTTTAGAAGCTCCGTAGTCCTTCCGACCTTCTTCCCTGAAAATGGGAAACATTCAACAAGCATCCCCCACTCAACTCTTGTGAAAGTTTACATTAAAAAAAAACAAATTATCTAAATGGATCTTTCATGGAAAAAACAATAGAGACCATCATGAGAAATTTTAAGGGTAGTTGAATTGGTCTTCAACGTCTGAGCAACAGCTTCGACTGTATCATCGGAAACATCCTCAGGCTTTATATCCCCCAATCCCAGATGACCTCTCATCCGAGAAAAAGAGCATATCAATGCCAAGCTTACCACTGTAGTTCAAGTTAAGAAAAGAAAAGAAAAAACACCACCCTTTCCACTGTTGATATAGATCTACATTACATTTAAAAAAGAAAAGAGTAAGGTAACGAGAAAACGAAATACGAGGATACTGCCATCTTCACTCTCAGTAATCGTGTTCCTGAGAAAATTATCTCTTGGGAGGTTACTATCACTGAAATAGAACTCAACCTGCCATGAGAGGTTATATCTATATCAAAAACATGATCCACTAACTTAACTTATAATAAGAGATATGAATGAATACCTGTCGAATGATTTTCTTCACGGTTTCTTCATCGAATTGAGTTGTTGACACCATCTTTCAATATCAGAGAGAGAGGGAGGCCGCACGACAGAGGAGAGGAGATCGATTTTAGGGTTTTGATTCAAGGGTTTATGGAGTGTGGCCTTTTTATGTCCAAAACGCAAAACGGTGCCCCTCCACTTTTACCGCCTTTGCAAATATGCTCCCTCTCCTATACCCAATTTCATACGCATGCCTAGGGCTGTAAACGAACCGAACGTTCAGCGAACAATTCGTGAACCGTTCGGCGAAAAGTTCGTTTACGTTCGTTCGATTAGCTTAGCAAACAAACAGGAACAAAAAATTTTGTTCGGTTAGCTTAGCGAACGAACACGAACATAAGTCTCGTTCGTTCGACTGCGTTCGTGAACGTTCGGTAATATGTTTGGTTACGTTGTTTACGTTCGTTCGTGTTCGTTTGATTATATTAAAAAAATAATAAATAATAAACCTTTTATCTAAACATATTGAAAACTAAAAACCCTATTTTTTCTAAGTTAGCTAAAATTTGGACATTCTAAGACACTTATGAAGATAATTATGTCTAAGTTAGTTAAACTTGATTCATCATTTGGTGGTGTAGTAGATTTCTTGTGTTTTGATTTATCATTTGATGATTGTATTTAACTACTTATATTCAATGTTTAAGGATAACAATGTTTTTAATTTTTATTTTCAAGTTAAATGTTCGTTTGCGTTCATTTTTATTTGCTTGCGTTCATTTGTGGAATTGTGTTCGAGACCAGTGTTCATGAACTGTTCGTGAACAACTAAATTTCCTAAACGAACGAACACGAACATAAACTTATGTTCGGTATGCGTTTGTGAACAGTTCACGAACATGTAAATTTCCTTAACGAACGAACACGAACATGGCCTTGTTCGTGTTCGTTCGGTTCGTTTACAGCCCTATGCATGCCTAATCATCTATGCCTTATTCAGCTTCTAAGTGTTAACTAGGGACGGTAATTCTTGACACGACTCGCCAACCTAATCCAAACCTGACACAAAAAAGCGGAATTTGGTCGACTAACATGACACGTTTAAAAAAATGGTTCGGGTTCGAATTGACCCGTATCAAAAATGGTTCGGATTGACCATATAAAAACGGTTTGACCCATTAACCCGTTTAACAATTTAAAAAAAATCTATTTTTTTTCTCTTTTTTTCGTTTTTTTCATTTTAATTTTTTAATTTTGACACATAATATTATTTATATATCATACTCATCAATTAACATGTTATGGATAACCCGTTTAAAACTAAACAACTCACTTATAAATTGTCAACTTATATGACTCATTTAAAAATATGGGTTAAACGGTTGGGTTCATGTTAGATTAAAATATGTGTTAAACGCTTCAACAATTGATGAATCAAACTTTGGAATTTTAGATAAGGCCTAAACTTTCTGTTTCTTCTGAAAATGCACTGAATTTCATATTTATTTATTTAAATAAAGTCTTATTTTGTTTGGTAAACTTTTCTTTTTCATATTTGCAAGAATTATTTATCCTGTTGTTTATGAATTTAGAGTCCTATATAATTCAGTTATTATTAACATAGTATATATAAATTATTTATTTATTTTTTATCTTCGCGTGATACTCGAGATACATATGTGTGTAGAGCGAGATACCTATGTTGTTGGGATTGAACTTGTACAAAGGAACAGATGATATAAAGCCAAAATACTCTATTCGTGGATTGGTCCTTCTATCAGTGCTTAGAACCTATGATCACCTAAACTCTGCCTTCTAAAGACTGATGCCTTTACATCATCTGCTAAACCAAAGGTCTGATAGAAGATATGAAGCAGAGGATGGTCATCAGAGTTTAGTCTATTAGTTTTATTTTCAATGTACCAGTGCATTTGCACTATCAGTTGTTAGGCATCAGTGTTTATAGTTTGTTATTTTCTGTTAGATGTCACTATCAACCCTGACGTCATCAAAGATGCTCAGTGGTTAGATAGTTATTATAAATAGCTGAATCGATGTAACAGTACAATTCGTCTTCTTATAAAGATCCTTGCGCCAATCATCTTCTTTCATTTATGTACTATCTAATTGTGTTGCAATAGGCTGAGCGAGAGTTTGTGAATCACATGCAAAGTTTATAAACTTGAAAGCATAACGATGATGAAAACAAACGACCTTTACTTGTAGTAAAAGTTTTCCATTCTATTCCGCTGCATTTACTTTAAATTTCAATCATATTTCCATTTTTGAAACAAAAACTACAAGTAAATCAAACTCAGATCCTAACATATATGTGTAGAGGGAGATACATTTATGTATCAAAGTGATACCTAGTTTTCTTAATTGATTATTTCACGTATCGATTATGTATATTAAATACATATAATCCTTGCACTTATGACCAGTTATTTTTTTACTTAGTGTTTGATTATGTTGGTAATAGCAAAAATAAATAACTTCATAACATCTTTGAAAAAAAGTAGTGTATGATACCGACGCTTGGTATTGTTTATAATAGGAAAAAAATACTTTATTTTGAATGCATTACGCTTTCAAAAGAAATTATATTAAAATGTTTAGAAATGTATTTTATAAATGTGTTGTTAATATACACATATGTAACCAGTTCTGAATATAATATACAGATGTATAAAAGTCCAGTACACATGTGTATAAACTAACAGCTGTGTATATTGTATAAACGGGTAGTTAGCGAGACTGTACACATGTGTATATGTAACAACCCAATCTTTCGGATTGTTATCCGAATTCCGTTATTTCCGTTTATTTCTATTTCAAACCCGTTTGTACTCTGAGATTAATTATAATGGTTTACAATTATTTTAAAACGCATATTATATCGCTTACTTATCGCATTAAATTGCTTAATACTCGCAACTCTCAACGCAACCTCAAATCGCGGATAATTATGTTACATTATGTTACTTATGTGTTATATGTGCTTTATGATTTATGGTTGTACTCGCTATCGCAACGCTCTCACTCACACAAATCGCTAAATCCCATTAATTTAATAACGCAACGCTTAACGCCTCGCTAAAACGCTTAACATAACCATCTAATACGAATCAAATAGCCAAACGAGCACCTAACGAACAAATAACGAACAAAACTTCGCCACCAGGCCAAGTTCACCCCAAGTTGGGCACCCCTGCGTCGCCCGAAGTTGACCATGGATGAACAAATGAGGCAAGTTTGCCCAAACTTGACCAACCCAAGAGAAAGAGACCAAGTTCGCCCTAACTTGTGACAAGTTCGCCCGAACTTGTGACAAGTTCACCCGAACTTGTTGTCTGCCCTCTTGTTTCCTCTCCACCTATAAATACCCAGCACCTCCATTCATGCTCTCCTTGCTGCAATTTCGCTCCAGAGCTCCCCAAACCGAATTTCCTTGTTTTTCCAAGTAAGAAACACTCGTTTGATGCAAACCACAACGTTTTCCACTACGATTTTACACAAGGATTACCTTCGTTTTCATCAAAACCTCTCTGTTTATAAAAAAATCATCATCTTTTTCTATAAAACTTCTTGTTTTAGCTTAGATCTACACTTAAATGGGTTTATTGGACTTAGCCTTGGCTCTCAAAGCTAGAAATCCTGATGATTTCGACTCACCGAGTGTTAGATCTGAGAAAACTATTCAAAGCATTGATTTTTACACCATATACGGACTAACCGACGTATGTTTCGTTCACTAAGTAGTGGGACGAGGCATTGTCAACGAAAATACTTGAAATAGATTCGGAATCACGTCTGTTTCAAGCAAGAACTGATATCCGGAAGCACAAGGACGATACGAACACTTGCACGAACTGGACTAACTTGTATGAACTGATAAGTTTGCACGGATTAGCCCGAGTTCCTGTAAAATGGCTAAAACTCGCTCTCAAAGACCTCTCCAGCCTATGTCTTGCTCAGTAGCACAAGGTTGGAGGGATGGACACTCGATTTCCTCAGCAAACGACGCGAAAACGCCCGATTTTGGACCAAAAACAGATAAGTTCGCTCCAAAATGGGGCAAGTTCGCCCGAAGTTTACACCAGAATGGTGTCAACTTCGTTCGAACTTGTACCTGGCTTAAGTTGGGTACAACTTTGCCCAAAGTTGTCCTCCAACTAAAGCAGTACAAGTTCGACCAAACTTGTCTACTTCCTCTTCACGTTTCGACCGTTTCAGCATTTCGGAAGACTGATGCACTTCTGTTCTCGCTTACAGGCTGATCCTGACGCTCCCTTCAATCCACAACAGTTCATGTTTCTTCTTTGAGCACCGACTGTGAGTATACTTGAACCCTTCTTCGATGTAACGCACTTTTGGGTGTTACATGCGTTCGCTATATCAAAACACGCTACACACAACGCTAAACTCTTTTAACGCTAAGCGCACTCGCATGTTATACGTGAATCGCTGAATGTTTGTTTGCTATGTGTGAATAATGAGGACTTGCAGACCACCCTTAGCAACGATAGTACTATAGTTTGGACTCAACACCCGATTGGTGCGGGGTTGTTAAGGCTCGCATATTCACTTTACGTGCGTGTTCGCTGATATGAACACGTATCGCGCATACTCCACCTCGCAGTCGGGTTAGTTAGCTTGTATCATTATTGTTAGCTTACTTAGATTCACTTTCTCCACGTGTACATGCTGGTTATGCGTAAACGCTTTATCTCCATTTATATGCTATTAAACCTGTATGCTCACCATTACTTTATGTATTGACTTGTATTTTAACGTATGTAACAGGTTGAGGATGTTATCGCTGGAAATCGGATTTAGGATTATGCTTTAGAAACTTGTAATAATCTAGTTGGCTAATTTGAATTGTTTGGGAATGTTTGAATTTGTAATGATTATGGAATGATTATATGTTAATTGTATGGGAAATTGACGTTTTAAATATTGTCGTTTAATAGTCATTATGGATTCTCTCGAACAATCTGATTTGCTTAGTGTCGCGCCCCGATGATTCCGCCATCGGTTGGGGTGTGATAGATTGGTATCAGAGCCATAACTATAGGGAGTTAGGTAAAATTGCCATGTTCGACCTAGTCTATAGTCTAAGTACCAAATTAGACCGCTCCTCGACTTAAATACTTAAACTACTTTCCTTAAATGCTTACTTTCCTTTCCTAAGGCTAACACAACGTACACGCTTAAAAACGCTCGTATAACACAAACTAGTGATTGTGTCGGGATTAGGTGTGAAAACCAAGAACTCTCGATAAGATCACTCACCCCGCGTACTATTTACTGCATGAGATTCTTTCGTTAAGTTAGGAGTGATATCCATATCTTGACGAAAATCTCCACCTCTATTTCCGTGGAACTCCCGACGTGATCGGTGAAAACCACAAACATGGAACGAAGTTGCTAAGTTAGGGGTGAAACCCGCATCTTAATAACTAACTCCACTCCTTCATTTTCTATCTCACCAAAGTCTCGACTATTCCGATGATTCAGGGCACGACGTAACTGGAAGGATAAATGTCGTTAACCGTAGTACGGCGAGAGCATTTGTCTATTAGGCCAAATCGTGTGCCCGAACTCAGAGAATTTTCGAATCACTTTGGGTAGTCGCTGTCTCAAAACCCAGGACGCTCCAAAAGTGATTTAAACCTGTAATCGTCGATTTTACGCATCATCGAGTTTTATAATTAATTATATGTTTAAATTTTGTGGATTTTACGCTTTATCGATTTCTCGTTTTATCGATTTCTCGTTTTATCACTTTTCGCTTTACGAAATACGCACAACTCGCACCGCTCTCGTAATCTAAAACGCTAATTAATCGCACACCAAACTAAAACGCTCAACCCTCTTACGTGAATGTCCTCATACGCGGTATTACCCGCTCACTACGCTTATACCTCGCATCTCAGAGCACGCTACACAAGTTTTAGTGAAGGTGAATACGTGCAAAATATGTGCTTACGTGCTTATGTGCTTATTTTGCTTATGTGGATACGTGATTTTGTGCCTTATGTGAATAATAATAATAATAAGTATGTGATGTAAAACGCAATACTTTTAAACAAAACCCATTATAATCGAATATCATCCAATTTTTGTCTTTAGATGGAATCCATGGGATCTCACACTCGCCGTACCGCTCAATGCAACAACACCGACAAGCGCATCGCCTCTCTTGTTGCCAATGAAATGGCTAAGGTGATCCCGCAAATCGTCAGCGAAATACAAGCGGTTAGCAGCAACTCGTCAGTCGATTCCAAGAACGACGCTCTGAAATCTCGGTTCAACTTCAAGTAGTTTAAGGCCTGCGGTCCTGCAGCATTCATAGGAGAAGATGGACCAATCAAGATGTTTCACTTGTTCGACTCGATCGAAGTCACTTTCAGGCAAAGTGGATGTCCTGAAAACCTCTGCACTGTTAACGCCACTGGAGTCTTTCACTCAAGGGCACTTGACTGGTGGACTGCCGAGCGCAACAGGCACGGTAACCACGAAGCTTACTCTCTCGCGTGGGAAGAACTTAAGGAGCTCATGATCAAAGAGTTATGCCCACCGCACGAAATCCAGAAGTTGGAAAATGAGTTTTGGGGTATTAAACAAATCGGTGGTGAGAATGCTGGTCTCACCGCTCGCTTCAAGCAGCTCAGCATCATCTGCCCAGGTCAGGTGGATACTACAGAGAAAGCTATCAAGAAGTATCTCCGCGCTCTCCCCGACTGTGTAGCCGACTTTGTTCAAGCTGCAAGACCAACTACGATCGAAAAGACTTACCAACTCGCAGCCGAGATCAATGACAAGGGAGTCTTGGCTGGAGTTTTCAAGGTCTCAACCAAGAACCTCAGCCAAGCTGCTGTTGAGCCAAGCACCGATACTGCTCCATCTCAAGCTTCCAAGTCAAATCACCAGAATCGCAAGCAAAAGGGCAACAACAAGAACTGCGCAGTAGTCCCAGCACCGAACTCCCAGTCTCGCCAAGCTGCTACTCCCAACGCACCAGCTGCTAAGCGTGCGTACACTGGACCCCACCCTCTGTGCTCCAAGTGCACATACCATCATGCGGTTGGAAGAAACTGCCGCTTTTGTGCCAATTGCAACATCTATGGGCACTTCACGGCGCACTGCCGCACGGGTCCACGTCAGCAAGCTCCTCCCGCTCTCACAGCACCGCCACTCCTCTCAATGCTATGCCAATTAACCAGGCACCGCAAGCACCAGCAGTTCAGGCACGTGCTTGCTACACTTGTGGCGGCGCGAATCATTTCAGCAATGTCTGCCCGCACCGTGCTGTCAAACAGGAACCACAGCAGCAGCAGCTTCAGCAACAGCCACCACAGCCGCCGCAACAGCAACAACCATAGGCTGTGCGTGGAAGGGCTTTCAACATCAATCACGCCAGGCTTAGAATGACAAAATGTTGTCAATGGTACGTTCCTCATTAATGGTATTTATGCTTCTTGTTTATTTGATACTGGAGCCGATAACTGTTTTGTATCGTTAGAATTCGAAAAGCTTTTAAGATGTAAACACGCTAACCTCCCAAGTACCTTCGACGTCGAAATCGCCACCGGAAGAACCATTACCGTTGACTCCGTTCTACGTGATTGTACTCTCGAACTCAACAGTCACAGCTTCCTGATCGACCTCATACCTATGCAATTAGGTAGTTTTGATGTCATAGTAGGCATGGATTTTCTTCACGAGAATCGTGCTGAAGTCGTTTGTTTCGATAAAATGAATCGTTTTCCACTTCTTAATGGAGATCAATTGCATGTTTACGGTGAAACTCCCTCAAAGAAGTTGATGCTTTTGTCATGTACCCAAGTGAACAAGTATCTGCGCAAGTAGTGCATCACTCTTCTAGCCCACATCATGAACCCGGAGAAGGAAAAAAACACCTTGAAAGATGTGCATGTTGTTTGTGAATTCCCTAAAGTCTTTCCCAATGATTTACCTGGTTTACCCCCTACCCGTGATGTCGAGTTTTGTATTGATCTAATCCCTGGTGCTACACCTGTCGCTAAAGCTCCCGACCGCCTTGCACCATCTGAAATGTGCGAGCTATCTAGCCAACTTCAAGAACTTCTTGATAAAAGCTTCATAGCCCGAGCACTTCACCTTGGGGCGCACCCGTTCTTTTTGTGAAAAAGAAAGATGGGGCGTTCTGAATATGCATCGACATCGTGAACTTAACAAACTCACGATAAAGAACCGCTACCCTCTTCCTCGAATCGATGATTTATTTGACAACTCCAAGGTGCTACTTGTTTTTCGAAGATTGGTTTACGTTCCGGATATCACCAGCTTCGTGTATATGAACAAGACGTTCCGAAAACCGCCTTTCGTACTCGCTATGGCCATTATGAATTCGTAGTCATGCCTTTTGGACTTACAAACGCACCTGCGGTCTTCATGGATTTGATGAATCGTTTCTTGGATCGTTTCATCATTGTTTTCATCGATGATATTCTTATTTACTCAAAGTCGAGAGCCGAACACGCGCGACATCTTCATTTAGTTCTCGAACTTCTCCAAGGAAACCGTCTCTGCGCCAAATTCTCCAAGTGTGAATTTTGGCTTAATGAAGTTCAATTTCTCGGTCACGTCGTCAATGACCAAGAAAATCCACGTCGATCCCGCTAAAATTGAAGCTGTAAAGAGCTGGAATACTCCGAAGAATCCGTCTGAAATCCGTTCTTTCTTCGGATTGGTGGGTTACTACCGCCGATTCATGCCGACTTTTCGAAAATCGATGTATCTCTTACCTCTTTGACTTATAAGGATAAACCTTTTGTTTGGGGTTCCGAACAAGAGGAAGCCTTCCAGACTCTCAAGCGTATGCTTTGCGACGCTCCCATTCTCGCACTTCCCGACAGAGACGACGATTTCATTGTTTATTGCGATGCCTCTAACTTAGGTCTCAGCTTTTGTCCTCATGCAACGAGACAAGGTTATCGCGTATGCGTCTCGACAACTCAAGATCCACGAGAAGAACTACACTACCTATGATCTCGAGCTCGATGCAGTCATTTTTGTGTTAAAGATATGGAGACACTACCTTTATGCTACAAAGTGTATGGTCTTCACCGACCATAAGAGCTTACACCACATCTTTAACCGGAAAGAACTAAACATGCGCCAAGCAGATAGGTTGAACTTCTCAACGACTATGATTGTGAGATACGCTACCATCCCGGCAAAGCTAACGTCGTAGCCGATGCTCTCAGTCGACGAAGCTATGTGTATAGCATTCATGACGTTCAAGCCCAGAATAAAATCGAAACCTTGATTCGCGAAACCCAGCACGCATGTTTCATTGAGAACACCTTGTCCGAGGAAATGAAATGTGGCGCCGAAACCCAGCTGGAAAATAAGTCTAACGGGATCTATTATTTTCTGAATCGCATTTGGATCCCTAAGCCGCAATAACCTTCGAGAGTTACTAATGACTGAAGCCCATAAATCTCGATATTCCGTCCACCCCGGTGCCGACAAGATGTACCAGGACCTCCGTTCCAGGTATTGGTGGCCGGGCATGAAAAAGGATATCGCTCTATATGTGTCGAAATGCTTAACTTGTGTGAAAGTTAAAGCCGAACATCAACGCCCCTCTGGCTTACTCGAACAGCCCGACATCCCGGTGTGGAAATGGGAGAGTATAGCTATGGATTTTGTCACAAAACTCCCTCGCACCTCTTCTGGTCACGATAGCATTTGGGTTATCGTCGATCGCCTTACAAAATCTGCTCATTTTATTCCCATACGAGAAGACTATAAGGTAGAACGATTAGCACGAATCTATACCGACGAAGTCATTTGTCGGCACAGGACGTTTCGTGACATCATCTCTGATCGCAACGGTCGCTTTACTTCACATCTCTGGGAGACTTTCCAATCCGCACTCGGTACTAAGCTTAACCTTAGTACTGCGTTCCATCCTCAGACCGACAGTCAGACGAGCGCACGATTCGCACCCTTGAGGACATTCTTCGATCATGTGTTATAGATTTCGGTGGTAATTGGGATACACACTTACCTTTAATAGAATTTTCGTACAATAACAGTTATCATACTAGTATTCAAATGGCACCTTTTGAGGCACTATACGGTAGAAAATGTCGATCGCCTATTGTTTGGCACGAGATCGGAGATTCACCGGTCCCGAGTTAATTCAAGAGACGACAGAAAAGATTCTCCAAATTAGAGACAACCTTCTGAAAGCTCATAGTCGTCAAAAGAGTTACGCCGATAAACGCCGGAAGCCCCTAAAGTTCGAAGTGGGAGATCACGTTCTCTTAAAGGTTTCACCTTGGAAAGGAGTGATCCGTTTCAAAAAAAAAGGGAAACTAGCGCCACGATACGTGGGTCCCTTTAAGATTCTGGAAAGAATTGGAAAAGTGGCCTACCAACTCGAATTACCGAAATAACTCAATAACGTACATCCGAATTTCCATATCTCAAACCTCAAAAAGTGTTCTTCATGTGCCACTTGAAGATTTGCAAATAAACGAAACGCTGCATTTCGTGGAAAAGCCAGCAGAAATCATGGATCGAGAGATCAAGAAACTTCGACGCTCTCGCATTCCTATTGTGAAAGTACGATGGGAAAGTAAAAGCGGCGCCGAGTTCACTTGGGAACTCGAAAGTGATATGAAGGCTAAATATCCTCATCTCTTCGTTACGGCCGCCACCTGAATTTCGGGACGAAATTCCCTAAAGGAGGGGAGACTGTAACAACCCAATCTTTCGGATTGTTATCCGAATTCCGTTATTTCCGTTTATTTCTGTTTCAAACCCATTTGTACTCTAGATTAATATAATGGTTTACAATTATTTTAAAATGCATATTATATCGCTTACTTATCGCATTAAATAGGTTAATACCTGTAACTCTCAACACAAACTCAAATCACGGATAATTATGTTACATTATGTTACTTATGTGTTATAGTTATGTGTGCTTTATGATTTATGGTTGTACTCGCTATCGCAACGCTCTCACTCACACAAATCGCTAAATCGCATTAATTTAATAATGCAACGCTTAACGCCTCGCTAAAACGCTTAACATAACCATCTAATATGAATTGAATAGCCAAACGAGCACCTAAGAACAAATAACGAACAAAACTTCGCCACCAGGCCAAGTTCGCCCGAAGTTGGGCACCCCAACTTCGCCAGAAGTTGACCAGGGATGAACAAATGAGGCAAGTTCGCCAAAACTTGACCAACCCAAGAGAAATGCCCGAACTTGTGACAAGTTCACCCGAACTCGTTGTCTGCCCTCTTGTTTCCTCTCCACCTACAAATATCCAGCACCTCCATTCATGCTCTCCTTGCTGCAATTTCGCTCCAGAGCTCCCCAAACCGAATTTCCTTGATCACTTAATCGCATTATTTTACCATCCCAATGCTTAACGCTTCGCTAAAACGCTTAACATAACCAACTAATACGAACTGAATCGCCAAACGAGCACCTAACGAGCAAATAACGAACAAAACTTAACCATCAGGCAAAGTTCGGCCGACGTTGGCACTCCAACCTCTCCCGAAGTTGACCAAGGGTGAACCAATGTGCCAATTCCACCAAAACTTGTCCAAACCAAGGAAAAGGGCCAAGTTCACCCGAACTTGTTCCCTGCCCTCTTTTTTCCTCTCCACCTATAAATACCCAGCACCTCCATTCATGCTCTCCTTGCTGCAAACTTCGCTCCAGAGCTCCCTAAACCGAATTTCCTTGTTTTCCAAGTAAGAAACACTCGTTTGATGCAAACGACAACGTTTTCCACTACGATTTTACACAAGGATTACCTTCGTTTTCATCAAAACCTCTTTGTTTATAAAAAAATCTTCATATTTTTCTATAAAACTTCTTGTTTTAGCTTAGATCTACACTTAAATGGGTTTATTGGACTTAGCCTTGGCTCTCCAAGCTAGAAATCTTGATGATTTCAACTCACCGAGTGTTAGATCTGAGAAAACTATTCAAAGAATTGATTTTTACACCATATACGGACTAACCGACGTATGTTTTGTTCACTAAGTAGTGGGACGAGGCATTGTCAACGAAAATACTTGAAATATATTCGGAATCACGTCTGTTTCAAGCAAGAACTCAGATCCGGAAGCACAAGGACGATACGGTCACTTGCACGAACTATACTAACTCGTATGAACTAAAAGTTTGCATGGATTAGCCCGAGTTCCTGTAAAATTGCTAAAACTCGCTCTCAAAGACCTCTCTAGCCTATGTCTTGCTCAGTAGCACAAGGTTGGACGGATGGACACTCAATTTCCTCAGCAAACGACGCGAAAACACTCGATTTTGGACCAAAAACAGACAAGTTCGCTCCAAAAGGGGGCAAGTTCGCCCGAAGTTGGCACCATTCCGAACTTGTACTAAGTTTTCAGTGGAACCATGCCATCTTCGCCCGAACTTGTACCTGGCTTAAGTTGGGTACAACTTTGCCCGAAGTTGTCCTCCAACTAAAGCAGTACAAGTTCGACCGAACTTGTCTACTGTCTCTCACGTTTCGACCGTTTCAGCATTTCGGAAGACTGATGCACTTCTGTTCTCGCTTACAGGCTGATCCCGACACTCCCTTCAATCCACAACAGTCCGTGTTTCTTCTTTGAGCACCCGCTGTGAGTATACTTGAACCCTTTTTCGCTTTAACGCACTTTTGGGTGTTACATACGTTCGCTATATCAAAACACGCTACACACAACGCTAAACTCTTTTAACGCTAACCGCACTCGCATGTTATACGTGAATCGCTGAATGTTTGTTTGCTATGTGTGAACAATGAGGACTTGTAGACCACCCTTAGCAACGATGGTACTATAGTTTGGACTCAGCACCCGATTGGTTTGGGGTTGTTAAGGCTCGCATATTCACTTTACGTGCGTGTTCGCTGTTGTGAACACGTATCGCGCATACTCCACCTCGCAATCGTGTTGGTTAGCTTGTATCATTATTGTTAGCTTACTTAGATTCACTTTCTCCACATGTACATGCTGGTTATGCGTAAACGCTTTATCTCTATTTATATGCTATTAAACCTGTATGCTCACCTTTACTTCATGTATTGACTTTTATTTTAACGTATGTAACAGGTTGAGGATGTTATCGTTGGAAATCGGATTTAGGGTTATGCTTTAGAAACTTGTAATAATCTAGTTAGCGAATTTGAATTGTTTGGGAATGCTTGAATTTGTAATGATTATGGAATGATTATATGTTAATTGTATGGGAAATTGACGTTTTAAATATTGTCGTTTATAATAGTCGTTATGGATTCTCTCGAACAATCTGATTCGCTTAGTGTCGCGCCCCGATGATTCTGCCATCGGTTGGGGTGTGACAGTATAAACTAGTAGTTATGTATCTTGTATAAACTGATAGTTAGCGAGACTGTACACATGTGTACAATGCTGAATAACTATCTCTGATCCTTGTTATACACATATGTACAATGCTGAACAACAATATCATTAACTTCTAGTTAGAGGTATATTATGAATATACATATGTGTACATACGATTCTAAAAGGGGAATACGTATAATACATATATGTGTTAAGAATATAATTAATTATTTTAATCATGTTTTAGATGGAACAATATTTGATAATTTTTGTATTTTTTAAAGTTATAAAGTTAGGTAATTGGTGAGAGAAAAAAGTATAAAAAATATAATTAAATATTTTTTTAAGTGGAAAGAGAAATCAGCAGAGAGAAAAAAACCAATTAATTAAATGGAGAAAGAAAATACAATTATACCCTTGTATTTATTAAAATACATGGAAGTTACAAAATTACAATCTTGCCACTAAACAAAATCAATGGTCAAGATAAGTTTATTTTGTTCACAAATACAACATTGTTCTCTCATGAACCCTACCCTATATACGTACACACACACACACACATAGGGGTGGGATTTGGGGAAAACGCCTAAAAGTGTGAAAACGATTTTGGTGTTGACATGTGGTGTTGGCGCTAACTTACACTAAGGGGTAATGTTGTCAAAAGGTCCATGCACATGCCAAAGACCCCCAATATGCCAGTCACATGCACTTCCATCATCTTTTTTAAATTCCCATAACTTTTTTATACGTGAATATTTTAAAAAAATCACCATAAAATCGAGTGTTTTATTATCTTTCTAATGAGTATAGTATTGCTATACTTTTGAAATAAAAAATGACATGAACTGGGTGTCAAATAAAAATGCCATAAAACACCCAGTTCGGAAAAAAAGCATGAAAATACTCAGTTGAAAACGCCATAAAACTTCTAAATTCAGAAGAAAAAAAACCATGAAAACCAGTTAAAAACGCCATAAAAACACCAGTTCAGAAAACGCTATAAAAACTAGTTGAAAACGCCATAAAAACATTAAAATCTAGTTCAAAACGCCATAAAAAACAAAGTTCAAAACGCCATAAAAAACAAAGCTCAAAACGGCAAAAAAAAAATAAAGCTCAAAACGCAATAAAAAACCCAGTTCATTTTTTTTCAAAAAATATATAAATAGTATACTCGTTGGAAAGATAAAAAATGCTGAATTTTATGGTGTATTTTAAAAAAAAATAATCATGTATAAAAAAGTTATTGCCGTTTAAATATGACGAGGGTAATGACATGTGATTAGAATGTGCACCCTTGTTTGAATCTTCCCATATTACTCCTAATGTTGACTCTAAAGTTCCTGTTATTTACAAAAAATGTCACCGCATCAATCTCAGCCACAAATCATAAAGATTTTGTTGCTGAAAATCGTTCTCACCGTTTTCCAACTTTAAATCGTTTTCTCTTGAACCATATATAATATATATATATATATATATATATATATATATATATAATTCAAACATAATAATTATTTAATCATTTCTTTCATGCATCGTTGCATGTAGTACCTCTTATCATCCTTGGCTTTACACTTTTTTACCTTTATATTTACACTAAGGTTAAAATTACGAGTGTTACAAGAATTTAATAAATAAATAAAATATTATTAATTTGTTGCTTATTATTATTGTTGTAAGATTGATAAATATATAAGTAGATTAGTATTTTGTTACTAATATATAAGTCAATGATACATAATATTCTTTGGAAACCCGTATATTTATAAATGTTGAATATAAAAAAATATATAAATTATAAAATTTTAATTTAATTATTACATGTGTATTAAAAACCAGCATATTACACGGGTTGACATTATTTGAAATCATTCATTGTTAAAAAAGGGTAAATTTCTTTAATCAATTATTAAAAAGGTTAATTTTTTAGTTGTAATATATAATAAACCCATTGCACTGTATTATAATTAATAATACATTTCAATTAAATATATCCATTGCTCATTGTGTTATATTGATACGTTAATATTTGTGTGTAAATACGATAAATATATAAATTAACTTTTACGTACTACACAAACTCGGGTAATGATTTGTAACTAATTAAACTTTTTAATTAATTATTTGCAATCATTTATTAATTAATTTTATGATTATTCTTTGACTGGGGGGTGTTGGTATGTTGTTTGTTTTAGAGCCGAGGGTCTCTCTAGAAGCAGCCTCTCTATCCCTAGGGATAGAGGCAAGATCTGTCTACATCCCACCCTCCTCAGACACTATAACTAGCTTTGTTATTTGTGGGATTTACTGGGCATGGTTGTTATTGTTATAATTATTGATAAAGATACATGTTATTCATGTATTAATTAATTGTTAAAAAAGGTAAAAAATATAACTAATTGTTTAGGCTAAAGAAAGAATAGTATGTGTCATTAATTGGAATTAGATTAGATTTTTATATATATAGGGTAGGGTTCAAACCAATGTGAACACAAAAAAATACCAAAATAACACACAAAAAAATACCAATTTTTTTCAAATCGCTATATTTCGTTAATAAAAAATCTTTTTTTATCCGAGTAACAATTATAGATGCACATTTGCATATGTATCATTTCTTTGACAAATTCCGCAATACATTACTATAGTAGACAATTGCACTTTCATTACACTACCATACGTAATAAACTACTTTTTACATCGCGAATATTAAAAATGCACATGTGCATCATTATGTATAACCATGTTATAACGTGTTTTGGTACAAAAAGTTTGTGATTTTGAATGATGAAGTAGACCCATATACATGTTTTTTGGTTAGTTATATCTTGTAGTTGATGGTTTGGTTATGTTTTTCACTTTATGATGTAATATGTTATTTGAATGGTTTGAAAGGTGTTAATGTACATGTGCATAAAGTGAAAATATTATACATATTGATAATGGTATTGTATTATGGACAGTATGATGTAATGGTATTATATTATAGATGGTAGAAGGTAATGTATTGTATTATGGATGGTATGATAGATGAAAGGAAAAGTGTATTCAAAGTAGTGTACCAAAACACGTTTTATCATGTTCATACATATAGATGCACATGCGCATCTCTAATATTATTAATGTAAAAAGTAGTTATTATGAATCGTAGTGTAAATGAAAGTGCAGTTGTCTAATATTGTTAATGCACTATGTAATTTCTCAAAGAAATGAGAGATATGCACATGTGCATGGATATTTGTTACTCGTTTTTTTTTGTAATGAAATATAGTGAATTTAAAAAAAATATATTTAAAAAAATTGTGTGTTTTTTAGAGTTTTTTAGGTATTTTTTTGGTTGTGTTCATACTGGTTCTCGCGGTTCTCGCAATAAATGGTGGTTCTTAACGGATCCTGCTCCTCCCATATATATATATATATATATATATATATATATTTTAATATATATGGGTAGGGATCATAAGAGAAATCCACCCTATTTGAGAAACTTGAGAAGCATTCTGGACCACACATTTCCCTAAGCTTTTCGTAATATACACACATATATATAGTCAATTTTAAACTATACATATGTGTATATTACGAAAAGCTTTGGGAAAATGTGGGTCGAGAATACTTCTCAAGTTTCTCAATTACCCTAGTGCTTCTCAAATAATCCTATATATAGATGTTCTATTTAGATAATGATATGATAATTAACTTTAATTAACAAAAATTATCCATAACCAAGTAGAAGACAAAGGTTTGATCAAAAAAATAATTACCCATAATTTATGTGACAACTGTGAAAAATCTCGGTAAAGTTTGACCGGTACAAGTCCGCGGTAATCGGACGTGACATGTGTATCATGATACTTGTTGTGGTACATGTGATGATACGAATTCTTGATACTGAGGACGAAACCAGGGACCATAATTGGTCCCAAAACTTTAAAGCATGCTTAAAACAATAATTGTGCGAAAACCCTAAACACATGCATGACTTGTGTGCTATGCTAAACGATATCTGTTATGTCTTGGAGGAATTCGAGAGCACGTCATTGCTAACATGACACTATTAAGGGCCAACGGTGTGACATTGGTGTCCTTAGCTTGTAACAACGTGTTAAACCGGAGCTTTCCGTTTAACAGCGCATTAAACATTTGACGATGATTATTAGGCCATTGGTAGGGCTATTTGAGATTCTGAGTTCACAAAACATCTTAGTTACGTGTCTTAGACCATGACATAAGACTTGAAGCAAATTGAAGCTCGGGCACGCAAAATGAGGTAGCTTCCCGGTTAGGGAAACGCCTTCGTTTTGAAAACAACACAAGGCAACCAAACATGCAAGGAACTGTCAATCAAGCTTAAAAACACTTAAATATCCTAATAAAAGGCTATTATGATTAAAACGTAACGTGTTCGGATTTCGAGACGGTTATGCACGGTTTTTAAAACCGAGTCTTTTAACACTAAAACGCGAAAAAAGGAGTCAGTTTCGTAAATTGTGAACGCATGTGGGATCCGAAAACGAACCTAAACGCAAAACCGAAGATAAACATCATCTTTAATCTTGAAAAACGAAGCACGACAAAGCAGGAGGGTGGGGTAGGGGTTCCCCATTGTGACCCCCCTCTTATATTCTTTTTTTTCATTTTTTCCTTCATTTTTCACCAAAATCTGCTCCAAAACTTCACGAACACAACTGATCTTCACCTTATTTCCGCAAATCAAAGGTATTTTTACAAGTTTTAAGTGGTTTTGATGATGATTTCTTGAGAAAACATGAACTAGCTAAAGAAAACTCTTTTTAATCCATGATTACGGATGATTTAAACATGGTTCTTGGCTGAATAAGATCACATCAGGGGTTCCTTGATGTTATATGGTAGCCAAGATCACAAAACTTTGGATTTTGATACCCTAATCGACCCCTAATCGACAAAAATCGAATAACAAAGTTCTTAACCAAAAACAGTGAAACAAGGCTTGATTGACATGAGTTATGGCATGTTTGGATTGTACTTGATGTGTAGGTACTGAATATAGCACCCACACACTTCTGGACTAAAAAACACGCGGGAACGAAGCTTACGCTAGGTATAACGCCTGAAACCTTTGATTAGTGTAGGTAGAATATTGTTTGGTCTATAACTTGGTCCGTAATGCTTGGATTGAGCTGAAATGTGGTGTGATGATGTAGGGTGTTGATAGGAATGTTTAGGTAAAATTTTTGAATGTTTGAAATTTTCTATGATTTTTGGAGAATTTTTGACTTCTTTACTGAAAGAAATTCGGAAAAAATACCAAACAGAATCAATAAATCACCAAAATTTACAAAAACACTAAGGAACATATAGGGAATGTTCTGGGAGGTTTGGGATTCCATTGATTGAAATTTGGTTCGGGTTAAAAATCCGCGTTTGTGGGAGTTTTTGGTAGCCGAAAACGCATTGAAACGAAATTGGAAAAATTCACAAATTTTTGCAGGTAGTTCCTGGAAATCTATGGAGTTTACTGGAATATTTTGAGGATTTTTAGACATCGGATGATAAGCGATGTAAATTATTCGGTTCAATACTGTTTTACAAATAAATTATTTGAGTTATAAAAACTACTTTATAAATTCCCAAGATATTTTTCCTTGAATCTATATATTGTTACTGATTTCTACAAAAATTCCAGAATTTTATAAAATAAGTAGATTAAATGGGATTTTTCGGCTTTTAAAACGCTTCTTTTAACTTATTTCGGCAGTTTACCGGACAACGAATCTGTCGGAACTGGGAACGGACCGAACCCTATTGTGGCTATAAGTGGAACACCAGGGGTATTCTGAGAAGTTCCAGGGTAAGCTGGACACACTGGGTGTGTTCCATCACCGTTCGGGAGAATCCCCGACGAAGAAAACGAAAACCCAAATTCGGGGGGCCTAGATCCTCCAAACGTCCGGATTTCCTTAATAAATACCTAATCTTTTCTTAATGACAATGTATTAGCACTGTCTAGATCTTAGTGCCGTTATCCGAACACATAGAACAACAGACTTTGGCTAGCACGCGAACCGGTGCCCGGGAGCCAAACGTAAAACTGATCCTACCATAACATCCATCACACACAGGATACTAGATGTACAATATTGCCTGAAAATACCCACCCGGGCCCAAGTTATAGGCGTTACCGACTTAGCGTCTGATATTGGTAATTACTTGCATGATTACTATTAGAGCCGAACCAACTTGCATATAGTCATATTGCTACATGTGATACTGATATCCTGTGAGTTTCACTCCCTCACTTTTAAACTGGTTTAGTGTTTTCTGGGGTGATTTGAATGTTACAAATTATGTTAATTGCACCAACTTGTGATGATGTGAATTACCTAACACACGAACTATCCCCACTATAAGTGATTAACGTAAGCCGTGGGCAGTGATAGTACTATTGGTCTGACAAACCCAGTTGCTACGACTGGACTGTGTGTCGGCAAACAGGAAACTGCACGCGTCCTTAACTCGGTTATGTTGTTAGGCATAACTACACTGGGGCGTTGAACTGCATGTGATGCAGTTGGTGGGCTGGGGGTGTCTGCGTGACACGGCCCGGCGGGCTGAGGTGTCTGTGGTGACACGGCCCGGGGCGTGCTGAGGTGTCGAACATGACACGACACGGTTAAAACAGTCAAGGTTTCACTTGTACACTCGTGTAATTCCATCTACGATCTGTGACTCGTGCAATTAAACTTGTTAAAGCATTATGCTACGAAACAACCAAACTAGTGAAACTCACCGGCTCGTTTAGCTGACCCTTTTTTAAAACTAACATGCATTTCAGGTAACTTGAGACTGATGTGATCTGTGTATGTTGTTCAAGACGTGTTTATAGATGAATACTGATATAATCGCTTGCAGCTTAGAAGACTTATGTGTTCAGGGGAACACACAGTTGTAACATACATGTAGTATGTAATCAACATTTTGTAAGTAATAAAATGTAGTGTCTTTATAAACAATGTGCTTGTACCAGAGGTGTCAGTTGCATCCCGTGTTTTCTTCCGCTGCAGATTGGGGTGTGACAGAAGATGGTATCAGAGCCATTGGTTATAGAGAATTAGGTGGCTTTAAGGAAACCTAGACTATAACTACAGGCTCGGACTTTAGTGGACATCATTGGAAAAATTAACCTCAACTAAAAGTACTCAGTGAACACTATAAAGTATCTTATTGGCAAGTACCAGGATGGCCTTGTGGGGTAAGTGGGTTATTATGGTCCGGAATGTAATAACAGACTTGCTCATACGAGGCAGTGTTGGGAAGGTCGCAGTAATAAACACACTTAAATACGTGGAGTGATACATACGTGTACTAAGGTGATAGTGTGTGGATGTTTGTGCGTGGATTGATACATGAATTGGGATCAGGGGATAATATGTTACTTCATATTCCTTCAGGATAGGCAGAAAACTGGCATTACAGTCCATTCCACATTCCTACTTCTCACATAACTAATACCCACTAGAATCGGATTCCTATCACTCATACAGTTTTTACATATACGTTATGATGTGAGAACTCAAGGCCTTATTACGATACGATCTCACCAACTCTATCCTTATAGTTACTATAACAAGATTATATACCAGAGTGATACTTTAAAAAGAACATAGATACACAAAGAACGCGCATGTCTTTCTAATAGACTGGGAGGACGTGTACGGATCCTTACTCCACTTCTCGTTGTTTCACATTTGATTGTTATACAATCACAGAATTCAAACATCTTGCGAAACTTTCTCGTCCTTGGATCAACGATTCATTTGATTGTCTGTTGGATTCCTCTTCTACTTACAATATTGGCTTTAGCCCTCACGTCATATGACATTTTGATACTTAGTGGTACTCCTTAGCACATGTCCCGATATATGTTATGTGTGAGTTTGATGATCTCCGGGTTATGGAGATGTCATGGAATGCGTGAATAAGTTACACTTCCCGTTGTCATTCGATTCCATTGGGTATAAAGTTTTGTGATTATACAGATTCCTTTGAAATGCTTTGCGTTGTGGAACCTCCTTTCATGTGACCGGTTACATTGTGTTCTTTACGATTAATGATTGTTTCAAATTTCAGTTAGTTATTCGCGGAAAGTAATATGAGGCCCGAATATCTTGGTGAATGGGACATTGATCATGTATATGGGTGTGGTGGATATGTTGCGGTACTCCCTGTATATAAACACCCGGCTACATTATCAAGGTGCCGTTACTCAGGGCAGACAAGCTTCATGTTGCGATTCGTTCGGTTATGTCTTGGGCAATGCAGTGTTGAGACTTCGACCCTGTTTGATGCGATAAATGATGCCACAATCGTCGTAACTTCGATATCTATACACGTTTGCGGTAATTCTAAGTGAAAGGTAGTTTGGGTCACCATATAACGACCTTTGGGTTAATCCTGGGGAAGGTCCTTTTTCGAATTCGTAAAACGACTTTCTAGGGGTACTACACCCTGGTAGTACTCTGTGCTGAACAATTTGGGAATAGCCGGTGATAGCTTACCCACATCGATTTACCCAATGATTGATTCAGGATAAGTAGCAATGTTTCTGTCTTTGGTAAGACAATTCAGCATAATTTATTTCTTTTGGCGGAATTTGCTAGAACGTACAGTCATATATTCGAAATCATTACGTTACGACAAACAACTATACTTATGTCACCGACCGTCGTCGATAAAGCTATTCGGTTGAAGCGTATATTTCCTTTACTAGATGTTGTTCGCTAGTGATGTATGTAACATTTGTCAAAAACGGGTTTTCCAAACCCGCTCCGTTTGTAATCGAATATCAAGTTATAAATGTTTCGTTGCGTATTTATGTCCATTTTAATTTTTAATGATGCATAATTAATAAACAAACTAGAATATAAAAGTTATGATTGATAAAAAGTAAAAATAAAATAATAAAAAAGAAAATTAGGCTGCCGGGACTCGAACCTGGGTCAGCCGGGTTTAAGTTCAAAGACTTATCACACACACATATAACCACTCCGCCACTTGATGTTTTCTGTAAATTCTAGGAAACAATTAAATTTTATAGTCAATCGTAAATCACTCTGGTTACGCCAACTGTAACTGAAATCGGTCACCAAACGTCCAAAAACGTTTGATTGTTCGCGGTTTATCGATTATAACCGATACACCGACACCTCCAATCAATTTCGCTTTGAATGGACTTGAATTCATGTGGAATCGGTTTTATTAACTGAAAAGTCTGCAATTCCTGAATTACTTCAATCATTGTCCCTTCTCGCGACTCAAACACATTCTGCAAACCTTCAATTGCATTTTCGCACAACTTTCAGTTCGCCGGAGAAGCTATTTGAACTCGCCGGACTTTCGCCGGAAAACCGTGTTTTCCATCAAATCAGTAAGTCTCTCAATTCTTTCATTATCTATCAGTCGTTAAGCTATTACTAACTCAAACCCTTCAATCGGAATCAATTTCAGACGTCGATATCGGATAATTCCCTCTCGCCGGAAAACTTCTGAAAATTCTTATCTTCCGCTGTAAAACGGTATAGACATTCGAAACCTTCTGATAACTCTTGTTTAGTACTTCAATTCCACAATTAGCTAATCAAAACTGTTAATTTATTCGCTCAGTTGAAATCCGTAAAAACAGAGCCGACGACTTGCCGGAATTCTGAGATAAATCGTTCTCCGGTATGTTTACTTCTAAAAATCGTCTCTCCCATTTCATATTAGTCTGTTGAATGTTTGTTAATCGAATTAAACAAGAAACAATAGAGTAATCGTAGGCTGTAATTCTGTAACGAAGAAGACGAAGATAGGTTGATTATAAGTTTAATAAAATCTGGATATTATCTCGGGTTAGACACACAGTCCAGCGGTGGACTGTGTGCACATACATATCACACGCCGCGAGTTCGATCCTTGACACACGTATGCTCTGTAATAAAAATGTTTTATTTTTCTAACTAAACCGGATTAACTCACGGTAGATGTTAAGTATAATAAAAATCCGTATATTAACCAAGTTAGACACACAGTCCAGCGGTGGACTGTGTGTAACGATAAATCACAGGTCCCGGGTTCGAGACCTGTTGACGGCACCGGTTCGATGATTTAAAACATTTTTTGAAAATAAAAGAATTTTGAATAAACTGAGTTAGTATATAAATATAATTAAAAACAGAATTATTTCGGGTTAGACACGTAGCTCAGTTGGTAGAGCTGCGTGCACGCGAACGGGAGGTCTCGGGTTCGAGTCCTGCCCGGCGCATACATGTACACAATAGAACCGGTCAAACAGTCAAACGGTCAACGGTCAACGCAAAAGTCAACATATTTTTATATTTTTATTTATTTAATTTAATTTAAAAATCAATTAAAAATACTTAAAAACAATGTTTTTAAAGATAGGAAATAGCCTTAAACTCACAAAAATATATCTAAAAATCCTATTAAAATTATTAATAAAATCCACTCATTTACTATATCTTCCGTTATTATTTAGGTTAGTCAATCCTCGTTGTTCAATTCTTCCAACTCGTGCGCATCTCATCATCTCCAACCGAACGCACCCAATGTGAGTGAATCTCTACAAATTCCCCGTTTTAATCACGTTTTTGGGGTGTATCATGTGTCTTACCATTTATTATATTTAAATCATTGTGCATACATCATATCATGAACAAATGTGTATTCAGCTTGTTTCAACTGTTGTGTGGTTATTGTTTAGATTTAATTTATTATTTTCAGTACATGCAATTTCATAGGCCGCCGCTCCCCATTACATTATGAGCGTTGAGCAGTTCCCCATTACATTATGAGCGTGAACCTGGCGTTGCCAACATACGATCGGCTCCGTTTGATTGAGCCTTGATCGCATAGACATTCATCATAGGCCGTCCGTTCCCCATTACATTATGAGAGTGAACGTGACGTTGCCAACATATACAGTTTCATTTATGTTATACATTCATGCAAGTTCATATGTTATTGTATGTTATAGTTTGTGGTTGTTATTGCTACTGTTTGATTATTTACATTTGCTCACTTATGACCATTGCACAATTTTTCCTTGATAAAAATAACAAGAAATCAATAATAAATGTTTATCTAATAAGGTTCACTCGCCAACTTATGTTGACCCAAAAACCCCCATTTTTACACATGATACAGGTGAACCAGCTACAACAAGAAACACATAGGATTGGATTAGAAGAATAAACTAGTTTAGAGCTTGGATTGTTTAGTTGGTTATTTTTATTTGTATTTGTATGGACATGTTTGGATTATTGAGAATGTAATTTTGACTTTAATAAATATGAAACATATTAGTAAATATCATGAGCTTTGGTTATAACCCAATTATGCCCCGACTCTTATTCCGCTGCGGGTCGGGGTGTGACAGATTGGTATCAGAGCCATGACTATAGGGATATAGGATAGGTTATTAGACCCTTAGAGCCTATACTATAGTTGATTAGAAATTTTTAAGATTTTTGTGTGTTACATGCAAAATTCATGATGTTTATATGTTTTATGTTTAATGTTACATTCAATGTTATGCAAGCATGTTCATTAGTACATATTAGTAAATAATGCCTATCATAAATCATATTCTCATAACATATCATATCAATGAAAGCACACATCACATCATTTTCATGATTGTTTTTTTTTCAATGATTTTTGTATTTTCAAATCACATCAAAGTAAGTTCTCATGACGGGCATGTAGTAACTGGAAGGGTACAAGTACCGGTGTCGGAACGTCCTGTCTAGGCTGGCATTCGTATAAATCCAAAATAAAGGACCAGTTTGCCTACCTGGGGACTAACGATGAGAGTACGAAGTACCTATTAGGCCAAAGCATGCTATACCAAACGTCGTGTGAGCTAACCCCACTTTGAGTTGTCATTGTGTCTACACCTGGACACATTCCGACCATACATCTCGTAAACATATTTCGTGGTTTTCATTCGGGTGATGCGAGTGTTAAATCGCCAATACTAATGTGAATCCTACCAAGCCAATAGACATGGTGGCCCACATGACTATACAGGTGAAGGTATGGGGGACATTTGAGGCCCAACATGAGCAAACCCAAGACATCCTATGGATGTAGTTGCATTATTGATATTTATGTTATTTTCATTTTCTTTAAGACACATGACACCTAAAAGACTCCATAAACTCACAATCTTCTTATGTATGTTCCTGTAGATGTCGGCTAGACAACAACGAGGGGGTAAAAGATCAGGAAGGTCTCACGAACGCTTGGCCACTCAAATCGCAAAACAAATGGTCGCGGTGCTTCCTGACATTGTGGTTCAAGTACAACAAGCTCTCGCCATAAATCCCACTAATCCTCCTCAGCAAGAAGACCAGAACATCGGCAACCCTCCTACCAAAAAGTACTCATATAAACATTTCAAGTCTTGCGATCCTCCTAAATTTGAAGGGACCGAAGGTGTCACTGCTCTCCTCCACTGGTTTGAGGAAATGGAAAACACCTTCCTCAACTGCGATTGTCCCGATGATCGCAAGGTACAATACGCGACCGGGAGACTATTTGGGGTAGCTCTTACCTGGTGGAATACTGAAAAGGGTAAGAGGGGAATCGAAGATGCTATGGCCTTAACGTGGGAGGAGTTAAGGGAAATCATGACGAGGCGGTTCTGTCCTAGGAGTGAGATTAAAAAGTTGGAGGACGAATTTCATCTTTGAAGCAAAAGGAGGGAGATCATACTTCCTACAACAAGAGGTTCTTAGAGTTGAACCAAATGGTCCCTAACTTGTTCACCCCAGTTTACCGCTTAATCGAGCATTATATTCGAGGTCTTCCCTCGAAAATTCAAGATTCAGTTCTCAGCACTTCGCCAGCAACACTTGAAGCTGCTATGGAACTAGCTACTGAACTGACCGAGAATCGAATTCGCAACGGTAAGTTTAAAGAAGAGAAAAAGAAAGCCCCCGTTGAGGGCCAAACTTCAAACCATTCCACCTCCTCCTCTAAGTTTGCTAACAAGAGGAAACGTAACACCAGAAACTTCGCTGTCACACAAACCAATTTCCCTATCCCTGCTGCACCCATTACCCAAGTTGCCCCTTCACATGCACCATACAAAAGACCATATTCTGGCCCATTACCAAAATGCAACCGTTGCCAATACCACCACTTTCCTGATCATCCCTGCCAACATTGCACCGGCTGTGGTCGCGCAGGTCATACTGTTCAAACCTGTCGCATACCTCAGCGAACGAACCACCACCAGCCTTCAACCCAAACCCACCAACAAATAATGGGTCAAGCCCAACAACCCCTACTATTACCACCTACCCAACATTTAGCCCAATCATACTACCAACCCAACTATCCCATGGTACAACCTATGCGGGCTTGCTACAATTGTGGAGACCCAAGCCACTTTAGAAACACTTGTCCAATGTTGGTGAACATTATTCATGCTCAAGCCCAAGCCAATCTGGTGAATCAAGCTAACCAAGCTCCTCCACCTGCAAGAGGAAGAGCTTTCAACATCAACGCTAATCAGGCTAGAGCTGACAACAATGTGGTTAACGGTACGTTCCTTATCAATGGTAGTTATGCATCCATGTTGTTTGATACTGGCGCGGATAAAAGTTTTGTGTCTTTAGAGTTTGAACCCATCCTAAACCAAATTTTTGATAAGCTCCTGGAATCCATAACAATAGAAGTTGCTGACGGAAAACCGGTCTCATTAAACTCTATTATACGCAACTGTACTCTCACCTTAAACGACCACGATTTTCCAGTTGACCTCATTCCTATGAAGTTGGGAAGCTTTGATATTATAATTGGTATGGACTGGCTCAGCCAACATCAGGCTGAAGTTGTATGCCGCGAGAAGTTTATACGCATTCCTCTTCCAAACGGTCAAACTCTACGAATCTTTGGAGAAACCCCATCGAAAGGGCTCAATTAATGTCCTGTCTTCAAGCTCAAAAATATCTTCGCAAGAATTATGTCGCATTTTTAACTCATGTCGTCAAAAAGGGAACCATGGAGAAGAAACTCGAAGACATCCCAGTAGTAAAAGATTTCCCGCAAGTTTTTCCTGACGACATTTCAGGACTTCCTCCAGTAAGAGAAGTCGAATTCCGTATTGATCTTATACCTGGTGCTACACCAGTTGCAAAGTCTCCTTATAGGTTAGCCCCCTCTGAAATGCAAGAGCTAGCCAGTCAATTGCAAGAGTTGACTGACAAAGGATTCATACGTCCTAGCTCCTCGCCTTGGGGTGCACCTGTCCTTTTTGTGAAGAAGAAAGATGGATCGTTTCGCATGTGCATCGACTACAAGAACTCAACAAGTTAACAATCAAGAATCGCTATCCATTACCTCGCATTGATGATCTTCTTGACCAACTTCAAGGCGCCAGCTGTTTTTAAAAATCGACCTTCGATCTGGTTATCATCAACTTAGAGTACATGAAGAAGACAGTCCCAAAGACCGCTTTCCGAACTCGTTATGGTCATTATGAATTCATGGTCATGCCATTTGGTTTAACCAACGCTCCAGCTGTCTTCATGGATCTAATGAACAGAGTCTGCAAACCCTATCTCGATCGTTTTGTTATAGTCTTCATCGACGACATCCTCATTTATTCAAAGTCTAAGTCTGATCATGAGCGACATCTTCGACTCATCCTTACACTTCTAGAGAATGAAAAGCTTTACGCCAAATTCTCCAAATGCGAATTCTGGTTAAAAGAGGTACAATTCCTTGGACATGTAGTCAATGACAAGGGAATACATGTCGACCCCTCAAAGATCAAAGCGGTACAAGAATGGCAAGCGCCACGTACACCAACTGAAGTAAGATCATTCCTTGGTTTGGCTGGTTATTATCGCCGTTTCATTTCAAACTTCTCTCGCATTGCTGTACCACTCACGGCTTTAACTCATAAGGGAAAACCCTTCATATGGGGACCCAAACAAGAAGAAGCCTTCCAAACCCTTAAACAAAAACTCTGTGATGCACCAATCCTCACTCTGCCTGAAGGTTGTGATGACTTCGTGGTTTATTGCGACGCGTCAGGGCAAGGACTAGGCTGTGTTCTAATGCAAAGAGGAAAGGTTATAGCTTATGCTTCGAGACAACTCAAGACTCATGAGAAGAACTACACCACCCACGACCTAGAACTTGGAGCCGTTGTGTTCGCTCTTAAGATATGGAGACATTATCTCTACGGTACTAAGTGTGAAATATACGCTGACCACAAGAGTCTTCAACATATCTTCAATCAAAAGGAGTTAAACATGAGGCAACGAAGATGGGTCGAACTTCTAAATGACTACGACTGTGAAATTCGGTACCACCTTGCAAAGCAAATGTGGTGGCTGATGCACTCAGTCGAAAGGGTTATGCGAACTCCATTCGTCTTCTATGTTCGCAAATCATAACTGACATTAAAGATCAAATTCGAGAAGCCCAACATGTTTCAGTAACGGAGGATGATGTACGAAAGGAGCTGTCCTGTGGAGCTGAACTTAAAATTGAAACTAAATCGGACGGTATTCTGTACTATCTAGATCGCATATGGATTCCTGACCACAACAACCTTCGTGAATTTCTTATGAATGAGGCTCACAAAACACGATACTCTATACACCCAGGAGCCGATAAGATGTATCAAGACCTTCGATACACCTATTGGTGGCCTGGAATGAAAAAGGATATTGCTGTTTTGTTTCCAAGTGCCTTACATGTTCCAAGGTGAAAGCTGAACACCAAAACCTCAATCTGGTCCAACTGAAATACCTGTATGGAAGTGGGAAAACATAACCATGGACTTCATTATCGGGTTACCTCGCACTTCTGGTGGGTATGACACTATATGGGTAATCATTGATCGACTTACAAAATCAGCTCACTTTATTCCTATCCGCGAAGATTTCAAGAACGAAAAGCTAGCTCTATTTATATCAGCGAAATCGTAAGCCGACATGGTGTACCGTTAAGCATTATTTCAGATCGTGATGGTCGTTTCACTTCACGAACATGGCAAGCAGTACAAGCCGCTTTGGGTACGCGATTAGATCTCAGTACCGCTTATCATCCTCAAACTGATGGACAATCTGAACGCACCATTCAAACTCTTGAAGATATGCTTCGAGCATGTGTCATAGACTTCAAAGGAAATTGGGACGCTCATCTACCATTAGTTGAATTTTCGTACAACAACAGCTATCATTAAAGCATCGGCATGGCACCTTTTGAAGCTTTATATGGTCGTAAGTGCCGATCTCCAGTATGTTGGCACGAAATTGGGGAAGCTCAAATCACTGGTCCAGAATTGATTCAAGAAACCACAGACAAGATTCATCAAATTCGAAACAATCTTCTAGCGGCTCAAAGTCATCAAAAGAGTTATGCAGATAAACGACGGAAGCCTTTGGAGTTGAACATTGGTGATCATGTACTTTTAAAAGTATCACCGTGGAAGGGAGTAGTTCGTTTTGGTCAAAAAGGCAAGCTAGCACCACGCTACGTAGGACCTTTCAAGATACTCGAAAGAGTAGGACCTGTAGCATACAAGCTTGATCTACCAGAACAACTCAACAGGATCCATCCCACATTCCACGTATCAAACTTGAAGAAGTGCCTCGCTGATGAGAACCTCCATATTCCTCTGGAAGATATTCAGATTGATGAATCTATGCATTTTATTGAAAGACCAGTCGAGATCATGGACTTCGGAGAAAAACGTCTTCGACGAAGTCGCATTCCAATTGTTAGGGTACGCTGGGAGTCGAATCGGGGACCTGAGTTTACTTGGGAACGTGAAGACTCAATGCGCGAAAAAATACCCGCATCTTTTTCCTACTACTACTACTTAAATATCGGGACGAAATTCCTAAAAGTAGGGGATACTGTAACATTTGTCAAAAACGGGTTTTCCAAACCCACTCCGTTTGTAATCGAATATCAAGTTATAAATGTTTCGTTGCGTATTTATGTCCATTTTAATTTTTAATGATGCATAATTAATAAACAAACTAGAATATAAAAGTTATGATTGATAAAAAGTAAAAATAAAATAATTAAAAAGAAAATTAGGCTGCCGGGACTCGAACCCGGGTCAGCCGGGTTTAAGTTCAAAGACTTATCACACACACATATAACCACTCCGCCACTTGATGTTTTCTGTAAATTCTAGGAAACAATTAAATTTTATAGTCAATCGTAAATCACTCTGGTTACGCCAACTGTAACTGAAATCGGTCACCAAACGTCCAAAAACGTTTGATTGTTCGCGGTTTATCGATTATAACCGATACACCGACACCTCCAATCAATTTCGCTTTGAATGGACTTGAATTCATGTGGGATCGGTTTTATTAACTGAAAAGTCTGCAATTCCTGAATTACTTCAATCATTGTCCCTTCTCGCGACTCAAACACATTCTGCAAACCTTCAATTGCATTTTCGCACAACTTTCAGTTCGCCGGAGAAGCTATTTGAACTCGCCGGACTTTCGCCGGAAAACCGTGTTTTCCATCAAATCAGTAAGTCTCTCAATTCTTTCATTATCTATCAGTCGTTAAGCTATTACTAACTCAAACCCTTCAATCGGAATCAATTTCAGACGTCGATATCGGATAATTCCCTCTCGCCGGAAAACTTCTGAAAATTCTTATCTTCCGCTGTAAAACGGTATAGACATTCAAACCTTCTGATAACTCTTGTTTAGTACTTCAATTCCACAATTAGCTAATCAAAACTGTTAATTTATTCGCTCAGTCGAAATCCGTAAAAACAGAGCCGACGACTTGCCGGAATTCTGAGATAAATCGTTCTCCGGTATGTTTACTTCTAAAAATCGTCTCTCCCATTTCATATTAGTCTGTTGAATGTTTGTCAATCGAATTAAACAAGAAACAATAGAGTAATCGTAGGCTGTAATTCTGTAACGAAGAAGACGAAGATAGGTTGATTATAAGTTTAATAAAATCTGGATATTATCTCGGGTTAGACACACAGTCCAGCGGTGGACTGTGTGCACATACATATCACACGCCGCGAGTTCGATCCTTGACACACGTATGCTCTGTAATAAAAATGTTTTATTTTTCTAACTAAACTGGATTAACTCACGGTAGATGTTAAGTATAATAAAAATCCGTATATTAACCAAGTTAGACACACAGTCCAGCGGTGGACTGTGTGTAACGATAAATCACAGGTCCCGGGTTCGAGACCTGTTGACGGCACCGGTTCGATGATTTAAAACATTTTTTGAAAATAAAAGAATTTTGAATAAACTGAGTTAGTATATAAATATAATTAAAAACAGAATTATTTCGGTTTAGACACGTAGCTCAGTTGGTAGAGCTGCGTGCACGCGAACGGGAGGTCTCGGGTTCGAGTCCTGCCCGGCGCATACATGTACACAATAGAACCGGTCAAACAGTCAAATGGTCAACGTTCAACGTTCAACGCAAAAGTCAACATATTTTTATATTTTTATTTATTTAATTTAATTTAAAAATCAATTAAAAATACTTAAAAACAATGTTTTTAAAGATAGGAAATAGCCTTAAACTCACAAAAATATATCTAAAAATCCTATTAAAATTATTAATAAAATCCGCTCATTTACTATATCTTCCGTTTTTATTTAGGTTAGTCAATCCTCGTTGTTCAATTCTTCCAACTCGTGCGCATCTCATCATCTCCAACCGAACGCACCCAATGTGAGTGAATCTCTACAAATTCCCCGTTTTAATCATGTTTTTGGGGTGTATCATGTGTCTTACCATTTATTATATTTAAATCATTGTGCATACATCATATCATGAACAAATGTGTATTCAGCTTGTTTCAACTGTTGTGTGGTTATTGTTTAGATTTAATTTATTATTTTCAGTACATGCAATTTCATAGGCCGCCGCTCCCCATTACATTATGAGCGTTGAGCAGTTCCCCATTACATTATGAGCGTGAACCTGGCGTTGCCAACATACGATCGGCTCCGTTTGATTGAGCCTTGATTGCACAGACATTCATCATAGGCCGTCCGTTCCCCATTACATTATGAGCGTGAACGTGACGTTGCCAACATATACAGTTTCATTTATGTTATACATTCATGCAAGTTCATATGTTATTGTATGTTATTGTATGTTATAGTTTGTGGTTGTTATTGCTACTGTTTGATTATTTACATTTGCTCACTTATGACCATTGCACAATTTTTCCTTGATAAAAATAACAAGAAATCAATAATAAATGTTTACTAATAAGGTTCACTCGCCAACTTATGTTGACCCCAAACCCCCCATTTTTACACTGATACAGGTGAACCAGTTGCAGCAAGAAACACATAGGATTGGATTAGAAGAACAAACTGGTTTAGAGCTTGGATTGTTTAGTTGGTTATTTTTCTTTGTATTTGTATGGACATGTTTGGATTATTGAGAATGTAATTTTGACTTTAATAAATATGAAACATATTAGTAAATATCATGAGCTTTGGTGATAACCCAATAAAGCCCCGACTCTTATTCCGCTGCGGGTCGGGGTGTGACAATGTAATCCCTAATTCTTAGTAAGGACACGTAATTAGCAGCAGTATTGATAACCTAAGGCGATTTAGGGATAACACATAAAAGGAGAAACTTATCCGATGTAATCAAAGTCGACAAGAAGTTGTGTGGATGCGGATCTGCTTGTAATAAGGCTCGTGGAGGCGAAAACATTTTTGTCCATATTCCTCGTAACAGTTAATACTTCATATTAACCGGACACTCATATGCATACGTTTATTTATAAATATACAACATTATCCGCGGTCCAATCCACGGGTCAATTTAGTAAATCTCGGTTAAGGGTGATGTAACACCAGTGCGAAGTAAGAAAACTATAATCACAAAGTAATCCGATTCATTTCTTCAAATAAATTCAATTCTCCTTACTAACACTGATGGAAAGCGTTAAGGTCCGATACATGTAATTACTAATTTGATACACCCAATCCTTTTAATCAATGTTCAGCTATGCTGCGGTACGTTAGCTTCCTATGGAATTACGACAGGTATTTCGGTAATAGAACCAAGTGGCATACAACCTTGAATCCTATTGATTTAGTTCAAATTAATACAAGGTAAATCCCCAGTAATTTGAAGTAATAATGAATGAGCGATACGAAGGACCCGTAACGAAGCTACCTCTTAATGCATATTTAATAACCAAAATGACACAAAGCGAAGTTTTCGTCGGACGATGATTTTGTTCAAAGAAAGGTATTTAAAAGAATCATATAAAACTTTTATATATCAAACGATCCTTTGTTTTAAGCCTCGCATAACTTAGTAAAAATGTTCCAGCGAAAGATGAGGTCGCATTTGAGTAGTATTCGAGTATAGTAATCCGATGACTAACCTATGTGACAACTCTATATACACGGTTGATGTACACAAAATGCAACATATAAACTACATCAATTGAGGCATAAAACTAACCCTTTTTAGTACTAAAGTTGGAAAAAGCTTGTTTCTTTGTTCCTTTTGTATTTTTAGAATAAAAAGAGCTCAAACGGACAGCAAATAAGCAGCTAAAACCAACATAAATACAAAAATAAGGGATAGCAAGCCATGCTCGACCCCTCAGCAACACCCCAAAAAGACAAAAACCAGATCACAGAAGACGAGTACGGGCCGTGCCCACCAGGCACGAGGCGTGGTCAGGCCTTTCACTACAAGACAAAACATTCTGAAGCTTCCACGCCCACCACGGGCCGTGTCCAGAGTAACACGGGCCATGGTTAACTATAAGATTTGCAGAATCTGGATAGTACAGCGAACAGTTGACCACAGGGCCGTGCTCAGAGGCCACGGGTCGTGTGGGGCCCTCTGCTGACAAATGCAATTAATGAAGAAAGAGAAGGATGTTGGCCACGGGCCGTGTCCGCTGGACACGGGGCCGTGGCCGGGCTTTTGTTCAGGCTATAAATAGGGGTGCTTGGTTACCCACAAAGGCATCCCTTGGCAAACCACTTCTCTCTCACTTTTCCACCACTCCACCACCACTACAACACCAACACCCACCACCATCATCCATTCTCCGTCTTTAGAGTGTGCAGTAGTCTCGGGATCCAAGATAGATTATAAGGGTTCTTGTCAAACAAAAGCCATGCTTGGCTAAATTCCTTACATCACTTTGTGAAGACTAATCTTTTATGTATTAATTTTAGTTTTTAATCTTTCGGCACTTTTTATTTGGGTTTGTATTAATGACTTTAATAACTAGTTTCTTATGTTGAAAGTGAATTTCATAACCATTTCTTCATATTTCATTGATTTGCTCATTCGTGTCTTTAAGGTCTATATAAAGCGCGTTAAATACTTGGAAGAGGGTTAGAAGGATGGTTTGGTAAAATTCTTGTCTCGTTCAATGTATAGATCTTGCGAGGACTTGGTTCAAGCCTATTAGGGCCTCCTTCAATGCTCAACGGGTATTGGATGGCGGGGGCGCGAATGGCTTGAACCCCTCATATGTAAACTACTATTAATATTTTAAACCGGCTACTTGGGATTGTATCCTTGCTGACGCAAACCACTTAGCCGAGGGTAACGTCACCTTCAAAAGAGGGGCCTACCACTTTTTGCATTAATAACTTTCTTAATTATCTTTCAATATTCCGACCTTTTGGGATTGTATCCCTGCTGACTCAAACCACTGGGTTGAGGGTAACTCTCCTTCAAAAGAGGGGCCTACTACTATAACTAAGATAATCTCTTAAAAAGTCCAAAAGTGAAAAAACTATAAAGGGTACATAAAGGAGAAGTTGGAACCAAGTGATTCTATCTTGTCTATTTGTATTTCATTTTATTTTATTTTCTTTAAATTTTATTTATCTTTATGTTTTTAAAACTTTTATCAAAAATTTAGATTGATTAGACGTTGACGATAAACCGGCATGAAAAGCTCTTGTGTCCTTGGACGATCTCGGTATCTTACCAACGCTATACTACGCTCACGATGGGTGCACTTGCCCAAGAGTGTGTTTAGTGTTAGTAGAATATCGTGTTTATAAATTTAAACTTGACTATGCGTAAAATAGACTAAAAATAATAATAAAAATATGGTACGCTTAGACACACACCAAGTTTTTGGCGTCGTTTCCGGGGATACAAAGATTTTAAGAAATTTTAAAATCAACGGCCTAATTATTTTTAACATATTTTTCTTTTTCTTTGTAGGAAATTTTTAATTTTTAGAAATCTGCAGATGAGCAGCACGGGCCGTGTTGGGTGAACACGGGCCGTGCCCAATATCATCGCTGGCAGTAAGAAGTTTTCTGTTACAGAAGAGTAAACACGGGCCGTGGCAGTGCACCACGGGGTCGTGCCCAGCTCCTCTGTAACTGGGATCCAGAAAACAAACTACTGTATTTCAACCACGAGCCGTGGTCATTGAACACGGGGCCATGGTGATAAAATCTGAGCCGTACCTTTTTTGTTCTAATCACAGGATTTCGAACTCAAGTACAGAAGCTGAAATCTCTACATGGTGCATGAGCTCTAGTTCTGACAAAGACATAAAAGAACTCCTAGACGAGCCCGAACGCTTTCTAAGAAAAAGGTTAAAGGCTAAAAGTAAGGAGAAAGCTTCGGAGGATCAAACCACAATGGCGGATCAACGTACCCTAATGGATTACCTACGGCCCACGGTCGGTAATCTAGGGGCCGCAATCAATGCACCAAACGTTGATGCTAACAACTTCGAACTAAGGCCACATCTGATTCAAATGCTCCAAAATTCCGCCATGTTTCACGGCCTTCCTGATGAAGATCCCCATTTACATATTACCAATTTTTTGGAAATATGCGACACATTCCGAGTCAATGGAACATCAAATGATGCCATTCGCCTCCGCATGTTCCTATTTTCGTTAAAGGACCGAGCCAAATCTGAACACCCTCCCAAGTGATTCGGTAAACACTTGGGATGAACTTGCTCAAAAGTTTCTATACAAATATTTCTCGCCCTCTAAGACCGCTAAACTAATGACAGAAATCAACACCTATTCACAAGAGAACGGGGATTTTTTGTATGAAACTTGGGAAAGGTTCAAGGAGCTCTTGAGCAAATGCCCGCACCACGGCCTCGCAGTATGGCAACAAGTATCCACCTTCTATAATGGACTGTTGCCACACACGAGACAAACACTAGACTCAAACTCCGGGGGACTCCTAGGTAATAGACGACCCCACGAAATTTACAATCAAATTGAGGAAATTGCTCAAAACAATTTTCAATGGCACACCCCCGGGGATCAAAGTCTATTGCTCCAGGCGCCCATAAGGTTGACGAAAACACCTCATTACAAGCCCAAATCGAAGCCTTATCCTCGAAAATAAAAAAATTGGAAATGACAAAAACGGCTTCGATTATGGCTTGTGAAGGGTGTGGTGGGCCACATGAAAATTGGAGTTGTATGAAAGACATGGAAAACCACACAGAAATGGTAAACTACGTAGATAACCGACCTAGAACATCGGGCCCCCTACAGGTACCTACAACCAAGGGTGGCGAAACCATCCTAACTTTGGTTGGAGGGAACCAGGGAACAGTAGTAACCAACAAAATCAAAGACCTAACTTTCAACAACCAAGAAACGAGGCACAAAATTTCATTCAACAACAAGGAGGCCGAGAGAGGCTTGAGGACCTCATCATCCGCCTTATTTCGAAACCGAGAAAAAACACTAAGACCGGTTCTCACAAACAGAGTCCGATATTAGAAACCAACGAGCAAGTATTCAAAACATAGAAAAACAACTTAACCAGCTCGCCCAAAATTTTCCGAACGACCACAAGGCGCACTACCTAGTAATACCGAAACCAATCCAAACGCATAAGTACACTTCATAACCTTAAGAAACCGAAAAATAAGTCCTGAGGAAACACCGCCACAATCCACCAACAACAATCCTCCCGAACAAAACACACCCACTCTTCCTAAACATCAAGAAACCATTGCCACACAACAACCCGAACCAACAAAAAACCCATCAATGCCCTACCTTGGTCGTTTACTTCGCCAAAAGACAGATGAGCAATTCACAAAATTCATAAACCTCCTAAAACAGTTGCACATCAACCTCCCTTTTGTAGAAGTCCTCACTCAAATGCCAAAATATTCAAAATTTATGAAAGACTTCCTCACTCACAAACGAAAGGTTGAAACATTGCAATTTGTTAACTTAAGTGAAGAATGCTCTGCTGTACTCCTCAACAAACTCCCACAAAAAAAGATTGACCCCGGAAGCTTCACCATTCCTTGCTCAATAGGGGGATCACCTGTTCGAAATGCACTAGCCGACCTAGGGGCTAGTATCAATCTCATGCCCGCATCAATGTTCAAATGACTTGGGCTAGGAGAACTAACCCCCACAAAAATGAGTATTCAACTTGCAGATAGATCAATCAAACGCCCTCATGGAATCACCGAAAATCTCTTGGTCAAAGTTGGGGAATTCGTTTTTCCTGCCGACTTTGTCATACTCGACATGGAGGAAGATGCCGAGGTTCCGCTCATCTTAGGAAGATCATTCCTCGCCATCGCTCGTGCTATGGTGGACATGAGAGACGGAAAACTAACGCTGAGGGTGGGAGACAAAGAGATGAAGTTTGGGGTAGGGGAGAGAATTGAAGACGACCCAATCAACTACATGAAAGTCATAGACTCAAGCTTAAATGACGCAATCCACTGATGCAACATGGGGTGTAAGACATCCCACTTGAGTAATATATGACAGGTATTGGGTCGAGCCAAGGACCCTTATAAACGTGGCGCACCCTGGAGGCATTCCGTGGAACTATCCTTAATGTTAACTTAGTTTAATGCTTTCTATGTCTAGTCTTACTTTTCAGAATAAAACACACGATAAAAGATGGAAACTACCAAAGGGACGTCAAAACCGCCCCCATGCATAAAACAGTGCCTTCCGACAAAAATTTCAACCTTCCAGCATGTGCAGCACGGGCCGTGTTCAGCCCAACACGCCCCGTGCTCAGCTTCTGCAAGAAAAAGTCCAGAAACAGGTAACCGACCACGGGTCGTGTTGACTGCCACGCCCCATGGTCAACTGTCTGTTAAAATTGTTACTGGCACTCTGGACACGGGGCCGTGCCCAGATGCCCAGTAACAAAAAAAATGTTTTTAAACGCACTTTTACGCATGCGAATCAACCAAAAAATTTATTTTTGGACACATTAAGGACAATGTGTAATTTAAGTGTGGGGGGGGGGGGTAACTAACACTTTGAATTTAGCAAGTCCTAATAACAAGCCTTACACAAAACTCTATTGGAACCGCTAATCACCCCAAATCTTTTTCAATTTTTTTTTACTTGTCTTGGTTTAATTTGCGAATAACAAGTTCTAATAAGTTATGTTTTTATAAATTTACAACCGATAGCGTCGTAATAAAAAGAAACAAATAAGAAAAATTATAAAAAAGGGCATAACAAATCTTTTTAAAATTTGATTATGTATACTTGTTCACATTAACCCATTCCCACATTAAGTGAGTTTTGAGCCTTTATCGAGCACACATTCATACATCTTTAAACTAAATGCTCATTTTTGTTTCTTCTGTGAATAGCCGCTTGGTCTTTACAAATCTAGAACTTGCCAAAGCAATGCATTCCCGGTCCTTACCAACTTAAAACCCAAGTAAATAAATGATGGAGGCATTAGGACTTAACCATATTTTTCTTCAAAACCGTTATTTTTATTTATTTTCACCCATCACCTAAAATCCCCTAGTCAACCCTGTTGAGCCTAAAACCTTTTCGTTTCAAACACCTATAACCCACAAAAACCATTTTCCTTTCAAACCCAAGTTTTTTGTAAAGAGCTCGGATACCTTGTGAAATATAATATATATATATATATATATATATATATATTATATATATCGCTCTTCAAAGAACCAAACAAGTTCCTTCAAATCTTGTTTGAAAAACGCTTGAATAAAATAAATACGAAAAGTTTTACGATATACGACGCTATTTACGTCTTTTGCCATGCTACTAACCACTAACCAAAAATCTCACCTACCTCTAACCCAAGCCTAAACCCTCCAAAGTCCTCTTGATACTCGCAAAGGTTTATAGTTAAAAGGAGGAGGTTTGATCACTTGGCAAGCATATGGTAGAAGTAAGTTCCAAATCGGAATCGAGTGATATCACGAAAATACATCTTCGGCTGAGTGTTGAGTGATCCCTTGAGAGGTACGTGAACTTGTATATAAATAAATAGAATTTTAAAAGAGTCATGTTATGCCTAAATAAATAATCTTTCTTAGAAATGTTCTCAATAAATCATGACGAATAGGATCTGTAATTAAAAAATTTAATACATAATTTGAAAAGAATCTTGGATTCCCGACACTTGAAGACAAGCCACAAAAAAAAAACTTCTTTTCTACCTATTACATTTGGGTGTGTAAGCCACATTTAAAGAGTTTTGCTTGAGGACAAGCAAAGATTCAAGTGTGGGGATATTTGATGTACACAAAATGCATCATATAAATTACATCAATTGAGGCATAAAACTAACCCTTTTTAGTATTAAAGTTGGAAAAATCATGTTTCTTTGTTCCTTTTGTATTTTCAGGATAAAAAGAGCTCAAACGGACAAAAGAAGCAAATAAGCAGCTAAAACCAATATAAATACAAAAAGAAGGGATAGCAAGCCATGCCTGACCCCTCAGCAACACCCCAAAAAGACAAAAACCAGATCACAGAAGATGAGCACGGGCCATGCCCACCAGGCACGGGGCGTGGTCAGGCCTTGCACTAAAAGACAAAACATTCTGAAGCTTCCACGCCCACCACGGGCCGTGTCCAGAGTAACACGGGCCATGGTCAACTATAAGATTTGCAGAATCTGGATAGTACATCGAACAGTTAACCACGGGGCCGTGCCCAGAGGCCACGGGTCGTGTGGGGCCCTCTGCTGACAAATGCAATTAATGATGAAAGAGAAGGATGTTGGCCAAGGGCCGTGTCCAGGCCGTGGCAGGGCTTCTGTTCAGGCTATAAACAAGGGTGTTTGGTTACCCACAAAGGCATCCCTTGGAAAATCACTTCTCTCTCACTTTGCCACCACTCCACACCACTACAACACCAACACCCACCACCATCATCCATTCTCCATCTTTAGAGTGTGTAGTAGTCCGGGATCCAAGATAGATTGTAAGGGTTCTTGTCAAACAAAGGCCATGCTTGGCTAAATTCTTACATCACTTGGTGAAGACTAATCTTTTATGTATTACTTTTAGTTTTTAATCTTTCGCACTTTTTATTTGGGTTTGTATTAATGACTTTAATAACTAGTTTCTTATGTTGAAAGTGAATTTTCTTAACCATTTCTTCATGATGTCATTGATTTGCTCATTCGTGTCTTTACGGTCTATATAAAGCGCGTTAACTACTTGGAAGGGGATTAGAAGGGTGGTTTGGTAAAATTCTTGTCTCGTTTGGTGTATAGATCCTCGAGGACTTGGTTCAAGCCTATTAGGGCCTCCTTCAATGCTCAACGGGCATTGGATGGCGGGGGCACGAATGGCTTGAACCCCTCATATGTAAACTACTATTAATATTTTAAACCGGCTACTTGGGATTGTATCCCTGCTGACTCAAACCACTTAGCCGAGGGTAAAGTCACCTTCAAAAGAGGGGACCTACCACTTTTTGCATTAATAACTTACTTAATTATCTTCCAATATTCCGACAATTTGGGATTGTATCCCAGCTGACTCAAACCACTGGGTTGAGGGTAACGTCACATTCAAAAGAGGGGCTACTACTATAACTAAGATAATCTCTTAAAAAGTCCGAAAGTACGAAAACTATCAAAGGGTACGTAAATGAGAAGTTGGAACCAAGTGATTCTATCTTGTCTATTTTATTTCTTTTTATTTTATTTTCTTTAAATTTTATTTATCTTTATGTTTTTAAAACTTTTATAAAAAATTTAGATTGATTAGACGTTGACGATAAACCGGTATTAAAAGCTCTTGTGTCCTTGGACGATCTCGGTATCTTACCAACACTATACTACGCTCACGATGGGTGCACTTGCCCAAGTGTGTGTTTAGTGTTAGTAGAATATCGTGTTTATAAATTTAAAACTTGACTATGCGTAAAATAGACTAAAAATAATAATAAAAATATAGTACGCTTAGCACACACCAACGTCTTGAATAATATCACCCGTATGAGGGCGGTACATTCGTTCTAGAAATCCTGTAAGGGATACATGGGTCTTTGATTCCTTTCAGTTAAGGCTTTTCACGTCATGATACCTACGACGACCGTGCGATTGGTCGTGAGTAGGACCAACTCAGATACTTATATGTCTATAAAACATATTGACTCCCCAACTCTACGATAATAATACCCGGGGAACACCATATGTCTCCTCCTCTTCCCTGAAACATTCGAGGAATCCAAATATTTATACACGATGTTATTCACGATACATAGGGGACGATCGAAATTCCCTTCGGGCCGTTGTAAAGGTGTTACGTGGTAACGGTCTCTTACATGTGTAGGAGAATGATGCATGAGATACCCTAACTTTCATCCGTCGATTGGATACAAAGTGATCGATACCCTACTCTTGTAACCAAGAGTTATACGTAAACAGTGTTGCTTGTCCTCATGAGTATACGAGGAGTAAATTCTCTAGATCAGGGGAACATTGTTGAAGCACCCCTCGTCTTCCTTCGACATGTTGGTACCTTCAATTGAGTTTCATTTTAATCAATTTAAATGAGCATTCGCGAAATACCATGTTACCGAGAAACCTGATTTTTTCGAGTCACGAAAATTCTTATGCTACCTAAAGAAACAAGAACAGGAGAAATCTCAAGTATGATACTGTATATATACATGTGTATTTGTACCACCTAATGTTAAGAATTAAGAACTACCCCGCATGAAGTAACACGATCAAAACTAAACTCGCATTGAAAAGGAGTAATCATGAGTCGTCCGAATATCGTAATTGGTGTCTTTTGCGCACTGAACCCACCTGGGGAAAACTAAACCATAAATCTAGTAGTCCCGATCATTCCAGATGAAGGGACTACTGAATCTTCTGAATACGTCCCTGGATATCATGTCCATCCAGAGGGGGAATTCCTTTGATAAGCACGTATTATATGCCTAAAATAAGAATAAAACTTCGACGCTACAACTAATTCTCTTCAAACTTGGAGAGTTACTTAACATATGATACGGATTATAGATATCTTGATGTACGATACCGAGTCAAACCAAACGACCAAAGTGTAAATCGGTGCTTGGTTGGATGCACCGACTAGCTGTGAAATGGCATTAATAACCTCTACTCGTATCCTAGCCATCAAAGTGCTAGGCTTACCCCGATTGATTATGGTTTTCATTCAGCCCTTCTTAAAGCTGCTGCTGTTGTTTCAAGCGGTTGCCGAGCGATGGTGGATCTATGTTACTACATTTCCCGACAGCACTTATTCCTTCCCTGTCCTATTAGGAAGCAGAACGGACCAATCCTAAGACAAAGGGTCAAGAAACTCAACGACCCTAGTCTTGACCAACTCAGGGACCGGGTCTTCTTTTATCGTTCACATTATTATGGATATGAGAATAACGGGAAAACTCAGATTCAGTGGTCAACTGTCCCTATTGGAACTAGGGTGACTATGGATTCGGGCTTTGCCCATGGTTTTATAAAACCACACGATTTTCCCAATCTAAACCAAAATAGTTTTGAGTGAGCGAACTCGACGAAACCCTTACGTTTAATCGGCGATGTAGATGGCGGAGGTGCCAAGATAGAAAGCATCCTATCTTTCAATACTCATATACGGTGCAGATCATACCAAGTCCGAGTGGGACTCGAAAAACCACGAGACCGAGACAGTCAAGTGGTGATAAACCATCTTGAAAACTGTGCCACCTCACCCATATAAGGATGAAAAGTACACAATTGGTGTAACGCCTCGTATTTCCGCACATTAATACTTTTAGGAAATACGCACCATTTAACTAAATTATTTAGTTATCCATTATTATTATTATTTTTATTTATTTATTATTATTTTTATTTATTTAACGATAAGAAAATAATAATAATAATAATAATAATAATAATAATAATAATAATATAATAATAATAAATGAAATAATACGTTTGTTTTTGAAAGTCGTGTTTGATAACGGATCTCATAAACGTTTCGGGCCACTCTAGAATGTGAAACCGAGTTGTGGGCTTAAGCCCAACCAACCAAACCCTAAACTAACTATACCCTAAAAAAACCTAATATATAAAAATATCACAACACACACACACTCACAGCCGCTCACACTGTGCCCCCTCTTCTCTCTCGCATACACACTCTCCGAAACAAGTCCGGCCGAGCTCCGACTCCTCCGACGGCTCCGGCCACACCAACTCCCCTCTCACACCACACTCCTCCCTCCTTCACATGCACAGCTCGAGCCCCCTCCTTACCCTGCTCAGTTGAACGCCGGCCACCACCATTTCAGTGGTGGCATACAGCGGCACATATACAGAGGAGAGAGAGATGTGTAGCAGAGAGAGATTGAATGGAGAGGGACGTTGTCATGCCGTTTTTCCCGGCGGCAACGAACCACAGTGGCAGCGCCGGCGTCCGGCGGCGACAACAGGAGTTTGGGGTCAGGCTTGGACTCGGAGTTGTTCAGGTCCAAAACAAATCCGGGTTGGGTCCGAGTGTGGCGGCTCAGCTTGATTCGGCTCAGGTCATGCCTCGATTTCAGTTTGTTTCAAGCTCGATTCAGTAGTCCTCGGTGCAGTGATGGCTCGGTTTCGTGTTGGGTCAACTGTTATCAACGCGTCTCAGTTTCGGTTCGGGTCAAGGATGAGGCTCCGTCAATCTCAGTCAACCGCGGTCAGCAGCAGTTCAGTTGCTTCAGTTCAGGTGGACGGCTCGGCCTTGACTCGTTATCGGTTCGCGGATTCGTCATGGTTCAGGTACGGTTTTGAATTTATTCGGTTCACTTCGAGTCTTGTTCAGTTTTGTTTCGAGTCTCACACGGTCTCGGTTCGGATTAATCCGACGGTCCAGGTCACTCGGACAGTTCGTGTGTCGGACTAGTGTCAGGTCAAAGTCAGTCAACTCCAGTCAAACTGAGGTTAAACTCAGCAGACACACGACTCGGTATACTTTAACTCTGTAAATCTTATTTCGTCATTTTACGCTATATGTTTCATATAAATCGAGCCCGAACTGACAAAATATTATTGTAATTACTTACTAAAACGCACATGAGTTAACACTTGACAAATTACATTTTGCGCTCTTGACAAAAATATATTTTTAGACATCATATATAGTGTTAATAGATTGTTGCATTGGATCTTTTACAAACGACAACTTCGCAAGAGATGTATAAGTATATATATATATAGAGAGAGATGTTGTTTTGTAATAATTATTGAATTTTGATATTTATAACGACAATTCGTATTATCGGGATCGTCCAAAAAACTGAGGAGACTCTGCCCAATTTTCGTTAAATATATATATATACACACACACACAGACATACATATATCTACTATATAGTCAAAACGCTAATGAATATGCATCGAGACTCGAAGGAAGTTTATATAATAACTATAAACGGATAGTTTATTTTGATAACTCATATATCATTCTCCTCTCCATGCGAGGTGACCTCGCTATTCCATCTTTCGACTGTCGAATCTCCGCGAAATTTGCCAAGGGAAGCTTTGCTAATAGGTGAGCATACTCGACCCCTTTTTACATTTAAACGCGTTTTGGGTGCAACAGGTAACAATTAAGAAAATTCATATTACTTCGTCTCTAACTTGTACACACATGCTATTGTCGCGTTTATGCTAGTTATACGTGTTAGTTTCAAATTGAATGTCCATGCTATTTCATTATGCCTAAGCTATTATGCATGCTAGTTGAAGATTTGAATTAAATACTAAATGTTATACACAAGTCGCTTATGTATGCTCGTTTTCTTTGATTATAAAATGCCATGTGACTTGAGACAACTTTATACATATACATAATTTCAAACTTGTATGCTCGCTAGTGATTTTGTACTGGTCCGTGCTTTTATTACATGTTGCAGGATTGCGATCGATGAATCTAGTAGGATTTGCCTAGAAACGCACTTAAAATTTTAATATTCATTGTATTGTAAAATTATTTCCAAACTTATTGTATCTTGTTTCCAATTCTTGTACTAAATTTATATCAATGAAATGAAAGTTATTTTTGAATAATTGTTGTAATTGATGAAAGCTTGTTATACGTTATTTCTATAAATACAAAATCGGTAATTGCTTAAACACTCGACACAAATAGCGTTATGAAGCTTCTAGCAATCTCGTTTTCGTCTCACTCCGATGTTTCCGCCATCGGTTGGGGTGTGACAGATTGGTATCAGAGCCATAACTATAGGGAATTAGGTAGAATTGCCATGTTCGACCTAGTCTATAGTTTAAGTCCCAAACTTTGACCATTCTTGATTCTTGCTAACATGTTAATTCTTCTTACTTTGCTTCTATCTCTTCTTTTGTCTAAATTATACAAAGTGCTTTTCCTGTTACATTATACGCAATACATATTTGAAGATACTCTTATCTCGCAAACGAAATGACTCATCAAATAGGGGTGATTCCCGCCATTGGTGACGAATTTCAATCCACCTTACGTGTACTTTGCATGAATTTCACCATCAAGTCAGGAGTGATATCCATACCTTACGTGAAGTTCCATTTCATAATCTAGTGGATCTTTATCGACGACTCGGGATTATATCTTGTTTCGTTCAATAAACCATAATTTGGGGACGAAATTGTCAAGCTAGGATTGACATCCAAACCTTGATGACTGGTCCCATTCTTCAACTTCCAATCTCCCAAAGTTTCGTATTTTCGGTCAAACTAGGGACATGTATTAACTGGAAGGGTAAATATCGGTAATCGCCTGTCGACGAGAGTATTTCACCTATTAGGCCAAAGCATGTCTCCCTAATTCGAAAGGACTTACGATTTACTTTGGAATAGTCGAAGCTTCTAAACCCGAAGCACTTCAATACTTATCAAGCCTCTCTTTTATATTAACTTAACCTTTATGCGATTTAATACTTGTTACCTAATCATCGTTTTTACACGATAAAATTAATACATGCATACTGATACGTTATACTTGATTTGGGATTACTGGACATTCTTTATGTGATAAACTGGTCATTAGCTTCGGATGAAGCCACACCTTGACATATGTAGTGCTTGTGAAGCACTATAGGAGTAGCACACCGCCACATGGGTTTGTGGTAATGTCAAGTCATTCATTTATACATTATGGATCTTTTCATAGCAACAAAATGATGACATGTGCTATGATTAGATGACGCTTATACATTACGGATCTTTTCATAGCAACGAAATGATGACATGTGCTATGATTAGATGACGCTTATACGTTACGGATCTTTTCATAGCAACAAAAATGACGACATGTGCTATGATTAGATGACGCTTGCGTTGAACGTTGGGTTGAAAATTTGTCATTAACTTTGATCAAGCCGCACCTTAACATATATAGCGCTTGTGTAGCGCTGTAGGAGTAATGCCCGCCGCATGGACTTGCGGTTATGTTAAGCCAAACATACATACTTGCGGACACGATGGTTTGACCAGTGAGATCACATGCCAGTAATGCGTTAATCTAGTTAACTAAATATCACATGTAGACTAATCAAAGATCTTAATCATACTCATACTTATAACCTCTCTCATACTTAAATACCAATCATGCTTACATACTTAAATCCCAATACTCTATCATTCTCACTCGTAGTACGCTAATAAACCCTGATCGTGACACGGAACGTAATATGGCGTCGATTAGCGAAACAGATGTAATATGGTGTGAGCATGGTGGATGTGCCGCTGGTACTTCCTATATATAAGTGTTAATACCATATTACTAAGGTTTCGTAAAACGTGCCATGAGAAATTCGGTGTTTCACTGCTATGCTTTAATGCAAACTTCAATCACTCGCCACTTATTTTCTCGATTGTACCCATACCTACTACGAAATGCCCAATTATTCTAAAGTCTTCCTCTTGAAGAAATTTCGGGACGAAATTTTATAAAGTAATGGAGACTGTAACACCTCGTATTTTCGTACATTAATACTTTTAGGAAATACGCACCGTTTCACTAAATTTATTTAGTTATCCATTATATTATTATTATTATTATTATTATTATTTATTATTATTATTTTTATTTATATAACGATAAGAAAAATAATAATAATAATAATAATAATAATAATAATAATAATAATAATAAATGAAATAATACGTTTGTTTTTGAAATTCGTGTTTGATAACGGATCTCATAAACGTTTCGGGCCACTCTAGAATGCGAAACCGAGTTGTGGGCTTAAGCCCAACCAACCAAACCCTAAACTAACTATACCCTAAAAAACCTAATATATAAAAACATCACAACACACACACTCACAGCCGCTCACACTGTGCCCCCTTTCCTCTCTCGCATACACACTCGCCGGAACAAGTCCGCCGAGCTCCGACTCCTCCAACGGCTCCGGCCACACCCACTCCCCTCTCACACCACACTCCTCCCTCCTTCACACGCACAGCTTGAGCCCCCCTCCTTACCCTGCTCAGTTGAACACCGGCCACCACCATTTCAGTGCTGGCATACGGCGGCACATATAAAGAGGAGAGAGAGATGTGTAGCTGAGAGAGAGATTGAATGGGAGAGGGACGACGTCATGCCGTTTTTCCCGGCGGCAACGAACCACAGTGGCAGCGCCGGCGTCTCCGGCGGCGGCAACAGGAGTTGGGGGTCAGGCTTGGGCTCGGAGTTGTTCAGGTCCAAAACAGATCCGGGTTGGGTCCGAGTGTGGCGGCTCAGCTTGATTCGGCTCAGGTCATGCCTCGATTTCAGTTAGTTTTAAGCTCGATTAAGTAGTCCTCGGTGCAGTGATGGCTCGGTTTCGTGTCGGGTCAACTGTTATCAACGCGTCTCAGTTTCGGTTCGGGTCAAGGATGATGCTCGGTCAATCTCAGTCAACTGCGGTCAGCAGCAGTTCGGTTGCTTCGGTTCAGGTGGACGGCTCGGCCATGACTCGTTATCGGTTCGCAGATTCGTCATGGTTCAAGTACGGGTTTGAATTTATTCGGTTCACTTCGAGTCTTGTTCAGTTTTGTTTCGAGTCTCACATGGTCTCGGTTTGGATTAATCCGACGGTTCAGGTCACTCGGACAGTTTCCGTGTGTCGGGACTAGTGTCAGGTCAAAGTTAGTCAACTCTAGTCAAACTGAGGTTAAACTCAGCAGACACGCGACTCGGTATACTTTAACTACGTAAATCTTATTTTGTCATTTATACGCAATATGTTTCATATAAATCGAGCCCGAACCGACAAAATCTTATTGTAATTACTTACTAAAACGCATATGAGTTAACACTTGACAAATTACATTTTACGCTCTTGACAAAAATATATTTTTAGACATCATATATAGTGTTAATAGATTATTGTGTTGGATCTTTTACAAATGACAACTTCGCAAGAGATGTATAAGTATATATATATATATATATATAAGATGTTGTTTTGTAATAATTATTGAATTTTGATATTTATAACGACAATTCGTATTATCGGGATCGTCCAAAAAACTGAGGAGACTCTGCCCAATTTTCGTTAAATATATATATATATATATATATACACATATATCTACTATATAGTCAAAACGCTAATGAATATGCATCGAGACTCGAAGGAAGTTTATATAATAACTATAAACGGATAGTTTATTTTGATAACTCATATATCATTCTCCTATCCATGCGAGGTGACCTCGCTATTCCATCTTTCGACTGTCGAATCTCCGCGAAATTTGCCAAGGGAAGTTTCGCTAATAGGTGAGCATACTCGACCCCTTTTTACATTTAAATGCGTTTTGGGGTGCAACATGTAACAATTAAGAAAATTCATATTACTTTGTATCTAACTTGTACACACATGCTATTGTCGCGTTTATGCTAGTTATAAGTGTTACTTTCAAATTGAATGTCCATGCTATTTCATTATGCCTAAGCTATTATGCATGCTAGTTGAGGATTTGAATTAAATACTAAATGTTATACACAAGTCGCTTATGTATGCTGTTTTATTTTATTATAAAATGCCATGTGACTTGAGACAACTTTATACATATACATAAATTCAAACTTGCATGCTCGCCAGTGCTTTGTACTGATCCATGCTTTTATTACATGTTGCTGTTGGAACTTTTGAGATCGTCGATACTTGATTAAACTAGTTTTGGATAAGTTTTTGGTTAGTTTATGATGTTTCTAGAATGTTCCCAGAACTATATATATGTGCTTAATGAAAAACCCTAGCTCTAAGGTTCTTGGACTAGTGATTTTGGTGATTTCTTGTGTTATGATTCTTGTGAGTATTCTTATGCTTAATCCGTGTATCCAGGTTCTTAAATCGTTATTACCATTTGGGATTCAATATACAACACTTGTATCTTCATCCAAAACAAGAATCTTCATCTTCTTCTTTGAGCTTTCTTAACTTTAAACATTCAAACACCTAATCTATAGGTGTTTGTATGTGAACAATCAAACCACTGTGATCTGTAATTGTGATTTGGGACTCACAATTTGGTATCAGAGCCTTTGTGCTCTTGATTGTTTGATTTTTGTTGAGATTTTTCAAGTTTTGAAGATTTTTCAAGTTTTGAAGATTATTCAAAGTTTTTATCAAAGTTTCAAGGTTTTTCAAATTTTTGGGCTTAAAATGAGTTGATTTGGTGTGATAAATTCTTGGGTTGTTTTTAATCAGTGTTTAGACAAACATTTGAGTCATTTTGGTACAAAAATCATGGATTTTGAGTCATTTTTGGGTGATTACAGGGTTTTTGTTCATGCTTAAACCCTGCTGGGCGTAATTATCTTGAAGCCAGCGTAGATATATTTGAACATAGCGTAGATGATCTTGAATCTGGCGTAAATCTGGTTGAAGTCTGCGTAATTAATTTGTTAATCGCGTAATTGACAATTACGCTGGATATACATCAGCAAAATTGTTAACTTTCAGCGATATAGTGTCAGCATATTTAATTGGAAGGCGACTTCGAAGACCATAATAAGGATCCTCAGCGACCTTATTACGGTGATCAACGAACTTAACAAAGTTATTGTTTGTGTTGTGTTTGACAGCATAATTAGCATCTTCGCCGGACCAGTTCTCAGAGTTATCCGTGCAATTGTTCAGCGTCCTTGTCAACGTATTTAGCATTGCTAGCGTATTTAGCATCTGATCAAGTCTTAAAATGTCTCTAAGTCAACTAAACATAGTTGCTCAAGCCGAACTGGAAACTGGAACTGCAACTAGACCTCCTAAGTTGAAAGGATCCGAAGATTTTAGTAGTTGGAAAACCCGCATCAAGGCGTTCTTCGAGTACACTGACTATACTCAATGGACGTCGGTCACCGTTGGACCACATGTTCCAGTAATCATAGAAGACGACGTTTGTGTTGTAAATGAAGATCCAACTACTTTCACTGAAGAAGATAGAGCTTTGATTCAGCGTGATCGTCGTGCTCATGCTGCTCTACCTACGGCACTGAACAAGGATGACAACAATCTGTTCGAAGAATACACCTTAACTCATGAACTCTGGTTGGCCCTCATTGAACACTACGAAGGAAACCACGAATTGATGGACAACAAAAGAGATATGGTGCAAAAGGAATATGATATGTTTAGAAGTGTCCAAGGAGAAAGTCTGTCTGACCATATCAGTCGCTACTTAAATGTTTTAACCAAGATGAAGAAAGTTGGAAATCCAGTTGCCAACTATGCCTCAATGAAGAAACTTTTGGACTCTCTTCCAAAAGAATGGAGTCTGCAATGCATGATGATCAAGAGAAGCTTTCTATGCAGCACCACACCCGTCACTCTGTCTGATCTAATTAACACTCTGAAAGGTTTTGAAATGGATGTCATCAAAAGAGAAATGAATCAAACTGGACAAAAATCTCCACAGTCCGCTGCTGTCATCATGCCCAAGAACATGGCTTTTCTTGCACCAACAAGCTCAGGAGGTTCAAGCTCTCAAAGTGCTCAGCATCCTACAACAATGCTTCCGCAAACTCTGCTACATCTTCACAATCTAATATGAAATCCTCTGTGGTGGCTGATGCTCAAGCAATCAAAATATCAACCGAACATGTTGCTTTGTTCAATACCTTCATAAGCAGCTATGAAGCTCTTATGTCCGGAGAAATGAAGCGAGATTACCTCACTGCTGAAGATATTTACCAGGTGGATCCAGATGACATGGAAGAGATGGACTTGAAATGGCAAATGGCTATGATCACTCTTAGCTTAAAAAAGTTTCAGGATAAAACAGGGAAAAGATTATCTCTCAGTAAAGCTGGTTTAGACAAATCAAAGCTACGTTGTTACAACTGAAGATCTTGGTCACCTCAAGAGAGATTGTCCTCTGCTGAAGAAGGGAAATAATTGCTCCTGTCTGAAGGCCAATTGCTATAGAAGGAAACTCAAATGCTGCTGATAACACTCCAAAAGCTCTAGTGGTGGAAGATTATGATTGGGCAGACGAGATAGCTGAGACAAAAGAAGAAGTCAACAAAGCTTTGATAGCTAAAATCTCGAAAGAACCAAAAACAACAGTTCAGGTCTCCTCAACCAAGATAACAACAGAATCAGCAGCTGTGCTTCCGAAATGTGTTCAACACAAAATTGCCGATATACCAAAAGAAAGCTATGTTGACAAGGGTCTGAAGAGCATTGCAAATTCATCAAATGATGAAGTTAAAAAGGAAACTCCAAAGGTTGGCAAAGGAGAAAAGAAGCTAGATGGTGAGGCGTCTGTCGCTGCAATGAAGGTTGAGTCGGCAAAAGAAAAGGAGGATAAGGAACTGGTAAATAACATCCCATACGAGTTCAAAGCAAAACGGTGTTTGAAACCGTGTATGAACGTCGTGGCTCACTACAAATCAATCAACTGTGACCTTATCAGAGAAAAAGAAAAAGTTTTACGAGTAAATAAAGAAATGAAACTGAACGAAGCTGCATATCAGAGAAAGTTGAACTCAACTTTAACTGAAATGCAGTCTTTAAAGGAGTTGCTTTTTAAAAAGGATTTCATTATTAATGATCAAGCTAAACGTTTAGAAAATTTTGAAATCAAGAACACTAAATTGCAACTCACCATTGATAAATGTAACGTAAGTAAAAAGGCACTGGTTGATATTGAAAATAGCCAACGACCAACATACGTGAAAGTTGGCATTGGGTACAAAGATAAGCTTGGAAATGAAAGAAAAATATTTCCTCCTCCCCATAGGAAAAACTATGTACCAATACCAACTCCTCATCCTGAAAATGATTTAATTGATAAAACTGACTTAATTGCTCAAAGTGTCGATTACTTGAATGATAAAAATACTAATTTTTCTATGAGTAATGCAGATGCCAATGAGCGTAAAGGAGATGTGTGCGATGAGGATGATGAAGGCACAAAAATAGGGATAGGATATTCAGGCTACAGTTATACTACGGTTAACTGGTTTTCCTGGAATTGTGGAAAAACAAAAGACAAATCTATTCGGGATGAATGTAATAATTTAACTAGGATGGATGACTGTATTCAACCTAGTTTAAATATTCGGGATGACTGTAATAGGCGTATGCCTAAACCTTTGACCCAAAGCCACGAATGTAGGGTTGAATGCATGGACTTGAATTCTGTCTTTTGTGATGAAAATGTTACCCGTAAATCACCTATTTTTGTTCCAGAATTGAAGAACAACAGATTCGGAAAATTCCTTACTAAGGAAATTCCCGAGTTTGTTCCATCATGTGCAGGTGTATCGAAAGATCATCAAGACTCAAGTCAAGAATGTAGCAGTGAAGTAGATTCAAGTGATGATCAAGATCAGATGACTCTAGTTTAAATCAAGAATCATATCATCAGAATACAAGTCAGAAGATGAATGCATTGAAGATGAGAGTCGGATATACAAGAAAATGAAGAAAATGATTAAATCAAGCACCGACAAAACAAGCAAAGATCCTTGCAACTCAAGAAACTCATCACATACATCATCTTCAAACGCCTCATCCTCAAAACGAAAGAAACAACGTTGCATGAAATGTTTTCGTTGTGGTCATTTAGGACATACAGCGAAGCATTGCAAAAACAAGAATTTTCCTGAACCAAAAACAAATTTTGTCAAAAACTTCACAGAGCAATTTGATAGTCTTAAAAAATCAGTAAAGAATTTAGTTAATTCATCTTGTTTTTGGAAAATAAAAGAAGATCTAAATATTCAAAATCACGATAGATTAAAATTGAAGCAAGTTTGGGTTTCGATATCTAACTAACTTGTATATATTTTTGTTTGTTGTTGTATTATAGAATAAATTACAAAAATGGCTCCGAATGCTCATGGAGTACATTTGGCACGTGGACAGCGGATGCTCAAGGCATATGACGGGATTAAAGGAGCTGTTAAAGAATTTTCGATTCATCGATGGTGACTCCGTATCATTTGCAGGAGATGAAAAGTGTGGAAAAATTGTCGGAATAGGGGATGTTGTGTCAGAGGCTCTTACTTTGGAAAACGTGAACTATGTTCCAGAGTTGTGTTACAATCTTATGAGTGTATCATAAGTCTGTGACAAAGGAATTTCAGTTCTTTTTAATGACGTGGAATGTCTCTTTCTCAAGCCAGAATACACAGACCGCCGAAATGATCATGCTAACTGCTCCTCGTCAAAACAACACCTACGTGCTCAATATGAAGAATGCCAAAACAAATGAGAAAATGACTTGCTTAATTTCTAAGGCCTCAGAATTAGAATCACTGCTTTGGCACAGGCGCCTAGGGCATGTAAATTTTAAAAATATGAACAAACTTTCAAAATTAAATCTCGTAAGAGGTTTACCTTTAAAAGAATTTCCTTTTTCTGAAAAATGTATCGCATGTGCCCAAGGCAAGCAACACAAAAGGCCACACAAATCCAAAGCAGTGAATACTATCACGGCACCATTGCAATTGCTGCACATGGATCTTTTTGGATCTATCAGTGTTAAAAGTTTTGCTAAATGATCTTATTGTTTGGTGATCACATATGAATTTTCTCGCTTCTCATGGGTTTATTCTCTTGAAGCAAAGAGTGAAACGACATCAATTATTCAGACTTTTATCCCTATGATCGAGAACATCATCAAACTGAAGGTCAAATCAATTAGAAGCGATAACGGATCAGAATTCAAGAATCATTCTGTCATCTCATTCTGTAAGCAAAAGGGATTAGGCTTCAGTACAGTGCAACTAGAACTCCTCAGCAAAACGGTGTAGCAGAATGCAAGAATAGAACACTCATTGAAGCAGCCAGAACCATGCTGGTAGACTCAAAGCTGCCAATTATCTTCTGGGCAGAGGCAATCAACACAGCATGCTATGTCTTGAATCGAGTTCTCATTGTCAAACCTCATGGAAAAACACATATGATCTTCTTTTCAAGAGAAAGCCTCTGATAGATTTCTTTAGACCGTTTGGTTGCTCGTGTACACTCCTCAACACTGAAGACAATCTTATCAAGTTCGAAGCAGTTGGTGATGTGTGATATTTCATGGGTTATTCATCTACTCATAAGGCGTATCGTGTCTACAACAAACGAACCAAAATGGTGGTTGAGTCTTACTACGTGGATTTTCAAGAAGGGAATTACACTAACACTGGGAACTCTCCTGATTGGTTCTATGGTGCAGGAATCATCTTCAACACCTTTGACATTCTAGAACCTATTACCAACCTGCAGAAACCACTCCTGTGGAGCCACTGTTTGATTAATCAGATATTGGTTTCACTCCTTTTACCACTCATTTCACTCCTTTTACCACTCGTTTCACTCCCTTCTATGCTGATCCTATTCTTCCCGTGGAAGAAACAAATGGTGACACTTCAGGTGAGAATGCATCTGCAAACGATGCCTCTTCTTCACATACGAACGTGAATGACCAACTCAGGAAGATGGACTACCAATCATATACGTCGATGAACACTTCACAAATCTGCCAAAGCAAATTGAAACCCACATCAATGAAGGATACAAGACAAATCGGAATCATCACTTGAGAATGTTATTGGTCAAGTGGAATATGGTGTATGAACTCGTGGCCAAACTTATGTCATTAACAAAGGATTGTATGCCGCCTTCCTATCGCAATCAGTGCCACACGACATAGAAGAAGCAATTCAAGACTATAGCTGGGTGCAAGCGATGAGGAAGAATTATCTCAGTTCTGGAAACTTAAAGTGTGGGAACTAGTTAATCTACCTGAAGGGAAGTTTCCAATTGGAACAAATTGGGTATTTCATAACAAGATGGATGACTGTGGGGTGGTTACTAAGAACAAGGCAAGATTGGTTGTCCAGGGTTTGCGACAAGAAGAAGGGATTGATTACGAAGAGGTTTTTGCACCTGTTGCACGTTTGGAAGCTATCAGAATATTCTTGGCATATGCATCATACAAGAACTTCAAGGTATTTCAAATGGGCGTGAAAAGCCTTTCTGTACGGAGATATCAAGGAAGAAGTGTATGTCTGTCAGCCTCTTGGCTTCGAAGATCCACACTTTCCCAAACGATACTACAAGCTAGACAAAGCTCTCTATGGTCTTCACCAAGCTCCTCGAGCATGGTATGAGACTTTGTCAACCTATCTTCTGGAATGTGGCTACACTAGAGGCAAAATTGACATGGCTCTCTTCACAAAAAGGATAGGAGACAATGTGATGCTGGTTCAAATCTATGTAGACAATATCATTTTTGGGTCAACCGATGAAGCGTTATGCAAGGAGTTCGAAAAGGTTATGAAAGCAAAGTTCGAAATGAGTATGATGGGCGAACTCACCTTTTTCTTAGGATTGGAAGTGAAACAGAGAGAGGACGGGATTTAATTCATCAAGCTAAATATATCAGACATATACTTGCCAAGTACAACTTGACTGACTGCAAGACTGCAAGTACTCCGTTCACACCTCAAACCGAACTTACTCTCGATCCTCAAGGAAAGCCGGTGAATAAGTCCTTCTAACGCTCAATGATAGGCTCTTTGATGTACTTAACAGCAAGTAGGCCAGATATTATGTGGTCAGTCTGCATCTGTGCACGCTTTCAGACAAATCCCAAAGAATCACATGAGATAGCTGTTAAAAGAATCTTCCTCTATCTGAAAGGAACGCCCAAGCTTGGGCTTTGGTATCCTAAAGATAGTAATTTTGATTTAATTGCTTATTCTGATAGTGATCATGCAGGTTGCAAGGTTGATCGGAAATCTGTCTTAGGTAGTTGCCAATTCCTAGGAAATCGTCTGATATCGTGGCAAAGCAAGAAGCAGACAACAGTGTCCACCTCTACTGCTCAAGCTGAATACACGGCTTCTTATAGTTGCTGCTCACAAGTCCTTTGGATACAAAATCAGTTGTTGGATTATGGAATCAACCTCATGAAGACTCCTATATTCATCGACAACGAGGCGTGTCTGGGAATTGTGAAGAATCCTATCCATCACTCGAGAACTAAACACATCGAGATTCGTTATCACGTGATTCGAGATGCGTACGAAAAGGGTTACATCAAGTGGTGCCAGTGGATACCACGCAATAGAAAGCCGAATCTTCACAAAAGCCTTTGATAAAACCCGTTTCAACCAGTTGGTAACCTGGTTGGAAATGGTTAATTTCCTTGAGTGGAAATGAACTTTGCTGGCATGACCAATTGTATATACTCTATCTTTTGATTAAAAAAAAACGCTTTTTCAAATAAAAGAGTATCGTAAAATTGTGCCCAACAAAAGGATTTTCTGCATATTAAATTTCTTTTTCAAGCACTGGGTGCCCGAAAATAAAATTTTAATGGGGGAAGATTTTCCAGAAAATCAAATGAAAATTAAATAAATATGTTTGATCTCATGTTTGACACTTGCTTTACGAAATGATAGAAAATGCTAACACGTTTACTGGTCTTTGAAACAGAAAAAGCAAAATCAAGTCGCTATGCAAAGAAGATCGGGGTACCAAGCAACGACGTGTCAGTAGATTTAGCAATATTCTCGAGTAAACTGCGATTAGGCGTCAATTATAAAGATTAAACAAGAATTCTGGATACCCACAATACTGTGCTTCCTGTGGGTAACACATTGCGGCATATGGCTTAATGGTCTTAAATCTTGCGTTGATAGATTGCCAAAGTCTAAGATTTCGGGTCTTTATATTGTTTGTTGTTCGGGGATATCATGATCGCTCTTCTGTTGCATCAAGAAATCTGCAGACCTAGACACGATTATGATATCTTATCTAAAAATAGGCCAAGAGGCCAAAAACCCTAAAAAATATTGAAAACGCTCAAATTAAACGAGCAAATCAAAAGAAATCGTACCACAATGAGGTATCTGCCTAACCCTAGTCAGGACTGCAACTGGTCTCTTTGACTGCGTGAAAGTGCATACCTGTTCACCATTACGTTGACCTTGTATTTTTCAAACGAATGAACTCGATATACTCACCTGTTATGATAAATCTTTGCGCATACCTTGATCGCGGGTGTATGTCCTGATGTGGGACTCACGGGCATAGTATTCTACTCATCTGGCTGGAGTGGGGGCCATTGCAATTTTTTGTCAATATTACCACAACATGATAAAACGAAAACCAAAAGCATGTTGAAAGAAGGATGCATGGATTTAAGTGGACAAACATACTGACAGTTTTTGTTGTGCCTCGATCATTCAAAATTGTAAAAATCTGACTGACAAAGTGTTAACAGTATGTTCTTTTGCAGGAATGTCACGGAGTGTCAAACAAAGCTTCCCATTGTTCTCAGGGTCCAAATTGGCAAAATTTTCACTGTTTAATTTCATCTTTCCTAAAAGGGGCACAATTTTCGAGAAAGTTTAAGATTTTCAAGCGTATTTGTTTTGAGTTTCTTAATCTAGAAGAATACATTGAAAATTTTCAAACGCGGCGCAATTATCTTATCAGCGTAATTAATAATTACGCTGGTAGATATTTTTTGTATATAAACTCATCTTTTTTCACCGTCTCCATGTTTAAACTCTCTCTCAATACCAAGAAACTCACATTCTAATGAATAAAAAATCAGTTCTTCTTTCTCAACGATTCAACATACATTTCGGTACGATTATATGCTAGTTGTGTGTTAAATCGTGTCATCATTCACAAGAAGTTTCGCTTTATCTAAACAGGGAATCTATGTGCGTTTGAAGGATTTTGGTTGTTGGGTTTTTGAAGGGTTTATGAAGAACTTTTGAATGTAGCGAAATTAACTTGAGTATAGTGTAATTAATATGATTTCAGCGATTTTGTCCAAAGACCGGAGACTAGCGAAGTTAAGTCTTGAACGCGAGTTCAAGCAAACGGCAAAATTGATTAATTACGCCGGTGGTACAACGTAGATAAGCTTCTACGCTGATCAAGAACCCAACGAACAAAGAATTTACTACACTAATATCTTCCATCATAAATAATTAGCGAATTTTATATTGTCCCAACGCAGATACCAGCGTTTTTATTTATAATTTGTTTTCAATTTTTTTGTTTTGTTTTGTGTAAATAATTCTAACACTTAACATATATCTATATTTCTCGGATCTCACTTGGCTCGTCTTCATGGTTACAGAAATGGTGAAAGAAGTGTTCTGGGATCCAATCATGAAACATAACCAGCCCGTGGCACTTGATGATACCATAAAGGATTTTGAAGATGTGATGGATTGGTTATCCCAAAGCAAGATCAGCAATGCAGTTCAGGCAAATCCTGACATCTACACTGTACACATTGAGGAATTCTGGAAGTCTGCAAAAGTCTCATCTGTTAATCAAGTCAGACGAATTACCTCACAGTTCGAAACAAGAAAATCATCATAATTGAAGCAAGAAGTCAAAAAGTTCTGTGTCTTGGTGACTCCTCAGGAGATCCTCTAAGGTTAAGTAAAGACGACATTCTCGATGGTTTTCGAGGAATGGGTTATCAGGGAGACTTCAGAGGAAAGAATGAGATAAAGAGTAATGGGCTAACAAGAGACTGGAGATACATCCTGCACACATTTGCAGTGAGTATTGCTCATCGAAAAGGAGGATATGATGGTTTAAATCTTGAATGGTCAGCAACAATGCTCAATCTATGTACAAACCAACCTTTCAATATCTCAGGTCTGATCTTTTGTTGCATGGTTGACAACGTCAACAAAGGTCCATGGGCAATGTATCCCCGATTCGTACAACTACTGATAAATGATAATCACAAAGATATGCCACATGATGGGTACCGATACATGTTTTGATTGCCAAAAGGAAGGCAATTTACGGAACTAAAGACTGAGCAATGGGTGATGCTTCACAATCACATGTATAGAGCCGAAAGACTCCCTGTGGTGCAAGCCGCCTTCAATAAATGCAAAGAAGAAGTAAGAATGGCGAGAGAATGACAAGAAAAACAAGCCGCCGATGAAGAAGTCGAAATTGAAGAAGAAGAAGCTTCATTGGTCCGAAAAAGGAAAAACAAAGGAAAGAAGAAAGCTGAAGAAGAACCTTCCAAAAAGAAGAGTAAGAAAGACACTTCGGGTAGTGAGCGTTTGATGGAAGATAGCATTAGAGCTGGAATGTCTCAAGAAGAGATAGAACAAATGCAAACTATTCATGCAGTAAGGGAAGCAGAAAAGCGTGAACGACGATTAAAGAGAAGAGAAAGATGAACTGAAACTCCGGTGGTAGTGACTGAAGAACAAGAAAATTTAGATCGTTTTGTTGAGAGTTTAATTAGTGATCCACCTGAGACCGGTCCAAGCAAGTCACCTGTGCAAAAGAAACGATAGGCTGATGAAGGATCTTCAAAAGATGTATCACCAAAACCCAGCAAACCAACTTCTGCTACTCTACCACGAGTTCAGTCAAGGCCATGTCCTTTCCAGGATCTTTTCGATCGTCTCTCAAAAGACATTTGAAAGTTTCCAGCTAAAGAAATTTTCTTACTAAAGAATCAAGTGAACGACACAAATATGCTTCGTGAAAAGCTAAAGACAACGTAAAAAGAACAAGGAACTGAGTTTGTATGTTTCAAAGCAAACCGACTTTATCAGATTTCAACAACAGGGCTTGGAAAAGCTGCACGAACTAGTTCAAGATTCATACAAAGCAGCCAATCGAAAACCGAAATATTCAAATGATGAAATTTAGACTTTGATAGCTTCAGAGAAAGAGAAGAAAAACGCAAGACAGAGCTTGCAGAAAAGAAAAAGAAACGTCTTGACTTTGCAGTGGAAGTGACTCCCGGAGAAGATAGTGATGGAGAAGAGGTTGTCAGGCTTGAGATGCCTGAAAAGTTTTTAGAATGGGGGCTGGAAGATGAAGTTGTCTATGAGTCTTATGGAGGGGATGAGTTTGCACCTCAACATCCTGAATGGTTTAAGAAAGAAAGAGCTAAGTTACCATACTTTTACCAAGTTATCACCATAGAGAAAACGGAGGTAACAGATCGAATCATCAGCTGGAAGTACGACAATCTAACAGGGTGGTTTATTGTCAAGCGTCGAGGAGGGGTGAACCAGTATTTCCACAACAGAAATGCTATGCAAAGCTTACCCACATGGGATATCAGAGAACTGAGCAAGCACGACATGATCAATCCCACCAACAGCAGCATCGGTGGAGATTTCAAAGATTAATATTGAGAGAGTGCGCTCATGGATTCACCATTTTCAAGCCTCAACGCCCATGCCGTAGAATATCAAAGACCACCAAAGACCCTCTCACCAGAAAAGGTAGAATTACTTGGGTTATAAATCCAGCAGATGTGGTCACCAGGGTTAAACTTCCTCCAGAACAACCCTCATGCTCAAAGACTTCAAGATCTATGATGGCCAAACAGGTGAGGCCGTGATTCAATCCAACTCAAACGAAGACATAAGAATACTGGATCCCATGGAAGTGTTCATGTTCTGTCTGTCTGACTTGAACGTTCTCTATGGAAACAAAATTCACGTTGGGGAAGGTAATGTATTCTTGGAGGAGGGAATGCTGTTTCAAAGAGCAGTGGAGCGTGCCAGAGAAAAAAAGATTGAAATGATGGAAATTCTAAGCCGAATCGAAAAATTAAGTCAAGAGAAGAATGCTGAGAAAGCTGCAGAGACACAACCATCATCATCTCTTCCTCAAAACCTTCCACCAGAATCTGATCCTCAAGTCATTGTTCCACCACCTCCGACTTCATCCACATATGAAGTCACTGTGGAGGCCCAACCAGAATCAAGTGAAGCTGTTTTAAACCAACCACCAACTATGGAAATTCCACCTGAACAGTCCTCTGAACAAGCTGCAACAAATCTAGAACCGAAAGCTCATGAATGAAGAACATTCAAGTATGCAACGATCTAGGGGGTATTGTTGGAGCTTTTGAGATCGTCGATACTTGATTAAACTAGTTTTGGATAAGTTTTTGGTTAGTTTATGATGTTTCTAGAATGTTCAGGGACTAAAATGTAATAAGTGAATCTTTTGTACTATCGACGTAATTAACATGCTGGCGTAATATGTGCTTAATGAAAAACCCTAGCTCCAAGGTTCTTGGAATAGTGATTTTGGTGATTTCTTGTGTTGTGATTCTTGTGAGTATTCTTGTGCTTAATCCGTGTATCCACGTTCTTAAATCGTTATTACCATTTGGGATTCAATATACATCACTTGTATCTTCATCCAAAACAAGAATCTTCATCTTCTTCTTTGAGCTTTATTAACTTTAAACACTCAAACACCTAATCTATAGGTGTTTGTATGTGAACAATCAAACCACTGTGATCCGTAATTCTGATTTGGGACTCATAGTTGCAGGATTGCGATCGACGAATCTAGTAGGATTTGCCTAGAAACGCACGTAAAATTTTAATATTCATTGTATTGTAAAATTATTCCAAACTTATTGTATCTTGTTTCCAATTCTTGTACTAAATTTATATCGATGAAATGAAAGTTATTATTTGAATAATTGTTGTAATTGATGAAAGCTTGTTATACGTTATTTCTAGAAATGCAAAATCGGTAATTATTAAACACTCGACACAAATGGCGTTATGAAGCTTCTAGCAATCTCGTTTTCGTCTCACTCCGATGTTTTCGCCATCGGTTGGGGTGTGACAATTGGTACCCCCTTAAACGAAAACATTTATTTCATTAACATAACTATAAGGTACAAACGTTGGAGATTTAAACGATATTTATCAGACTAAATACCAACTGGTTCACAAAAGTTCACTAGAATGGGAAATGATTACTTCTCGTTGTTTCCATTAACGTTATCCTTTTGAAACATTAGTAGAGCGTGGCTATGTTCCAACCCTGCGAGGGATACTCTGTTGATGGGGAATCTTGATTCGATGACTTGTTACTTAGTCATCTTTTACAGAATTACCTGCACGTCTACGGTCAATTTTGATTCCATAATTAAGAGCATCATGGTGACACTTGTGATTGTTAGACACTCATCATGCCTTAAATATTTCTACATGATATAGTAGCGTTCTAAACGTGGTGTTACTTGAATTAAAACTGCATTGGGTACACACTCTATCATTCCCGGTATATGGGAATTTTGTACGATTATCTCCCGGAGAATCACATCGATGTTATTGAAGTTAATAAACCGTTGTATAACAGCTAAAGCCAAGCTCCCGAAACTTAACACAAACTGGAATTATTATTGTGGATATTTCATATCCTTACGACGTAACCCAACTACTGGTGAATAGTTCGGGCACACCATGGATGTAAGTGTGCAGATTCGTGTTACTCGTGTACATGACCGCCTTATGGCAACCTTAGGCTCTCAAAAGCCTTTCTCTTTCTTATTCTCTACCATAGAGTAGGGACTCTCGTGGTCGGTTTGTAGTAACCAAAGATAACCACGTACACGACAAGAAGGGAAGACTGTCACTCACAACTCGGTGAAACCAAATTTGTTCTCTTTATACAAACATGCGGAGCATGGTGCTCACTATTGCGGCGTTCGCAACAAACCCTAAGAGGGTATCCATACCCCTCCTCTATAGAGGGTATTCAAGAACTATTAAACCGAAATCATAAATGCAACCTATGGTGTCTAAATGGTAAAAATAATGAATGCGAAGGAAACATAATAATTGCAAGAAAGTGCCTGAAGCAGATGATTATGATCGTGTTATTATCGAAGATGCTTCTGATGATGAAACTGAGAAATATTCTAGAACTGACACTGATAATTTTCCAACGTTTGAAGAGATTATGAAAGAAATTGATTTAGAACTATTGAAAAGAAAGATTGACGAAGATGTCAAAGATGGAAGCATTCCGAAACGTTTATCGAAAGAAGAGATAGCTGAAGCGAAAAAGTCTTGGTTTAAAGAAATGCCGAAAGAAAGAAAGTTCAAACGTCCATTGAATTCTTTACTCGAGACACAGACAAATCACTTGGAGATATTCTAAGCTGGGGTTGGATTAGGGAGCTGAACATATATGCAATCAAAAGAGAGTTTGGTGTTCAATACTTTTGATATCTGAATGATTTGAAAAGTCTACCATACTGGGATGTTGAAGAATTGGTGCAAACAAAGAATATTAGCTATCAGATGAAATTTAACGATCAACGTTTGTGAAAAGTGATAAAGTTTGAATCAATGCATGGTTTCAATCACTGGAAACCATTTATTCCTAAACGTCGAGTGAAGATCAACAAAAAAGATGTTACATTGGTCATGAAGAGGCCTAAAGTTATGAAGAATATGCCTCTTAAACCAATCGAACAAGATTTCCATTCATACTTCTTGTGGTGGCAGACGGATCCTGAAACGTGTGAAGCAGTGATTGTGCTTAGAGCTGATGGGAATTGGGATGTCACTAAAGAAGAAACTCCAGAATTGATTGAACGATGAAGGATTTGGGGTTTATGGAGGACGATAAGGATACTAGACCCGATGTGGCTGGTGAATTGCTCAAAGGAAGATGGTAAATGTTTATTCTTTAACAAGATATGTCATAACAAACGCTAAGAGACTCAAGCGAAGCAATACCAAGGTGTGATCAATGTTTGCTACGCACACGTATTAATTCAGGTCATATGTGGGAGTCAAAATGGCGTGAAGTTGAACGTGAAGAATTTCTGAAAGAAGAAAAGCGATTAGAAGAGATACATGAGAAAGGAAGAGAGGCTCGTCTTAGAAGATTCCAATTCATGAAATGGGCGCCTCCGACAGATCAAACGCCCATTCTGGATTATTATATGATGATTTTGAAACTTTCCATATATAGAAAAGAAATAGAAAGAGATAGACTAGAAATGACATCTGTTATGTTAATGACACCAAAAGGTAAATATGTTATATATATATATAATGTCATTTTTCCCTTTCCTTGTAAGATAAGGGCGCAAGTGCTCGCTTCAATTTATTTCTTTATCTCCCCGTGAATCGTATGTTTGTAACAATATGGACAAAATTTTAGTAACTCCAATCAATTAGGCGTATTGTGCCGGTTCTTTTGAGTAATATATCTGGAAATGCCCGTTGATTCCTTATTAACACCGTTTCGAACACAAGCGGTACATTCCAAAAGAACCGGTATTCGCGCATCACTAGGCCCAATGTGAGTCGGATCGCTTAGCCATGCTTCATAATTGGAAAAACCAATGAAAATGGCCCCTTCCTTAGTGAGATTATACGAGCAAATGCCTGAACCAAAATATGTTATTGCTATGGGAGCATGTACAATTACAGGGGGGATGGAGGGTCTTAACAAGAGAATTCCTATCAATAATAAATAAAACAAATATAATAAACATTATAGACAAAAACAAATAGTATTTTATTGCTACAAGTATGGATTATTGAAAATAATAAGACATGTATTTGGATATTTCCCTTGAACTCCGCAATATTTTTGATTTGGCATCAATAGTTGAAGGGCGAAAGCCTGACGGAGCAATGCCGCGTGGAGGTAGAAGGCCCACGGGTCGTGAACTTCTTTTCCCGGAAAGAAGAAGCAATGACGGTATCTGGGGAATAAGTATTTATTCTGGTGTGGATGGCAGGCAGGCCTATATTTATTGGTTTTAATAGGACTCCTTACAAGCGTTCCATCACAAGAGAGACGAAGAAAGCCTTACAAGAACTTCTTTGGTCGTGGATGAAGATTTGAAGACTGATTAAGACGACGACAACATTTAAGGGGGAGTCTGTTAGTGCACAATGTATATTGTCTATGTCTTGGATCTAGTCTAAGTGTTTTGAGTATGTAATGTTAAAGTTTAAAGTTAAATGTGTATAAGGTAGGACTAGTTCGCACGAAGTTGTTATGTAATGTACTAGTTCGCACGAAGTAGTACTTCGTACGAACTAGGTACATGTTGTTTTGGTGCGAACTAGCTTCCCTACAAATAGTCATCTAGGTTCTTTCATTTGTTAACTTTTGCATTAGAGATGGGAAGTTCTATTAGTTTGGATTCTCGATGTACATCTTTGAACATTAATAATTTGACATTTAAATTGCATATCTTGTGTATATTGTCACTAATTCACGTAAATTCCGCATACATGGATTAGATACATCTTAGGCACCTTTGCTAAAGGATTAAACGGTCCTACAAATGTATTATATTATAGATGGTAGAAGGTAATGTAGTGTGTTATGGATGGTATAATTGATGAAAGGGAAAGTGTATTCAAAGTAGTGTACCAAAACACGTTATATCATGTTCATACATATAGATGCATATGTGCATTTCTAATATTAGTAATGTAAAAAGTAGTGTATTATGGATCGTAGTGTAAATGAAAGTGCAATTGCCTAATATTGGTAATGTATTACGTAATTTGTCAATAAAATGATACATACGCACATGTGTATGGATAATTGTTACTCGATTTTTTTTGTAACAAAATAAAGCGAATTTTTAAGAAAAATATTTAAAAAAATTGCGTGTTTTTTAGATTCTTTTAGGTATTTTTTGATTATGTTCACATTGGTTCTCGCAATAAAGGGTGGTTCTTAACGGATCCTTCTCCTATATATAGGTTAGGGATCATAAGAGAAGTCCACCATATTTGAGTAACTTGAGAAGCATTCTGGACCACACATTTCCCTAAGCTTTTCGTAATATACACATATGTATATAGTCAAATTTTAAAATATACATATGTGTATATTACGAAAAACTTTGGGAAAAATTGGTGGTCCAGATGCTTCTCAAGTTTTTTCAATTAGCCTAGTGTTTCTCACATGAATCCTAACATCTCTCTCTCTCTCTAGCTATATATACATATATATATACATCCTAATCTTTTCGTAATATACACATATGTATATAGTCAATTTTAAACTATACATATGTGTATATTACGAAAAGCTTTGGGAAAAATATGTGGTCCAGAATGCTTCTCAAGTTTTTCAATTAGCCTAGTGTTTCTCACATGATCCTAACTCTCTCTCTCTCTCTCTCGCTATATATTAATATATATATATATATATATATATATATATATATATATTGATGTTCTATTTAGATAACGATATAATAATTAACTTTAATTAACAAAAAATATCGATAACCAAGTAGAAGACAAAGACTTTAATTAAAAAAATTATTACCCATAATTTAGTAGCAAATAAAGACGGGAAAACAAAAAATAAATAGCTCCAATGAATGATACGTGTCCTCTATTATTTACTTTATTATAGTACAAATATAGATTACGTGGTTATTGAATCTTGTATGAACATAATCAATACACCTTGCAAGTTGATCATTTAGGGTCATACAACGAATAATGCAAATGATAATTCTGAGTTTAAACGTCCAAACTGTAACGTTTCGCATTTTGTACTTTCTTCATTTAGAAAGTGTAATCGTATTTCAATTTATGGGAACTTTTATTCATATCTTATTTGTATTTCAATTCCAACTTTGTAATCCGAGACTTTGATCATAATGAAATTCATACTTTATACATGCTTGTTATACTTACAATTTAATCATTTTGACAAAAAACTGATACTTATTATACGTGCAATTACTCATACGTACATTCTCGATACTTGAATATACGTTTTATACTTAGAAACATGTTAAAATACAAGGTTTATTCATGAAATGATAACATAAAGCAAGTTCAAGAGCCAAAGTGTGAAATAACAAACTTATGCTGCACACAAGAGGTGCTGCGTCGCACGACGCCTTGACCCATTGGGCTATGCATAATGCCACCCCCTGATCCGCAGAAGGTTGGTACTAGCTTTTGCATTGGCTATCTTTCTCACCTCTCTTCTCACCCAATCATCTTTAAACCTCCATTAAACACAAAACCGTAATCCTCCATTATAAAAGCAAGCCTTCATCACCTCATTTTCACTTTCCAAACTCCTCTATACCTCCAAAACACTCTCAAATTAGTTGCAAACATCAGAAAACAAAGATTGTTCTAAGTACCAAAGTGAGCACTATACTTCACTTTCTTCATCTTTTCTTCATCAAACCTTCCACTACAAAGCTTGGAACACCTCTATGGTTGTTTCCACAATTTTACCATGGTAAACCAAGGTGGAACATCACCATTTTGAGCACCAAACTTTCTGTTTTGGAAGAACTTTTGTTAAACTTTTACAAAATATGTTTTATTGATTTAATCTTGTTCCTACTTGTTCTTGAACCTATCTAAGGTTATGAGACTTGTTAGGAATAGAATCTTATGAGTTTAAGAGCTGCAAACACCTCTAACTTTATGTTTTTGCTAGGGTTCATGCAACCCACATGTGATTAAACCATCCGAGCTTGCCATGAAGTTTATGGCAAGACTTGTGTTTTGGTATAGGTGTGAATAATTGGAAGCCTTGGCTATCCTAACTTCATTCCACCACCTCACTGATGTTTTACCATTACTATATCAAGAAGTTTGCTAGATTTAAAGTAACTTAACTCCGTCTAGACTCCGACACTTAGTTAACTCTTTCCATGTTGGAAGTGGCTCGCCGGGTTAAAGTTTACCTGGCTACTTGATATTTTAATTTCTTGTACATTTCCTTTCATTCATGACCATCCGAATCATCCTTGTGATGATTTGTATATTGGTGAATCATACAATGAGGTAAATCCTCCATGCTTGACTTATATGACAATCTATGATACTCTTGATGGACTTAGCTTAGAATTATTATAACTATATACTATATGTAAACATAAACATAACCGAACCCTTGATGAAAATCGGATGTGGTTACTTGTCATTGGAATATGTTATATTATCTAAACCTTGAACATCTCATTATGATTCTAATGGGCACTTGACCCATGAAATCACATCAACCCATACGGGATTTTTAGTGTCAAAAACAGGTGTTTAAGACTAGATAATTACTTTCTTGTATACATACTTTTTACATATTTTAGTTACGAATCGAAATCCTCTGTTAACATTCCGAATACTCACACACCTTCGTTTACCCCATGTAGAGTGACCTCGGTATTCCATCATTCAAACTCTCCAACTTTTCACGGGATTACCAAAGGAAGCTTTGCAAAACCGTGAGTACACTCGATCCCATTTGTATGCTTTACACTTATGGTGCAATATATTTAACCTATCAAAATACACAATCACAACTATTCTTTATGAAAACACAAACAATCCATACATGCATGCTTAAAATACGTGATACTTGATTTGTATTCTTGGAACATTCTTATGTGATTCGTTTGTCAATAACTTTGTACGAGCCTTCCCTTAACATGTATAGCACAATAGGAGTAACGCACCACCCGTATTCTTGAGGTCATGTTAAGTCTTTAATTCATGCGATAATCAGAGGGTTGTGTAACATTCGTCGAAAAACGGGTTTCCAAACCTGCTTCGTTTGTAAATCGAATATCAAGTTATAAATTTTTCATTGCGTATTTATGTTTATTTTAATTTTAAACGATGCATAGTTAATAAACAAATTAGAATTTAAAAACTATAGTTGATAAAAAGTGAAAATAAAATAAATAAAAAAGAAAACCGGCTGCTGGGATTCGAACCCGAGTCAGCCGGGTGAGCCTCAAAGTCTTAACTCGCGCACATCCTACCACTCCGCCACTTGATGTCTTTGTGAATTCTAGGAATCAATTAAAACATAAGTTCAACCGTGAATCAACCTGGTTGCGTCAAACTGAAACCGATATCGGCTTCCAACCATCCAAGACGTTTGAGTGATCGCGGATTTATGAAAATAACCGATAAACTGACATTCTTAATCAATTCAGTCTTGAATGAACTTGAATTCATGTGATGTTCGGTTTTTATAACCGAAAACATTCACTTCCTGAATTACTTCAACAAAATCATCATCTCGCGACTCATTAACCTTCACAGAACTTCTAATTTCACTTTTACTCTAATTTCTGATCGTCGGAATCGCTTTTTGAACTCGCCGGACTTTCGCTGGAAAACCGTGTCTTTCATCAAAACGGTAAGTTTCTCAATTCTTCTATCTTCTATCAGTTGTTAGGCTTTTACTGACTCAAACCCTTCAATCAGAATCAGTTCCAGGCGACGATATCGGATAATCAACACTCGCCGGAAAACTTCTGAAAATTCCTAGATTGCGCTGTGAAACGGTATAATCTTTTAAACCTTCTGATAACTCTTGTTCAGTACTTCAATTCCACAACTAGCTAATCAAAACTGTTAATTGGTCCGCTCAGACGAAGTTCATAAAAACAGAGCCGACGACTTCGCCGGAGTTCTGAGAAAGATCATTTTTCCGGTATGTTTACTCCCAAAATCTTCCCTGTCCATTTCATTTTAATCAATTAAATGTTTGTCAATCGAATTAAACAAGAAACAGTTGATTAATCGTTGTCTGTGTTCTTGAGCGAAGAAGACAAAGTCGATTATGATTATAAGATTAATTAAAATCAGTATAATAAACGGGTTTGACACACAGTCCAGCGGTGGACTGTGTGCAAACAATAAACATACGTCTCGAGTTCGATCCCTATCACGACCCTATTCTCGGAAATAAAAATGTTTTTTTTAAGAACCGAACCGGGTTAACTCACTGAAGATGTTAAGTATAATAAAAATCAGTATATTAACCAGGTTAGACACACAGTCCAGCGGTGGACTGTGTGCAACACTAAACCACAGGTCCCGGGTTCGAGACCTGTTACGCACGCCGGTTAGATGATTAAAATCCTTTTTAAAAAATAAATGAATTTTGAATAAATTAAAATAGTATATAAATATAATTAAAAACAGAAATATTTTGGGTTAGACACGTAGCTCAGTTGGTAGAGCTGCGTGCACGCGTACGGGAGGTCACAAGTTTGAACCTCACTCAGTGCAACAATATAAACGACCGAACCGGTCAACAAGTCAACAGTCATGGTCAACGGTCAAAGTCAAAAAAAGTCAACATTTTTTTATATTTTTATTTATTTATTTAATTTAAAAATCAATTAAAAATACTTAAAAATAATGTTTTTAAAGTTAGAAAATAGCCTTAAACTCACAAAAATATATCCAAAAATCCTATTAAAATTATTAATAAAATTCACTTATTTACCATACCTTTCGTTATTATTTAGGTTAGTTAATCCTCGTCGATCAACCCTCTAAACTCGTGCGCATTCATCATCCTCAACCAAACGCACCCAATGTGAGTGAATCTCTACAAATTCCCATTTTAATCATGTTTTTGGGGTGTATCATGTGTCTTATTATTTATTACATTTAAATTATTGTGCATCCATCATATTCATGATCAAATGTGTATTCAATATGTATTAACTGTTTGTGTGGTTAATGTTTAGATTAAATTTATCATTTTCAGTACATACATTATCATAGGCCGCCGCTCCCCGTTACATATGAGCGTTGAGCTGTTCCCCATTACATATGAGCGTGAACGAGGCGTTGCCAACATACGATCGGCTCCGTTTGATTGAGCCTTGATCGCACAGACATTTATCATAGGCCGTCCGTTCCCCATTACCTATGAGCGTGAACGTGACGTTGCCAACATATACAGTATCATTCATGTTATATATTCATGCAAGTTGGTTGTTGTTGTATGTTATTGTTTGTTATTGTTATTGTATTGTATGATTATTCACGTTTGCTCACATATGATTATTGCACAATTTTCCATAATAAATATAACAAGAACAAAAATAAATGTTTTCTAACAAGGTTCACTCGCCAACTTATGTTGACCCAAAAACCCCCATTTTTACACATGATACAGGTGATCCAGCTGCAGCAAGAAACATATAGGATGGCTTAGAAGAATAAACCGGATTAGACTTTGGATTGTTTAGTTGACTATCTTTCTTTGTAATTGTATGAACATGTTTGGAATGTTGAGGATGTAATTTTTAATTTAATAAATATTAAACATATTAGTAAATATCATGAGCTTTGGTGATAACCCAATTATGCTCCGACTCTTATTCCGCTGCGGGTAGGGGTGTGATAGGTTGACTTGTAAAATTGCATGCCATGATACATTAATCTAGTTAACTATTTTTGCCATGCGGGTTCGTTTACTCACTTTTTACATACTTATGCTATATTAAACTTGTGTAATCGCCAATGCTTTTATGTTGTACTATACTTTTAAACATGTTGCAGGTTGATGAGGTTGATATTGACCAAATCTAGTAGGGACGACTCAGAAACACATCTAGAAAAGCTAGATCTTGTTATTGTATTGTTGAGGAATTATGTTGTATTTTAAAATTTTCAATTGTTGTATTTGATTTCCCGTATTGTACTTGACAATGTTTATGTATGAATGAAATCGGTTTTGAATTAATTATTGTCACAATAGTGTTATGATTTCTCGAGCAATCTATTTACGTCCGCCCCGATGATTCCGCCATCGGTTGGGATGTGACAGATTGGTACCAGAGCCATAACTATAGGGAATTAGGTAGAATTGTCATGTTCCACCTAGTCTATAGTAAGTACCAAACTTGACCATTCTTGACTCTTGATTAATATGTTAATTCTTCCTGTTTTGCTTCTTACCTACTTCTTTTGTCTTAAAATATACATGCGTCTTTCCTAAGATGTTACACAATACACACTTGAAGACTTGAAGACACTCATACTTCACCACGAGATGATTTGCACCAAAATAGGCCCAATGCCCACAATTTTTGGTGAAATACCTCATTCCGCGTATTCGATTTTACACGAAGTTACGCCATCAAGTTAGGAGTGATATATACATATTGATGGAAAACTTACATTTCATACTCCAGTGGATCGTACTAGCGAGTCGGATTTTGCTCCTTGTTTGGTAAGTAAAACCACATTTAGGGTGCGATGTTATCAAGTTATGGGTGAAACCCGCATCTTGTTAACTTTTACCACTCCTCGATTTTCAATCTAGCCAAAGTTTCGAATTTCCAATCAAATTAGGGAACAGTAGTAACTAGAAGGGTAAAATACTATTAATCGCTCATCAGTTATTTTATCTATTAGGCCAAAAAATGTCTCCCTAATTCGAAAAGACTTATGATTCACTTTGGAATAGTCAAAGTTTCTAAACCCGAAACACTCCAATATTTTATCAAGCCTCTCTTTTATGTTAACTCAATTTCTATGTGTTTTAATACTTGCTACCTCATTCATTTCAAAACCGATGCACAATTCGCACGTCTCTCGCAATAAGAAACATTAATAATTCTCGTTAACAAACTAAATTTATACTCCCTTTCGAGTCTTTAGATGTCTTCTCAACGTTTCTCCAACACCCGCAACAAGAAGTCCAAATCAGGATCGAGCTCCAAAAAGGGTTCCAACAACAGCGAGTCGATGTCAAAGAAAGACCTCATGAAGTTTATGGCGAAACAAATGGATAAGGTCATCCCTGTTATCGTCAGCAAAATCCAACCCCCATGCAACACCTAATCACCCAATGCCCCTATTGACTCCAAGGTGGAAACATCTAAGTCGACGTTTACGTTCAAGCAGTTTTGTTCTTGCAACCCCCTACCCTTCACTGGCGAAGGGATGCCACTAAGATGCTTCAATGGTTTGATGCCACTGAAGTGACGTTCCTTCAAAGTGGTTGCCCTGGCCACCTGCGTACCAACAACGCAACGAGTGTCTTCCGATCAAGAGCCCTTGATTGGTGGACCTTCGAGCGTAACGCTCGTGGAAATGAAGTTGCTCGTGTCCTCCCTTGGGCCGATCTTAAGAAGTTAATGAAAGACGAGTTTTGTCCTCTGCATGAGCTTCAGAAACTCGAGAATGAGTTTTGGAATCTGAATCAAGTGGGGAACGACAACGCTGGCCTCACAGCTCGCTTAAAGCAACTGAGTGCCCTTTGCACTAGCTAAGTCGACACCGTTGACAAGGCTATCGTGAAGTATATTCAATGCTTTCCACCCACGATCATGAACGTCGTGGAATCCGCCTCACCTTAAACCCTTGAGGATACCTACCGCTTGGTAGCCAAACTCAACAACAACTGCGTTCTTCATGAAGCCTCCAATAAGACTTTATCAAATAATGCGTACCAAGCCACTACCGATACCTTCGTTGAACCTACACTATCCAAGCCACCAAAGAACAAAAACAAGGTCAAGAAGCGAAGGCTTCAAGCAAAAACTGTGCGGTAGTCACTCCGCCAAACCTTCAACCCATCCAACAAGTAGCAATAACCAACCCTGAGCCTACCAAGAAGGTACACTGAGACTCATCCTAAGTGTAATACGTGCCAATACCATCACCTTGCCTATACGCCATGCCGCCTATGCATGAATTGTAATAGATTTGGGCATTTTGCTACCCAATGTCGAAATGGTCCAAAGCCTCTAGCTCCCCAAAACCAATCCATTTGCAGTAACCCAAAACCCTGCACCAAACCAAGCCAAACCTCAAGCAGCCACTGGTCGAGCCTGCTTCAAGTGTGGCGACCCTAACCATCTTGCCAACGTATGCCCACAACACAACAACCAGCAGCGGCAACAACAAGCGCGTGGTAGAGATTTCGTCATCACTATAGCTCAGGCTCAGAATGCTAACGACGTCATCAACGGTACGTTTCTCGTTAACAATGTCTATGCTTCGTGTTTATTTGATAGTGGCACGGATAAAAGTTTTATATCCATTGAATTCGAACCTTTGTTAAAGTGTAGACGTTCTAAGTTTCCCAAATCATTCGTGGTCGAAGTCGCTAATGGGAAGTCCATCACTGTCGATTCTATCCTTTCTAAGTGCTCTTTGAAACTTAACGATCATACGTTTTCCATTAACCTCATACCCATGCGATTATGTAGCTTTGATATCATAGTAGGCATGAATTGGCTTAGGCGAGTTCGTGCTGAAGTCGTTTGTTCTGAAAAGTTTATTCGTCTTCCCCTTCCTGACGGTGATTCCCTACACGTCTTTGGCGAGAAACCCTCTAAAGGTCTCAAGTTTATGTCGTGTACCCAAGCGAACAAGTATTTATGAAAGGAATACTTTGCTTTTCTTGCCCACATTGTGGAGAAGAAGGACAAAGGTCCAAGCATGAATGATGATCCTGTAGTTTGTAACTTCCCTGACATTTTTCCCGAAGACCTACCTGGTCCTCATCCTCCTCGATCTGTTGACTTTCGCATTGACCTTATTCCTGGCGCTACGCCTGTTGTTAAATCACCTTATCGTCTCGCACCATCGGAAATGCAAGAGCTATCAAGCCAACTTCTAGAATTACTTGATAAAGGCTTTATACGCCCTAGTACTTCTCCTTGGGGCGCTTCAGTCCTCTTTGTCAAGAAGAAGGACTGTTCTTTTCATATGTGTATCGATTATCGTGAACTTAACAAACTCACCATCAAGAACCGTTCTCCACTTCCTCGTATTGACGACCTTTTTTATCAACTCCAAGGCGCAACTTGTTTCTCCAAAATCGATCTTCGTCCTGGTTATCATCAACTTTGAGTCCTCAAAGAGTATATTCCTAATACCGTCTTTCGTACTAGATATGGCCATTATGAATTCGTTGTCATGCCTTTCGGTTATAACCAATGCACCCACGGTTTTGATGGATTTGATGAACCGTGTGTGTAAGTTATACTGGGATCGCTTTGTGGTCGTTTTCATAAATGATATTCTCATTTACTCTAACACGCAAGACGAGCACGAGTGACATTTGCGTCTAAACCTCGAAATCCTACGCAAAGAACGACTATACGCCAAATTCTCCAAGTGTAAATTTTGGCTAAAGGAAGTTCAATTTCTCGGTCACGTTGTGAACGAGAAAGGTATTCATGTCGATCCCGCAAAAATCGAAGCTGTCAAGAATTGGATCGCACCAAAGTCTCCATCTGAAATTCGTTCATTCCTTGGATTGGCGGGTTATTATCGCCAATTCATCTCCAACTTCTCGAAGATCGCCATTCCCCTCACTCCCTTGACTCAAAAAGATAAACCTTTTGTTTGGGGTTCCGAACAAGAGGGGTCTTTTCAAACGCTCAAGGACATGCTTTGCAATGATCTCATCTTAGCTCTTCCCGATGGTAACAACGACTACGTCGTGTATTGTGATGCCTCTAACCAAGGTCTTGGTTGTGTTCTCATGCAACGAGACAAGGTTATCGCGTACGCTTCGAGACAACTCAAAATTCATGAGAAGAAGTACACTACTCACGACCTTGAACTTGGTGCAGATGTTTTTGCATTAAAGATTTGGCGACACTACCTTTATGGTACTAAGTGTGTGGTCTTCACCGACCATAAGAGCCTACAAAGTATCTTTAAGCAAAAGAAACTCAACATGCGATGGGTAGAGTTGCTCAACGACTATGATTGCGAGATTCGCTACCATCCTTGTAAGGCGAATGTCGTGGCCGACGCTCTTAGTCGTAAAACTCATGTGAAGAGTATTCGTTATTTCCAGATCTTGAATAATATTTGTTAACTCATTTGTGACACATAATACTCATCTGTTAACGGGAATAACTTGTAGAACAAAATGAAGTGTGGTGCTGAAGATCAATTCGTATCCAAACCTGATGGTGTTCTCTACTATCTCGACCATGCCTGGATTCCAAACTGCGACAACCTCTGTGGAATTTTGATGAAGGAAGCTCACAAATCCCGATATCCATTCATCCTGGCGCTGATAAGATTTACCAAGATCTTCGTATGTCGGCTTATTGGTGGCCTGACATGAAGAAAGATATCGCCCTCTATGTCTCTAAATGTTTCACTTGTTCCAAGGTCAAAGTCGAACACCAACGTCCCTCTGGCTTATTCGAACTACCAGAGATTCCTGTCTAGAAATGGGAGAGTATAGCTATGGATTTTATCACCAAACTTCCTCGCACTTCTTCTGGTCATGACAACATCTGGGTCATCATTGATCGTTTGACCAAATCCGCTCACTTTATCCCTACTCGTGAAGATTACAAGGTCGAGAAATTGGCTCATATCTACACGGATGAAATCATTTGTCGTCATGGTATCCCCATTGACATCATCTCGGACAGTGATGGGCGTTTCACATCGCGTCTTTGGCAAATTTTCCAAAAAGCTCTGGTACTCATCACAATCTTAGTACCGCTTTCCATCCTCAATCCAACGGTCAGACCGAGCATACTATCCAAAATCTAGAGGGTATGCTTTGTTCTTGTGTAATTGATTTTGGTGGCAACTAGGATCGCACTTACCTTTGATAGAATTCTCGTACAACAACAATTACCACACTAGTATTCAAATGGCACCATTTAAAGCATTGTGTGGTCGTAAGTGTCGTTGCCCTATTTGTTGCACGAGATCGGAGAAGCTCAGATCACCGGTCCCGAGCTTATACAAGAGACAGCAGACAAGATCTTGCAAATTTGTGATAACCTCCTTAAAGCTAGAAGCCAACAAAAGAGTTACGCCGACAAGAGACGCAAGCCCTTGGAATTTAATGTTGGTGACCATGTACTTCTCAAAGTATTCCCTTGGAAAGGAGTAGTTCGATTTGGTAAGAAAGACAAACTCGATCCTCGCTTCGTAGGTCCTTTCAAGATCCTCGAAAGGATTAGCAAGTTAGCGTATCGACTAGATCTACCTCAAGAACTCAACAACGTCCATCCGACATTTCATGTTTCAAATCTTAAGAAGTGTCTAGCTGAAGAAGGACTTCAAGTTCCACTAGACGATCTTCAAATCAATGAGTCCTTACATTTTGTGGAAAAACAGGTCGAAATCATGGACCGAGGAACAAAGCAACTTAGGCGCAATCGCATTCCCATAATCAAGGTTCGATGGAAAGCAAAATGAGGCGTTGAATTAACTTGGGAACTCGAGAGTGAAATGAAGACCAAACATCCACATCTTTTCGTTGAGTCTTCCTCTTGAATAAATTTCGGGATGAAATTTCCTAAAGTAGGGGGACTGTAATGCTTCGCTTTTTGTACTTTCCTTATTTAGATAGTGTAATTTGTATTTCTATTTATGGGAACTTGTACTCGTATCTTATTCGTATTTCGATTCCAACTTTGTAATCCGAGACTTTGATCATAATAAAATTCATACTTTATACATGCTTGTTATACTTATAATTCAATCGTTTAGACCAAAACTGATACTTATTATACGTGCAATTACTCATGCGTACATTCTCGATACTCGAATTATACTTGAATATACGTTTTATACTTAGAAACATGTTAAAATATTATGCATGAAATGATAACATATAGCTAGTTCAGGGGCCAAAGTGTGAAATAACAAACTTATGTTGAACACAGGAGGCGCCGCGTCGCGCAACGCTGACGAGTGGTCCGTGGGACAACCCTTATGTGGTTTAAATGATGTAAAAATCCTACATTTAATCGGTAATTTGTTTGGAATTGCATAACTACAGTGAATTCTTATTGTAGGTACAAAAGGCCTAATAGAAGCAAGGTTACACATTAGAGTGATATTTGCATGTTCGTGGTGTGAAGCAATAAAAGATACAAGTTTGAGAGAAAAAGAAAGAAAGAATATGTGTTTGACCTCCATCGTAGCTTACGGTGACCATCGTAAGCTATGGTGGCGTCTGGGAATGTTTTGTGTGCCGTAAGGTAGTTTAATATCACCGTAGTGCTTTGCAGTTGCCACTGTAAGCTACGGTGGGCACCGGTGCCATAGGTTGTCCCCAGTGCAAAACTTTGTAACTGCCATTTATCTACAGTTTTTGGGGGACTTTTTGATATCTCATCGTTGGGACGTTGCAGAACAGTTTGGGAGGCGATTTTGGCTAGTTTGCTTGTGTTCTTGACAATTCTAAACATCCGGTTTGTGTTTTTAATTCGTATGAACACTGAATTTGATGTTATGATGATTCAGCACACCATGAGTGGTTAATTTCATTGGTGATCAACCTAGATGTAAGTTTTTGTTTTAGACACTATGTTTATGCTTGAATTTCTAGATAATTATTTGTAAATTATTAGTTGTATTTGATCTTATTCTAAACCATACCTTCTTGGTGCCATTGGTGTCACACCCCGTTAAGTCGATTACATTAGAGTCGGGCGTGATCGACTGGTATCTTCATTGCACAGCGGAAGTATTTAATGTGCTAAGACTTCTAGAAAGTGAACGCCCACTAAGTACTCGAATCCCCATGGGTTCTCCTATTCCAACCGTGCCATAGTTTGAAAATATAACCTAAGAAAGAAGCATGCGAAAAATCAACATAATGTTGGCGAGTTCATAGTTTGTTCGAAAAGATTTAAAATAAATCTTTTTAGTAACCGGTTTAAATATTGTTGAGAAAACGTAATAAAATCATTTTTCTAGGCATGTCAGTTGAAAACCTTGTTTTTGTAATATTTGAATAACTGTCGATGTCCGTGTACGACAAAGACAACATGCCCGCATGAGCCTATAACCCACCCTAGGCTAGTAATTGCCTCGCCAAACCGTTTACTCAGAACGGTAGACTAGCAGGCGATTATAGTTCCAATGTGTAGCGAGGACTTCACTGTACAGTTTTAAGCGACCCTACGACCCTTGTGTTGAGTAATGGACAATCCAGTCCTTATGTCTTCGTGCCTCGCAAGAGTATAGGTGGGTCTAACCCACTCGAGTCTTTGTCATTGGGCCTAGCCCACGAGTCTTTGCCATTAGGCCTAGCCCACTTGAGTCTGTAAGCAGGACCAACCAGTCCCCTTATTTGTATGTAGGACAATCAAGTCCCTGTGTCTGTATGTAGCTAGGACATCCCCGTCACTAGCCATGAAACTCATGCACATTCTGAAAATACGCGTGTGTTTTGTAAAACTGGTATGTTGAGTATAAACCTTTCATAAACCATTTGAGTTAATTGAAAACCTTTCGTATCAAGGTTTAGAAATATGAATCTTTTTCTTCATTGAACTTTTGTGTACTTTTTGAAAAACTTGCATGTCTTTCCACCCCCAAAAACATTTATAAAAATGTAAAACTGTAAAAAGTGGGGGTTATGAACTCACCTTGATATCTTTGTTCAAAGCTAGCTTAATGTGATTCCGTAATGTTGTTCCAAGAACGTAACTCGCTAGCATGCAAGCTATAGCATTCCTATCATGGAATACTTTATAAGTCTCTAATTAAACATAGCTAAACTACGCGTCCGAGCTCTACCGAATCGTTAACCATGATTCTAGGGAAGTGTTATCGTCTTGGCTTGTAATAACCAAACAATGGTTGTTTTAATCCCACTAATAGTCGGGATAAACACTAGGTCTTGGAAACACTTAGTTTCCAAATAGTTTAGAATATACATATTTATATAAAATATAAGTATATTTGTAGAATCGTGTTAGTCGTCTCGTAAGGTAGTACGTGTATGAAATCAAATATTCGTATAAAATAGTACACGTTATAAACTTGTATAATGTGTTTACGCGTTCCCCTGATAGTCGTCATATATGTTAACGGATAGTAACATAATTATATAGTGCCATGCATATGTATGTATATATGTAAACGTAAATACATATGTATGTAAATGTCCGTAGTCGAAATAAAAGTATTGCGCCTCGTTTATAATTAATAAAATAATTATATTGTGCCATGCTTGTGAAATCGAATCTCGTTTGTTTGTTACTGTAATAACTCGAATAATATCATTTGTTATAATCTTACGATAATATATTGTATGCGGTTTGGGCGTTCGAAATAAATATAGATAATTATATTTATTTTTATAAAATTTTCGAGTCGTAAACGTTGCCAATAAATATAATACTAATTATATTTATTTTAAATAATAGTCGAATAATAATCGTTGAATAATAGACATTTGGATTAAACATAAGAAATTTATGTTTATACGAAATAAGTTTCCATGTTTCGTTATCTTGTAATCGCTTTTGTCGAAACGTTATAAACTCGTTTTGCAAGTCGTAAAGCGTCGCTAAAATAAATATACTTTTACATTTATTTTATAGAAATATCTCAATCTCGTTAGATGTCGTTTTGTGTTATAAATACGTTTCGTAATACGAATTTTTACGAAAAACGGGCAGAGTTTACTCTGTTTTTTGGATGATCCCGACAATACAAGTTGTCGATTTATTTGTCAAAACGCAACAATTTCGAAACACACTTCATATCCAATAAATAGTATATGTCCGATAGTTAGATGATAAGGTCACGATTTTAAGTTTTTATACAAGTGTATTATATATAGATGTATGCGTATGTATTTATGAACAAAACTTCCCGCGTGTGAATCTAAATATTTTATTTTTTTAACGATCTTGTTAGCGGGTTCGTTTTAGGGCTCGTGGTCGCGATTAAATGATATTTATAAGAAAAATTATAAAATTTTCGCGTTGTAAGTAATTTACCGAGTCCCGGGTTAATCGTTGACCTGACAGTTGACCGAGTTTGACCCGTGTTGATTGAGTTGACTTGTGTTGACCACAGTTGACCGATTTGACTGCAGTTGACCGAGTTGACCTGAGCCGTATTTATTGTTGACCAATCTGACCGAACAGAGCCTGAACTGAGCCGAGACCCGAAACCTGAACTAAATCTGTGTGAGTTAACCGAGGGTTAACCACTGTTGATCCGAGTTGACTCGAACCGCAAATCTTACCCGAAGCACACTCCAAAACTGAACCGAACTTGATCCCGACAAAACATGAATCAAAGCATAACAACCACTGTTGCCGGTACCACCGCCGCTCGGTGGTCCGGGTTGTCCTTGACGTAACTTCCAACTGTAACACCCCGACCGCGTAAAAACAACAAACCGCGATGGAAACGTCGAGGAGTCACGTTAACAGATTGTTATAACAACACATGGTAATTAAAGTTATGTTTTATTGGATATTGAAATTACATAGTTACATTGTCTTGAAGTTTAAAATAAACTAATTAAACTATTGTCTTTCATATTTTAAGGCACTAAGTCCGTGTCCAATCCTACGTGAGCATGCATCGACATCAAACTTGATTTCCTGAAACATATGTGAAAACGAGTCAGCAAAAATATGCCGGCGAGTACATAGGTTTTGTGAGTGTGTCAAATTCATGGCTTTGAATATGTATTGCAATACCTCGTCAGACTACTAGAGTCGTTAATTTAAAAACCTTGTTATTAAAAGTATTTGGTATTGCAATGATAACTAACCAACTAAAACAAGTTAGTTATTGTTTATAAAAGACTTGTAGCCATGAATCTTGACCAAAACATTTGTTTTGTAAATTCGAGTAGTAAATCGCCTTGAAGAAACTTTGTATGGTTTATATCTTTAATTGAAAATCGTTGCGTGTCATTGTTTGAAAACCTTTGTTCCAAGTGATGCAAATAACGCCATGAATGTAATATGATAAAGGCACTTATATATAGGAAGTACCGGCGGCGTATCCACCATGCTTTTATCACATTACACATGTTTCGTTATCTAAATCACTTACCATAAACCAATCGTTCATTGTCTGTCATAAACCAATCATCCATTGTTCGTGTCATAAACCAATTGTTCATCGTCCGTGTAAACAAATCGTCCTTGTTTTAATTGTGAAAACTTTTGGTCTTTTTGGTGAATACATTCAAACCTGTGTTGACTCGTCTATACCACCAAAGGGTATCTTTAAATTGCAATAACAAACCACCAAAGGGTTTGTTAAAGTAAGCAGTTTCAGTCTTTCCCCTAACTTCCCCACAAACACCGGGAAACTTGGTAACGGGATTGTCAGTCCTATGGTACCATAACTTACTACTGGTCGGTTTGGCCAAAGCTAATGAATGTCATTCGTTTCATGTATATAACGCACAAACAAGTTCGTTCACATTATTGAAATCGTCGTGTTTATATAAACCATAGCATTCGTAATTTGAAAACTTGAAAACAATTTAGCACATATGAATCACCCCAAAATATTTAAAAATCATAAAAGAGGGGAGCTATGTACTCACTTGGGGTTGCAAAATAACCTTGAATCAAAGATTAAACAAGCTCAAATGTCCGAGAAATCAAACGTGTCCTAAAATTGGATAACTATGTAAGTGTCGGGACATTAATCGGCGGATCGGATAGAATGAGGCCTTGTAAACCAAATGAGTGTTGGGACTCATATGAAATGGTTTAAGAAAGTCTACATTCTGATTTGAAAAGATTCCTAAGTGCTCTTGACCCGTTATGACTCGTTAAGGTAGTTTACGCTACTTTAACGGATCATTTATGTAAAAACATGTTCGGATGGTTAGATATGTGTTATGATAAGTCTAATATGCCAAAATAAGTTTAATATAGTTGTAACATCAGTTTATATGTCAAAACATTGGTCACATATGTTTAAAGTTGATTTATGCGCAAAAATGGCATTTTGGTCATTTATAGAGCGTAATAGAAGACTTAACATAACACTAACCAAACGACGTGACCATAAAGTATAACCTCAGGGGGTTATTCCCTATACAACTATGGTCACATATATGTGTTTGGTCGGATCCTAAGATCGACCAAACGGGTCGGATTCGAAAGTCAAAGCGGTGGTCAAGACCGCTCGACTTACGACCCTAAATAAGCACTAAACTAAAAGTGACGAGTTAAACATGTCTAACAAGGTTTATAAAACTGATTTGGTATCAAAACAAAGGGTTTTGATACCCGAAAATAGTTTCATCGTATAATGCGCATTTGCGCATTATTGACCGAAACTTTGACTCGTCACTTCGACTAGGAAACGTGGTAATCAGTAGGCATGATCGCTAAGGATCATAACCATCGTGGTTACGATCACGTTGCAAAGTCCAATTGGACTTTGCTTTGACCAATTAATGGTCAAAGCTGAAAGTCAAACAGTAAGTCAAACTGTTTGACTTTTAGCTCATAATAAGCTAAAAGAATGAACAAGGCTTGTTTAGAGCACTTACTTGCACTCAAGGAAGCCAAGATTACTTAGAAAACTCAGATGGTAGGCCTCCTAATAAGGTAGCAACTCCACTTAGAGTTTAGAGAGAAGAAAGATGGAAATGAGCAAGGAATTTGTTTGAAGATCAAGGGTATTTATAGTTGTTGGAGAGCTTTAGGATCATGCCAAGTGTTAGGAGATGTTGTAGGATCATTACAAGTGTTTAGTGAGGTGTTGCAACTAGGAGAAGTGTGGCAAAAACGAGTTATAGGTGTCAAGTCAAATGAACAAGAAGCTGCCAGGTAGCTGCTGCCACTAGGCATCCCCCGCGAGTCGCGGGAGATCTTGGGGGGTCTCTCGAGTGGCGCCTGGGATTCCTAAGTTTCAGAATTGGCAGAACAGGCCCCTGCAGCCTAAAACTTGTTTTTTGACGCGTTTTGGCACTTTAACACTCGTTAACCCCATTTTAAGATTTATAAGGAAGATAAAGCATAGGGAACTTGAAAAATGCTCGGAAACATTTCGGATGCCGGTTCGTTTGGTCGTACGGTTGCGGTTTTCGGTTAATTACGATGAAAATCGTAACGAACGCGCAAATGACCGTAAACGCGTAACGATTTATATTTTTTCATTCCAATCAATAAAATACTAGATTTTAATGATTACAAAAATTTTTGGATGTGCGTATATGTTCCGGAGTAGGAAAAACGCGATTTGGCATAGTTTCACAGAATTTGCAAATTAGCCCCTGTAGTTGAATAAGCATGTTTTTTTCCATACTGAAGCCCTCAAAACTTATTTCTAAGTTATGTAAAGGGTATTTAGGGTATGTGTAGCTTATGCCGATGTTCCAGAGTGTACGTCGCATTAAACTGATTACCTTTGCGTAATAGTTTGCGATTTCACTTCTAGAAGTCGTTTAAGAGTTCGGAATCATGCAAGAATCGAATACGTGCAATCGCCATGATAAAAAATACAAATCTCATAAATAAAACACAAAAATTTCATTGATTGATAATTCGTCCGGAATTGATACACGATCAGTCACCACAAATGTCACACAAACAACATTCCCACTGCCGCCGTCGGAATCACCACCGGAAAAACGGTGACCCGAACCCGAACTGAACAACCACCACCATTTCTGTTGCCGCCGCCACCGGCATCCCGTCACTCACCTCACTCGGCCATGATCTCACCTGAAAATGACAACCAAACTAGCCGGAGAACAAAGATCTAACAAGATCTGAAAGAAAAGATGAAGAAGGTGTACCATTGTTGCTCAAAACTGAAAACCGATGCCGGAAACGTGTTCAGAAGACCTGATTTAGGGGGGTACACCCCGGTTTCGCCGTGAAATACCACCACCTCCGGCGGCGCCGCCACCGTCTCCGCCTTCGCCAGACCACCGTACGTGGTGGACAGCCGTCGCGCTCCTCCGCCGGCCCTCGCCTTGCTCCGGTCGAAGCTCCGGCCACCGGGTATGAGAGAGAGAAAGTGGGGTGCGGCTAGTTTTTTTACGTGTGTATCAATAAGGGGGGTTGAGTTATAATAGGGTATATATACTAGGGTTTATGTGGGTTGGGCCCAAGGCCCATAAGCCCGGTTCTTTTGTTTTCGAGCGGCCCGATCACCTTTCTGAACCCATTTTCACACCCGAACATCGTATAATGTCATAAAATCAAGTTTTAGGATCATAACTATGTAAAATAGTGTCGGTAGTCGTCGTTTGACGCGTTCTTTCATCGGTTGCGTTAAAATTGCGTAAAATGCTTCGGTTGTCGTTTCTTGTCTGTTTTTCGATCCGATTTCGACTGCGAATATTAAAATTCAATTATGAAGCTAAATATGTCATAATATCAATATCGATACGTAATTCAAGCCTGGTGCTTCCGTTCTGTTGTCGGTGAGTTCCTACAGTCGCGTTTTTCGTTCCCGTATGCGCTTTGTACCATTCGAAAGCACCATAAGTTCTCAAAACCAAGTTCATATGTATAAATTGTACATATAATGTAATGCTTTTCGGCATTGTCAGTATTTTTGTCTAGTTTTGGTTCGTTAACGCTTAGAGTTCGGCAGTTTTTCACAAATCGACATTCGCGCACTGTAAGGCCGGATAGACGTTCCTAGGCACTCCAAAGGCCTAATTAAGTTATTATATGTCTAATTACGCTACGTGTTAATGTCTTAATGTTCGTTATACGTGTAATTACACATCAAAAAGTACCGGTTTCACAATTGGCAATCGAGATATCATGGGAATGATTAGGGTTGGATAATAATTAATTGATCATCGGGTAACAACCTCGCGTTCTAGTAATCTGAGTAGTTCGTTCCCTTTTATCACAAACAATTAACCAAACATGAGCCATGTCTATGTGGTTCTTTCTAGTGAGCATGAACATTAGTGTCAATTAAAACCTGAAACCTAGGATGGTCACTATCTCTTAATCTGTTTACAAAAACTCAATCTTTGATTTTCAATATAGTTTAATCCATTTTAGATAATTAAAACCAATCAATCCAATTTATGAGTCTACATTTCTACAATTTAGTTTAATTTAGTTAATTTGAAAGCTACATAGTGAACATACATTCCACAAACTCCCTATGCCCACTTACCGCTAACTATTTAGTAGTATTTGGATTAAATTTGCGTGAGACTATGAAATCACGTCAAATTTTGTTGTCGTTGCCGGGGAGTAGTGCGCAACGTGTGTTATCTATTGTAGTTTTGGTTTGTTATTTTTTCGGGTTTACGCTGGTTGTGTTTAGTGTGCTGGTATTTACAGGTGCTTGCATACAAGAGGCTCTTACAAGCTATCACCACTAGCATTTGATCTGGAAATTGAGCGAACCTTGCGATGAAACCTAGTCCTACTACGAGAAAACAAAGTTATTGGTTCACCTACCACACCTACTACACCAATTACACCAAGTAATACAATGGAACCACTACCTCCCACTACGAGTCAAACAACACCACCCACACCAAATCCTACCAATACTTCACCAACCAACGTTACACTACCCGCAAGTACCCAAAATGAACATTACTTTAGCCATACCCCTGCATCAAGTGTCCCACCTCTTTCATCTTCTTCCCAGCCGCTGGCCAAGCATCATCTTCTCACCAAATACCATCATCACATCAATTCAACCAAGTTCATCCATAGTTCATACTAGTTCTACTAACCAACCACCATTCCAACCGGGTTTGCAATATCAACAATCTCATTATTTGCAAACAGTGGGAGCGAGAAGAGATGGATATGATGATGGGTATGAGGAAGATTTTTTGGGATATGATGAGGAAGGGTATGTTTTGAGGGGCAACGGAGATCAAGGGGATTACACTTATGTGCAAGGTCAAGGAGTGCAAGGATTTGCTAGACCTCAACAACAACAAATTGTACCACAACAATTACCACCACAAGGTCCGCAAATTCAAAGACAATGCCGCAACAAGTGCCTCCACCACAATTTCAACAAGTTGCACCTCAAAGGCAAGTTCAAAGGCAACCGGGTCAACCTTGAGTACCTTTGGGTGTTCCTCGAAGGCATCACATAGAAGTGGTAAGGGGGTTTAGCTCATTTCCGTCCGGTGATCACCAACAATCCTTCTCCGATAGTAATTCCTCATCACCCGGATGGAAGAACATTTGAATTGAGGACTAATGCTCTCCAAAGTTTACCTAAGTTTAAGGGGTTAGCAACGGAAGAACCTTATTTCCATTTGGAGGCATATGATTCTATTTGTAACACTATCGGCGGACAAGGTTTTACATCAGATGATGTTAAGTTTGTCTTATTCCAATTTTCATTGGAAGATAAGGCTAAGAGGTGGTTTTATACATTGCCTTCCACTTCGTTTTATACATGGGCTGAAATGCAACAACGGTTCTTGGAAGAATATTACACGACCCAAAAGACTAATGAGGCGAGAAGAAATTTGAGAAGTTTTCAACAACAATCGGGTGAGATGTTTCTTGAGGCATTTGAGAGGTTTAACATGATGCTTAAAAATTGTCCACATCATGATATTGCGTTGTGGGAGTTGTTAAATGCATTTCATGAGGGGATAAGTGAGGAGGATGCTCGTGACTTGAAGTTGGGCACCAATGGTACTGTCGGTACTAATTACGAGCAAGATGATTGGGCCTTTTTGGAGCAAATTTCGTATAATTCCAAACGAAAGGCACAAGCTTCAAGGAAGGCTATACATGTTATCACACGACCCCAAGTTCATGCTGTGGATGATGGAGGAGTATAAACCAAAAATCAGGTATATAATGTTTGTACCAATTGTAGTGAATTGGGTCATACGGCGGATGTGTGTTTAGTGGGGGTTGTGGAAGACGTGAATGCCATTCAAAGGGGAGGTAGTAGGAACTACAACATGAACTCAAATACCTACCACCCCGGTTTGTGAAACCACCCGAATTTTCGATATGGCAACACGGCAAATCAAGCCAATCCAAATTTTCAAGGAAACCAAGGGAATTATGTGCCGCACCAACAATATAACAACCAAGGTAATTTTAGAAGCGGGAACAACCAAGGGTTTCAAGGGCAATTTCAACAGTCGGGTGGTAGTCAAAGTGGCTCTTCGGGTGGAAATGAAGTCATGGAGATGTTGAAGACCATGTAAATGGAGATGCAAAAGATAAATCAAATCGATGATGCTCGAATTCAGAAGGACGAATTTTGGGATAGAGCAATTCAATCGTTGCCACCCAAATAGGTCAACTTGCAACCAACATAGCGGAGTTGAAAAAAGGTAAAGGTCAATTGCCAAGCGACACTAAGGTAAACCCCTCTCATAGTTCTTCTCGTAATGTTCCTATTAACCATGTAAGTGTTTTGAGAAGTGGTAAGGAATATAAAACTAACCCATCACCAAATTTGGTTGATGGGGTGGTTGAGGATATTATGGGGGTTAAAAGTGATGAGGATGAAGCCTCATCCACACTCATTCCTAAAGACCCAAATTTTGAAAAAGTAATCGAAAAACCAGGGTTGGGTGAAATTCTAAATGAGAATAATAAGGGAGTGGGGCCAAGTCAAGTTCCATTTCCTTTGGCTTTAGTTGACCCGGGTAAGAAAAATATTATTTCAAAAAGGGGTCCTCAAAAGGAAGAGATGTGGGAGGTGTTCAAACAAGTAAAGGTAAACCTTCCTTTACTTGAGGTAATTAAGCAAGTGTCCGCATATGCAAAGTTTTTAAAAGAATTGTGTACCCAAAAGAGGCAACAAAAAGTGACCAAACGGGTCGATTTAACCGAGCGGGTAAGTGCTGTTTTAAAAGGGGATCTACCTCCTAAGCTTTAAGATCCAGAAACGCCTTTAATAAATATTCAAGTTGGTAATTTTCAAATGTCACGGGTGTTATTGGATCTCGGAGCCCGAGTTAGTATTTTACCGGGGGGGCTTATACGGCCAATATGATTTTGGTCCATTGTAACGGGTTAAGACAACGGTGGTCTTAGCTGATTTGTCTCATAAGCTTCCCTGAGGGATTGTGCAGGATGTCATTGTGAAAGTAGATGAATTTTATTGTCTGGTTGATTTTCTAGTCTTAGATTACTCATCCGCGGACCCAACGCAACAACAAAACATTCTTTTGGGTCGGCCATTTTTGAACACCGCTCATGCCATGATTGATTGTCGATTTGGTACGGTCGACATGACATTCGGTAATAGAAAGATGAGGTTAAATGTTTTTACTAATGCTTCTAACTCTTTTGGTGGTGATGAGTGTTTTATGGCAGATTTAATCGACGGATGCAACCCGCATGAGTATGAGGATGATGTTTCGGAAACATGTGTGTGTGATTTTTCTGAACAGGTACACGCATGCGCTTTGAGGGTGGAAGGGAAAAAGCTAGAGGCTTTGGCGGCTAGAGAAGGACGACCACCATGGACCCATCAAATCAAAAGTCTACCGGCTGAAATTGATTCAAGTGCAAAGCCTTCATTGGAGTGTCCGCCAAAATTGGAGTTGAAGGAGTTGCCAAGTCACTTGAAGTACGCATTTTTAGGGGATAATGACACATTACCGGTCATTATTGCCTCTAACTTGGAGGTGGCTCAAGAGGAAGGGTTGTTGAAGGTGTTGAAAGCGAACATGGCGGCTATTGGGTGGACGATTGCCAATTTAAAAGGAATTAGTCCATCCATAGTCATGCACAAAATCATCACCACCGAGGATGCGAAACCGACACGTGAGACCCAAATGAGGTTGAATCCGAATTTGAGAGAAGTGGTAAAAAAGGAGGTAATTAAGTGGTTAGACGCGGGTATTATCTATCCATTTTTGGATAGTGCTTGGGTAAGTCTTACTCAAGTGGTTCCTAAAAAGGCCGGCATTCAGGTAGTTAAGGATGAAAGTGATGAACAAATTGCCACCCGACTGTTCACCGGGTGGCGTGTTTGTATTGATTACCAAAAATTGAATGTCGCGACATTGAAGGACCATTTTCCATTACCTTTTATTGACCAAATTATTGAAAGTTATCGGGTTAAAAATACTACTGTTTTTAGACGGGTATTCGGGGTATAACCAGATCGCTATCCATCCGGATGACCAACACAAGACCACTTTTACTTGCCCGTATGGCACTTTTGCTTTTCTGCGAATGCCATTCGGCTGTGTAATGCCCCCCACGACTTTCCAACGATGTATGATGAGAATTTTCTCAGATATGGTTGGGGAATCGCTCGAGGTATTCACGGATGATTGTTCCATTTTTGGCCCAGGTTTTGATTCTTGTCTCGATGAGAAAAAGTTTTAAAAAGATGTGTCGAGAAAAATTTGGTGATAAGTTGGGAGAAAAGTCATTTCATGGTCCAAAAGGGTATTGTGTTGGGTCATGTAATTTCTGACCGGGGGATGGAAGTGGATAAGGCAAAAATTCGGGTAATATCGTCTTTACCTCCACCGAAAGAATGTTAAAGGGGTAACATCATTTTTGGGACATGGGGTTTTTACCGGCGGTTTATTAAAGGTTTTAGTGTCATCACCAAACCTTAATGTAATTTGTTATTGAAGGATGTTCCATTTGATTTTACTAATTAATGTTTACAAGCATTTAATGTTTTGAAGGAACAGCTGGTGAAAGCTCCTATCTTGCAACCACCGAATTGGTCGCTTGCGGTGGTGTAAGCCTTGGAAAGGTTTCCGTCTTACATTTGGGGGAGCAAGGTGATTGTGTATTCGGACCATAGTGTGGTTCGATACTTGATAGACAAAAAGGATGCAAAGCCCCGATTGATTCGTTGGGTGCTTTTGTTACAATAGTTTGATTTGGAAATTCTGGACAAAAAGGGATGTGAAAATGTGGTGGTGGACCACTTATCCTGAATTCCATTGGAAGGAATTGATGATGTGAGTGAGATAAATGACTGGTTTCCCGATGAACGGTTGTTGGCCGTTTCTACTTTTGTCGCACCATGGTATGCTCATTATGTTAATTACTTAGCCACATGTGCAATTCTGAGTCATTGGATGAAGAAAAGGTGCATTCCCGAAACATTAACTCATGCCCACGCATCCGCTTGAGGGGGTCATTTTAGTGGTCACAAGACGGGATATCGAGTGCTTACATGTGGGTTTTATTGGCCTACTATTTTCAAAGATGCGTGTGAATATGCTCGGAATTGTTTGAGGTGTCAACAAGTGGGTAGTATTTAAAAAAGGGATGAAATGCCTTTACAACCCATTTTGGTCGTTGAAGTGTTTGATGTATGGGGTATTGACTTCATGGGGCCTTTTCCGAATTCAAACGGGTTTTTATACATATTGGTCACGGTGGATTATGTCTCAAAGTGGATTGAAGCCATAGCTACATGGACCAACAATCACTCAGTAGTGTGTAAGTTTGTAAAATCTAACATCTTTCCTCATTTTGGTATTCCGAGGGTTATTTTATTGATGGTGGTTCACATTCAAAAATTTTAACTTTGGGAAGTTGTTGAAGCGATATAATGTGAACCATCGAGTCGCTACTCCATATCACCCGCAAACAAGTGGACAAGTTGAAGTGTCCAACCGTCAAATTAAAGAAATTCTTATGAAAATGGTGCGGGTGGATAGGAAGGATTGGTCAAGCAAGCTAGATGATGCGTTATGGGCATACCAGACGGCCTATAAAACTCCAATTGGTACAACTCCTTATCGGTTGGTATATGGGAAGGGATGTCATTTACCGATGGAGTTTGCTCACCGAGCACATTGGGCGATCAAGACGGTTAACGCGGATTACAATGAAGCAGGGAAGATTCAGAAGTTACAACTGAGTGAGATTGAAGAGATTTCGAGACAAGGCCTACGAATGTGCATCGACGTATAAAGATAAACTCAAAAAGGTTCAAAATGCGAAGTTGCGAAAATGAACTTTTGAAGTGGGTCAAAAGGTTTGGTTATACAACTCAAGATTGAAGTTTTTGCGGGCAAGTTCAAACGCAAGTGGATGGGGCCTTACGTGATCACACGAGTGGGTAGATTCAGTGATGTTGAGATTGAAGATGTTCACACAAAGACGAAACAAGTGGTTAATGGGCACCGGCTCAAACATACTTGGAAGGGAACGACATCAACAATCTTGAGCTTGACAAGGTGGGCTACATTTTACACCCATTGGATGAAGAAGGAATTTGAGTGGCCCAGGTTTGGTCATGTAAATAGTTTAGTTTAGTTTAGCTTAGTTTACTTGTTTTTGAAAATTACCATCTTTGTTTCGGGATGCGTTGGACTCAAGTGTGGGGAAAATTCTCACGAATTTTCTTCTAGCACGGTGTTGGGGACAACACGGTTCTTTTACGGGGGGTAGGGTAATTTTTACGTTTTTAGAAAAATATAAAAACCATAAAAAGTACACAAATCTGAAGAAAAAGAATTTGCAAATAAGAAATGCCCGATGCCACCGTAGGTTACGGTGGGGTCTGGAAAACCTTACGCCATTCATCAACTGCCTTACGGTAAGAATCTTTTACCAGGGATCACCGGTGGTCCCTGGCGAGTGGGGTCCGACTTTATTAAAAAAAATGAAAAATCTCAAAAATTCTCATCCACAAACACGGGTATAACCCCCCTTTTCACCACAAGTTTCCATCTCTTTCCCCATTCATCTCTCAAACAAAACCCTAACTTCCATAGCCTCAACCTTACACTATTTTCTCAAATCTCAACCAAATTGAGTGGTTTTGGGGTCTATTTTGGCTATAATTCCATAAGGAGTCAAAATTTGTGCTTGCATTACCAAAAATATTTCATTTTGGTGGTCAATTTCAAACCTTAGGGGCCGGAATTTTGGGGGTTTTGTGGGTTTTTGGTTTAGCTTGAAGTTTGTGTCATTCTCATCATCTCTAAAGTGAAGGTATGTAATTTATGTTCATTATTTGGAGTACATTGCAGATTTGTAAGTTTTCATCTTTTTTTTGCTTCACACACTTGCTTGTAATGGTAGGATGGTATGAACTTGTTGAGTTTGTATGGGGGTTATGGTTGTAGATGATAAGTGGTTATGTTAAACGTGAGATTTGGGCAGAATTTTTGCTAACTTAGGAAAATAATGTTCACATTTTTGCTAAAATATGAATAGTGTGTTTGACTTACGTCTACAAGCATGGTGTTAAGCAAGTGTGTGGATGTTTGGGTTGATGAGAGTATAACTTGTGTTGTGTTGTGGTTGTGATTTGCAATATTATGGGTAGAAAAGGAAAGGAACAAGTTGGATCTTCGAGTAATTTGGCTGAGAACCCGGGACGGAAAAGGAGATTTTATCGTTTAGCTGATCAAGACATAGAGGAAGAACAACATGAAAAGGAGCAGCTGAGAGGGCCGAAGCCGAAATGGACATCTGGGCCTTTGCATGAGCAACTAGCCGAATGGCAAAGCTGAGCTGTTTCATGATCAGATGAATAAATTAGCCCATCGCAAGGAAGCATTTGTCTGTGAAAAAGAGGTCCGGGAGACGGATTTTGGTCCATTCGGGATTACCGAGAAATTTCGCGCTTTAGGTTGGGAGGCGGACGTTAAAATGTTATGATCAGGAGGGAAAGATTTTTGTATGAAGTGGAAATTCAAGAGAGGATGGCCACTCTAAGATGTCCTCCATATCGGGGTGCATCAAAAATGAAGTTGATCGGTACGGTGAACCTCGGTGAACAGGATTGATGTGGAGATGTCTTTCGATTCTTCGCGAAGGGTGGAAAAGTTTGATAGTAAACCAACAAATCAATATATGATCCCAAAGTTGAAGACCTGTATATCTCGCCAGAAAAGCATCTGACATGGCACACAATGTTGGATTATCGGTTTTTACCGGGTACTACACATGGGAAATTGTATCGCAAGAATTTGAGAATCGAAGCAAAGTTGATGTTAGTAATTTGTACATCAAATGTCATCCCGCGGCAGGGTTATAAAGTCGAAGTGCGATATCCCGAAGTGCCGGTGTTGTATACGCTATTAAGAGGAGCTCATCTTTTCCCTTTCCGATTATTAGTGTTGAATAACGTGTGGATAAGTCGGAACAGCGATCAACGGAAGATAATACCACATTGTCGACTCATTATGGCACTTTGGAAGATGTATGGAGCCATTGGTAGGGATGATAAAGGTTCTTACAAGAAATTAAACCGTTCGATATATAGCAGTTGGGGGTTGGTTGGACATACACAGAGTCGAAAAGATTTCATAAGTTGAAAAGCGAGGGCCAACGATGTAGAGTGTTAAAGTCAGATGCGAGGCTGTTGGAGCCGGGTGAGGCTAACGAGCCTGAGAGTGAGGATGAGGCTCCAAGTGGTGATGATGATTATATGGACGATCCATATGTAGTGCCTATGGACACGGATTGAGGTGGGCCGAGTGGAAGTGAAGAAGAGGAGGAATGCAATCGGGGTACATGGGGAGTCCATTTGATTATGCACCAATGTCTTTCGATCCGTATTGGGCTCATATGGGGATGATGGAACAGGTTGTTGATCGTATGCGTCCACTGACCTTCTCGGATTCGTCCGATTCAAGTCAAGTGTCTTTTAATCACCAAACTTTTATGGGAGCAAGTATGGAGCGGTCACTTAAGCAAAACTATGACCGTCAAGAGCAATGGAACTGTACACGCGCTTATGCTTTCGAGGAAGAGATGAATAGCAGATATGTTGATGATCGAAATCGGCGGATGCATGAGACTGGCATGCGGGTCGCCCGGTTGTGGCTGATCCACCTATAGTTGATTACTTTACACTACCACCTTATGATGGTAGTGTTTCATATCCCACACTGCCACTACATCATTCTCAATGGGTGGATCCCAACCAGGTGCCGAATCAACAAGCTGGTGAAGGAAGTAGCGGAGGTGGAGCTTTCGGTTTTGGAGAATTCTCGGAGATGATGACATCCATCTTTGGACCTCCCCAACCGCGATACTATTGACTAGGTTATGCTTAGTCTTACTTTGTATATTTTTTTTGTATATATTTGTGTTTATGTCCATGGCTGGGTGACTAGGGTGGTGTATTGATGTTTTTGTTATTGGGTTGTGTAAGTTGGGGGTGTTTGTAGTTTGCTAGTTAAAAACAATTTGGGCTTTGAGTGATGAAGCGAATTTTGGGGTTGAGATTTTGCCATACATTGGGGACAATGTATCCCAAGTGTGGGGATGGGGGGAATTTTTTTCAAAATCAAGTGAATACTGTTCAAATTGAAAACTTGGCATTTGTTTCGCATGACACACCGGTAACCCTTTTGTCCTTTAATGGTGAGTTCTTGGGCCACACACACTTAATTATTAAACATTCTTTCTTTGGTTTGAGTGGCGATGTGTGATTTGTGTTAATAGAACTTGTGTGATAAATGCGTTTTGAGGCTTTAGCTTAGTGCGCTTGTGAAGATGATAAGGGCATTTAAGTAGCTTCAGCAGGATGTGTGAGAGTGTGGGATTGGGGGGTTGGACCTCATACGATATATATATATATATATATATATATATACGAGGGGCGGGGGTTTGGTCTTTAGTAGCCATATTTGAGCCTAGTGCCATTCATTTGTAACCCGTGCCTACGTTCCAAAAAAATATCTACCTATTGAGACGACCCAGTTTAGTAGCTTAAGTATGTAGTGTTTTGTGTTTGAGTTATGTATGCTTTGAAAAAAAACTGAAAAAATACAAAAAGAAGGATATAAATGTGATAGTAGTTGAAGGAAAATGAAAAAGAAGTGCGAAGTTGTGTAAATGGTTAGTAGTTGTTTTTGTTTAGTGGTAATAATAAGACCGAGTTGGATCAATGAGATACTTGCAAATATATCCCATCATGCCCTACCTTTACACATAGCCTCGTTACAACCCGTAAGTCCTTTTGATTCATAAGCATGTTATTAGCATTTTGTAGGCGGAGATTTGATTTGTATACAAGCTTATTGTCGCACAATCACACATTTGCGTTGAGCGTTTCTAGCACAATCTTGCTAGTAACCCTTTGTCACCGAGAGGGGAGTCATTGCGAGGGGTGTGTCATGTGGTATGATGGTAAGTTAGTAAAAGGTAATGGTTATTTGCTTGGTTTGAATGGGATCGCGTGTTGAGGAAGATAATTTGTGAAGTTGATGTTTGTTTTTGATGAGTTGCTTGCGGGCAAGCAACGGTTAAGTGTGGGGATGTGATGGGTGGTCTGTGGGACAACCCTTATGTGGTTTAAATGATGTAAAAATCCTACATTTAATGGGTAATTTGTTTAGAATTGCATAACTATGGTGAATTCTTATTGTAGGTACAAAAGGCCTAAAAGAAGCGAGGTTACACATTGGAGTGATATTTGCATGTTCGTGGTGTGAAGCAATTAAAGATACAAGTTTGAGAGAAAAAGAAAGCAAGAATATGTGTTTGACCTCCACCGTAGCTTACGGTGATCACCGTAAGCTATGGTGTATTCTGGGAATCTTTTGTGTGCCGTAAGGCAGTTTAATATCACTGCAGTGCTTTTTAGTTGCCACCGAAAGCTACGGTGGGCACCGTAGCTTACAGTGGTCCCCAGCGCAAAACTTTGCAACTGCCATTTATATGCGGTTTTTGGGGGACTTTTCGATATCTCATCATTTGGACGTTGCAGAACTGTTTGGGAGGCGATTTTGGCTAGTTTGCTTGTGTTCTTGACAATTCTAAACATCCAGTTTGTGTTTTTAATTCGTATGAACATTGAGTTTGATGTTATGATGATTCACCACACCATGAGTGGCTAATTTCATTGATGATCATCCTAGATGTAACGTTTTGTTTTAGACACTATGTTTATGCTTGAATTTCTAGAATAATAACTTGCAATGTTTGTTTAGTTATTATGGTGTTTGGATATTTGTTTGATTGTTAGTTGTGTTTGGTCTTATTCTAAACCATACATTCTTGGTGCCATTGGCAATCGAGATATCATGGGGGGGATTAGGGTTCGATAATAATTAATTGATAATCGGGTAACAACCTCGTGTTCTAATAATCCGTGTACTTTGTTCCCTTTTATCACAAAAAAGTAACCAAACATGAGCCATGTCTATGTGGTTCTTTCTAGTGAGCATGAACATTAGTGTCAATTAAAACCTGAAATCTAGGATGGTCACTATCTCTTAATCTGTTTACAAAAACTCAATCTTTGATTTGCAATATAGTTTAGTCCATTTTAGATAATTAAAACCAATCAATCCAATTTCTGAGTCTACATTTCTGCAATTTAGTTTAATTTAGTAATTTGAAAGCTACATAGTGAACATACATTCCACAAACTCCCTGTGCCCACTTACCGCTAACTATTTAGTAGTATTTGGATTAAATTTGCATGAGACTACGACATCACATCAAATTTTGATATCATATAGCAAGTTCAGGGGCCAAAGTGTGGAATAACAAACTTATGCTGGACACAGGAGGCGCCGCATCGCGCGACGCCCTAACCCCTTGGGCTATGCGTAAAGCAACTCCCCTGATCCGCAGAAGGTTCTACCAGCTCTTGCATTGGCCATCTTTCTCACCTCTCTTCTCACCCAATCATCTTTAAACCTCCATTAAACACAAAAACCCTAATACTCCATTATAAAAGCAAGCCTCCATCACCTCATTTTCACTTTCTAAACTCCTCTATACCTCCTAAACCTTCTCAAATCAGTTGCAAACATCAGAAAACTCAGATTGTTCTAAGTGCCAAAGTGAGCACTATACTTCACTTTCTTCATCTTTTCTTCATCAAACCTTCCATTACAAAGCTTGGAACACCTCTAGGATTGTTTCCACATGTTTACCATGGTAAACCCAGGTGGAACATCACCATTTTGAGGTCCAAACTTTCTGTTTTGGAAGAACTTTTGTTAAACTTTTACAAACTATGTTTTTCTTGACTTAATCTTGTTCCTACTTGTTCTTGGACCTATCTAAGGTTATGGGACTTATTAGGAATAGACTCTTATGAGTTTAAGAGGTGCAAATACCTCTAAACTTTCTATTTTTGCTAGGGTTCATTCAACCCACAAGTGATGAAACCCTCCGAGCTTGCATGAAGTTTACGGTGAAACTTGTGTTTTGGTATAGGTGTGAATACTTGGAATCCTTGGCTATCCTAACTTCATTCCACCACCTCACTTGATGTTTTACCATTGCTATCTCAAGAAGTTTGCTAGATTTAAAGGAACTTAACCCCGTCTAGCCTCCGATACTTAGTTAACTCTTTCCATGTCGGAAGTGGCTCACCGGGTTTAAGTTTACGTGGCTACTTGATATATTAATTTGTTGTACATTTTCTTTCATTCATGACCATCCGAATCATCCCTTGTGATGAATTGTGTATTGGTGAATCATACAATGAGGTTAATCCTCCATGCTTGACTTATATGACAATCTATACTTTTGTTGAACTTAGCTTAGAATTATTGTAAGTTGTAACTATATACTATATATAAACATAAACATAACCAAACCCTTGATGATAATCCGATGTGGTTACCTGTCATGGCAATAGGTTATATTATCTAAACCTTGAACATCTCGTTACGATTCTAATGGGCACTTGACCCATGAAATCACATCAACCCATAAGGGATTTATGGTGTCAAAAAACGGGTGTTTAAGACTAGATAATTACTTTCTTGTATACATACTTTTTACATATTTTAATTACGAATCCAAATCCTCTATTAACATTCCGAATGCTCACACAACTTCGTTTACCCCATGTAGAGTGACCTCGGTATTCCATCCTTCAAACTCTCCAACTCTTCATGGGATTACCAAAGGAAGCTTTGCAAAACCGTGAGTACACTCGATCCCATTTTTATGCTTTACAGTTTTGGGTGCAATATGGTTAACCTGTCAAAATACCGATCACAACTATTTTTATGCAAATACAAACAATCAATACATGCATGCTTAAAATACGTGATACTTGATTTGTATTCTTGGAACATTCTTATGTGATTCGCTTATCATTAACTTCGTACGAGCCTCCCCTTAACATGTATAGTGCTATAGGAGTAACGTATCACCCGTATTCTTGAGGTTATGTTAAGTCTTTAATTCATGCAGTAATCAGAGGGTTGACTTGTAGATTTGCATGCCATGATACATTATTCTGGTTAACTATTTTTTTCCATGCGGTTTTGTTTAATCACTTTTTACATACTCATGCTATATTAAACTTGTGTACTCGCCAATGCTTTTATGTTGAACTATACTTTTAAACATGTTGCAGGTTGATGAGGTTGATATTGACGAAATCTATTAGGGATGACTTAGAAACACATCTAGAGAAGCTAGATTTTGTTATTGTATTGTTGAGGAATTATTTTGTATTTTAACATTTTTGATTGTTTATTTGATTTCCCGTATTGTACTTGACAATGTTTATCTATGAGTGAAATCAGTTTTTGAATTAATTATTGTCACAATAGTGTTATGATTTATCGAGCAATATATTTACGTCCACCCCGATGATTCCGCCATCGGTTGGGGTGTGACACAAACGGGAGATGTACTCTTTTTAAATAATAATTGATTACTATGAGATAATTATGCACATTGAATTAAAAATATATTATCTAATTACTAGGTTATAACTAAGGAAGGAAAAATTAATTTATATTAATCGAACTATGTCGTTAAATAAAATAAAAAGACATGTTTTCAAACGTTATATTGTTTTATACAAAGAAAAATATGACCAGTTACCAAGGGGAAAATGTAGTATTTATATATTAGTCCAAGGAACACTTGAAGGTAATCCAAGAATTTTAATGTGTTTTGGATCCGATAATACATTGTATCGCAAATACAAGAATATTATAGTCACCTTATATTATTTTTCCAAATAACCAACATATTAACTTCTTGTTTTCACAATACAACAATATTTGCTTCTTAGTTTCTTCAAAATTCTCTTTCTTTACCTCCAACAACGGCTTCCTCTCACTTTTACATTCCATCAAGATTCCAACTTCTTGTTTGTTTGCTGCATGCTGTAACCGCTTCATATTTCTAAACTTTCCTTATTTGGAAAGTAGTCGTAAATCTATTTTTAGAAACTTATACCCGTATTCTTACCCAACCTCGCAATCCAAAAACTTTGATCTTAGCAAAACCCCCTATTTTATACATACACATTTTTACGTACAATCAATTGTTAAACACGTGTTTTCTCACAAACCGATACTAAGTAAACGTATAATTACTCATCCATACGTTTACGATACTCGAATTATACTTAAACATACGTTTTGTACTTTAAAACATGTTAGAATGCAAAGTTTATCATAAAATGTCAAACAAATCGAAGTTCAGGGGCCAAAGTGTGAGAAAACAAACTTTAGACGCACAAAGGGGCGCCGCGTCGCGTGACTACCCCTCTCTTCAGCCTACACATAACGTCTAGGCCCTTGATCCGTAGAAAGTTGTTCCCAGCTCTTGCATTGGCCATTTCTTATCCACCTCTTCTTCACCCAATCACCATTAAACCTCCTTAAACACCAAACCCTAATCCTCCATTATAAAACCAAGCCTCTATCACCTCATTTTCAATTTCCAAACTCCTCTAAACCTCCAAAACACTCTCAAATTAGTTGCAAACATCAGAAACTCAGATTGTTCTAAGTGCCAAAGTGAGCACTATACTTCACTTTCTTCATCAAATCTTCCTCTAAAAGCTTTGAACACCTTTAGATTGTTTCCACGAGATTACCATGGTCATCTAAGGTGGAACATCACCATTTTGAGGTCCAAACCTTTTGTTTTGGAAGAATACCTTGCTAACTTTTATTAAACTTATGTTTTCTTATGCAAAATTGTGCTTCCTTTGCTACTAATCAAGTCTATTGTTAGTAAGCTTGGCCAAGATTGATTTATACAAATCAGAGGTGTAATTTACCCTCTAAACTTTCTGTTTTTGATAGGGTTATACAACCCACAAGTGATGAAACCATCCGAGCTTGTCATGATCCTTGTGACAAGACTTGTGTTTCAGTATAGGTGTGAATACTTGGAAGCCTTGGCTATCCTACCTTCATTCCACAACCTCGCTTGATGTTTTCCCTTTGCTATCCCAAGTGGTTTGCTAGTCCTAAAAGTAACTTAACCTCGTCTAGCTTCTGACACTTAGTTAACTCTTTCTATGTCAGGAATGGCTCACCTGGGTTAAAGCTTATTTGGCTACTTGGTATAGTAAGTATTTGTACATTTCCTTTTCATTTGTGACCATCCGAATCATCCTTGTGATGATTTGTGCATTGGTGAATCTTACAAATGAGGTTAAAGGATGGTTATCCTCCTACCTCCATGCTTGACTTATATGACAATCTATGATAACCTTGATGGACTTAGCTTGGAATTATTATATAAGCTATACAATTATTATATAAACTGTACGATATGTATATATATATATACACATAACCAAATCCTTGATGATAATCAACATGGTTACTTTTCATGGTGATAGGTTATATTATCTAAGTCTTGAACCTCTCGTTAACGATTCTAATTGGCACTTAACCCATGAAATCACAACAACCCATACGGGATATATAGTTGTCAAAAACGAGTGTTTAAGACTATATAATTACCTTGTGTATACATACTTTTGTACTTTATATTCCAATTTGAATCATCCGTTAACATTCCGAATACTCACACACCTTCACTCTACTATTCATGTCAACTCGCCAAAACACAGATAATCGGGAAGCTTTGCAAAATTGTGAGTATACATGACCCCCTTTTTACGCTTTACACTTTTGGGTGCAATATGTTAAACCTATCAAAATACACATTCACACTTATACTTTATGCAAACACAAACAATTCATTCATGCATGCTTAAATATATGATACTTGATTTGTATTCTTGGAACATTCTTATGTGATTTGCTTGTCATTAACTTCGTACGAGCCTCCCCATTAACATGTATAGCGCTATAGGAGTAACACATCGCCCGTATACTCGAGGGCATGTTAAGTCTTTAATACATTGTGGTAATCAGAGGGTTGACTTGTAAAATTTCATGCCTTGATACATTAATCTTATTAGCTATTTTTTCCATGCGGATTCGTTAAAACTCATTTTACGTTCTTATGCTATAATCAAACTTGTATGCTCGCCAATACTTTGGGTGTTGAACTATGCTTTAAACATATTGGAGGAATTCAATGATGATGATGACATATGGAACTTGGTAGGAAGGACTAGAAACGCACCAAACTTTAATTCATGTTTATAGATTAGTCATACGATACTTGTTGTACTTTATTTTGTTTCAAATTTGTTGTGATTCTATTTCAAACAATGTACTTGATGTTAGAAATGAAATGAAATTCCTTTATTAAATACTTGTCACATTTAGTGGGAACAATCACAATACGTCTGCCCTGATGATTCCCGCCATCGGTTGGGGTGTGCGCATGCTCCCTCTAAAAAATCTTGGTACAAAACAAACGGGTCAAAGACTTTAAACAGGATTGAAAATATACTCAAGCTTTAGTAATTACATAATCATAAATATCTTTAAATATTAATTTGTAGGATGATGAAGTAAGCAACCATATTGCTAAACGATGAAGCAGTCCGAACGGCGAATCATACAGCCCAATAAGACATAATATGCTTTTAATAGACAGAGTAATAAATTCCGTATACGTACTAGCCTGGGAGCAACCTCTACTTTGCCTTAAAAATTTACTCATGTGAAGAACAAAAGCTCGATGAGCGTACCAAACATCAGAAAAAGAATGTAATCATCATCCATCATCCAAAAAAACACGTGTATACCAAAAATATTCCTAGAATCTATTTATTAGGAAACGAAATCGTGAAGCACTGATTCGAATTTTTTTCTTCCATGAGACACAAACTAAATTTAAAGCGATAAAAAACTTTATAAAATTAGTAGGGACTCATAAAAATTGAATAGCATATTAAGGTCAAAATTTTCGTGATTTAAATCAAAGTCAAACATATACACCTTTGTTATAAACTATAAATATTAGCGAGGACATGAGCAATCTGAAAACTCTACCTTTATTATAAGCTACAACCGAAGTTTCAGTGTGTGTAATACCATCATCTACCATTTTTTTCAACTCCTTACTACCATCATTTCCACCAAAAAGTGTACCGATAATGATTGCTAACAAAGATTGTGAAAATAGTCATGTACATCAGCTCTCTTCCAGTAACAACTACAACTTCCAACTACAACTTCTGGTAAGTTAGGAACAACTGATTTTGAATCCTTGAATGAGAAACACACACAATACTCATAATAAGATTTTGAAAAGTAGATAAATATGAATTGATACAAATAAAAACTATAGAGACACCTAACGGCCAGGTCGATGAGTTAACTGATCAAAATGGATAACTTACTATAGGCCGGACAGGTTGATGAGTTAACTGAACAAAATGGATAATTTAAATATGGTCATTCCTAGGATTTTGGTGCATCATCTTATAGCTTTCTTCACATCTAAAGGGTTGGTTAAGGGTAGTTTTCTACACTCTAATAGTTGTGGGATTTAGGACCTTTAATTAGTCTTGTTTCCTCATATCACTCCAATGCAAGTTTTGGTTGTTTTTCATTGTTCGGTTCTTAGGTTTTTGAGATTGCGAATCACCTTCCTTGTTACCTAATTGCTATAGGATTTGTTCTCTTTCACAGGGGAGTAGTCAGTTAGAAACCAAAACCTAAGTCATTTGTCAGATAGTTGTCTTCACGTGTCGTTTGTTATTCCCACCTAAGTGGTTTGTTCATCTCTCTTGGTTGAGTTCACAGTTTTGAGTTGCCTTTGTGTTCGTTAGTTTCGTTAATTTAGTTAAAAACTTAGTTAATTAATTCTCAAAATAAAAACCAAATTCTTAAAATCAACTTAGGGCTAGATTGTGATTAGGGTTAACAATTAGGGGTGCTATCTTAGAGTCCATGTTTCGATGCTCAGTCTTGCTAGTCATACTACTTTCATGTCCGGTTCACTTGCCCTTGTGTGTAGTTAGTAAGTTCCACTTTTAAAACTTGATCATAAAATTAGTTGCAAAAATCACACATAAATTAGGAGGACAAAATTCTTCAATCATCAACTATTTATACTCATCCCAAGACAAAGCGAGAGCGGAATTGGTTCAATGATTTGTCTTTTCATTGTTCCACCATGTGGGAGCCCTCTCTTGGAGGACGCCTGGCATAGGGAACTGGGAGGTGATCTTGGCAATCACTGTTGATAAAGGTCAACTCCAGGTTTTCGAATCATTGAAGCAATCCAGTGGCTCCTTCGGAACCGAATAACTTGTTGGGTTGGCAAGAATTGAATTGTATGAAGGTGCATTGAGTGATCCTTGCACCCCAGTCCCTATCGTATCTGTTGTTAGCGGGCTAGTTCAACTGGTTGGCAAGAGTTGGATGGATTGACGCCATATTCTTGGCGGTCATAGTAGTGATCCTACGCTCGGAGTTATGCTTGGCATTGCGTTCAAGATAATGACGAGAAGACATCTACAAAGACGAACTAAAAGATACGTGAGAATTGTGTGACAAATGGCAAATAACCAGTAATTTTGTACAATTTAATCACTATTTTTATTACATAATCTCATGCATTTAATCGTAATTTAATTATGTAACTGAGTCGTAGGTCAGATAACAAGTGTTAGGACAAACAAAACTGTGTCCTAAAAGTGTTGGGAGAAAGTGTTGGGCGCACTATTCATGTCAGAAAACCACTGAAACGGAACAGAACGATGTAATACAAACTAACGACATAACAGAGTCCATACATATATGAAAACACTAATGTGGGAACAAATCTTGCAACATTACATAACTCTCCGGTATGACACTCTAATCACAAAATCGTCCGTTCGGCTAAAAATATAACAATTTTTCACTCATCCGTACTACTAATTCAGCATTTCTGAGACTCCAGAATTGTGACAAATGATGACATGCACATTAGAACACTTTGAGGATATCAATGAGGTGCCCGAAAAATAAGCTTTCGGTGCTACGTTGCAACCTACATAACTCGTCCGTTTTTTATCCGATGAACTAGTGAACAATATTTTTGCCGCCATAACAACCAAACGAATGATCTAGCGAACTAGTTAAGCTTATTTTGGAATCCAAAATCAATTCATACATCTTTGGTCACGGAATAACAACTTAGGGAAAACATTCGTCGGTACGAATTAAAAGTGTCGGTATCGAATCGACAACTAAACCGAAGTCGTGTAAACTATCAAAATACAAATTCTACCAGTCTAGTGAACTAGTTAATGACAATTAACATTTTGAATCCCTAATTACCCCTTAATGGTGCAAGAAACCCCCTAATCACCATACTTTGTTTAAACCTCAAAATATCTAATCAATTACCACATTTTATTACAAAAGTTTACATTTAAATTCCCCCATCCCATTTTCGATCAAGATATGGGCCCCACTAGACAATCCTCATCTTGACTTTGTGTTGTAAGAGAATGGTTAAAGGCATGGTTAGGATGTGTGTAGGTATACTTGAAAGATTTGACAATTTATAAAATCACCTACACAACTTATCCTCATCATTTCTACACTTTTCAAGCAAACCAAACACCCTTTCTCCTCCTCCCTTGTTCATGGTAGCCACACACCCCATAACCTCACCATATTCATCCATTAAACAATCCATTTTAAGCTTAGGAAACCCATTTCAAGATCATCTAAGTAAGGATGAAGCATGGAGGATCATTAGGGACTTTGTTGGAGCTTCATCTTCTTCTTAATCTTCTTTTTAAGCTAGTGCAAAGTTGTAAGCCATCATTCATCATATTTAAGCTTCTTATTACTTGTAGATTGCAGAAGTATAAGTTGATTATCTTGAAGATTAATAAAAATCAAACCAAAAACCCTAATCTCAAACATAATAATCTATTAAAACATAACCTATCATGTGACTATTTGTGTAGATTAGTGTAACTAGTTAGCATGATTATGTTGATTATATTAAAGTAGACTGATCAAGCATGTGATTTATGATGTTCTTATTACTTGTTTAATGTAATAACTTACATTAGTAATGATCTTGTTATAACATGCGTAAAAATATGATTTAAACAAGTAGATGTTTAAATCATACAAGATCATCGTCCTCAAGATCATGAGCTTTACATATATATAACTTTGATTATTGTTCTTCAAAGATAAAACATATAATGGACTTGAAACTTAAATTTTTAAACACTAGTATACTTGGTTTTTATATAAAGCAAGTTATATAAAGTTTTTATAAAAAGTGGTACATGAAAAGTCTTGGTGTTTTGATAACCTTGAAAGTTATGGAATTGCTAGAAGCCTTTTAAATTATAAATATATGAAACCAAGTTTCTTAAAAATGAGTCCATTAAAGGGATGAATATAAGAAGTTGTTATTTTAAAAGTCTTGATAATGTACATGGTTAAAGCTTATGAAAGATGGAAGACATATGTGATTATATGCTGTAAAATGATTTTTGGTGAAACTTGATAATTTGATGATGATTCAGAAAATGATTTGTGGTTTAAATACGTTTTTGAAACGTGGAAAACACCATAGTTTAGGGGAAACTATGGCAAAATTTTTGAAATCTTAATCGCGTTTTAGAATGTAATTAACGGGGTGATTTGCATGGTTAATCGTGATTAGTAACCTTAATTATGATTAACAACATTAATCGTGATTAGACGAATCCTAATGGCAAGGGTTATGTCTCAAAAGTTAACTAAAAACTTAGATGACCAGGTAACTCATCTGGGTTATGTCACAAAAATTAACTGATACCCTGGATGACCAGGTAACTCATCTGAGTTATGTCACAAAAATTAACTGATACCCTAGATGATAAAGTAACTTATCTGGGTTATGTCTCAAAAATTAACTGATAACCTAGATGACCAGGTAACTCATCCGGGTTATGTCTCAAAAAATCAATTGATAACCTAGATGACCACGTAACTCATCTGGGTTATGTGGAGAAATTTCTAAGTATATATAGACACATGGATACACTTAGAGGAAATCACAAAAGTACAAGCGTTGTACAAATATACAATACGTATAAATACGGTGTAAATACCAAATGATACAGTATACTCTCGCAAAGAATATCGTACAAATACATTAACGTATGTATAAGGTTAAAAATAAAAATACTTTTAACACTTATAATTGTCAAAAGCATACAACATAATGACAAGATAACATGGGCTAGGCCCAAAGACATGATGACATGGGCTATGACACGCGTGCAAGGCACGAGGACATGTGAAGGGCAAGGCCCGTTCACACACGAATTAACACATGAAAAAATATATATATTTGTAAAATATATATAAAATAGTAATCAAACATATGAACTACCAACACTATAAAAATAATAAAGTTGCTCAAAGAAGATAAATAAATACATAACAAGATTACAAGATGAACAATTTGTACGAGGTCCAATCGAGACCTAAGTTTCTAATGAAATTAATACACATGTAGGTTACACACGTGAACGGACACTCAAATTTCATTCGTACGACTTACGGAATGCAAACTTGTGAGTTCATGTCCCCCTTTTCTTTTAAACATTTTCGGCTTTATAACTCCCGGGGGGAATACATGTTATAACAAATTGTATGTTAGCTATGGGTTTAGATGATAACACGATCAATGTGCGCAAGTAGGATGATGACAATAGTAACCGTTAATCACCTAGTGACCAAGATGCAAAAGGTATAGATCTATCGAGTTTGAGGCGCGCTCCACTCCTGGTTGGTATACCCTGGAGTGCTTTTGTGATCCCTATGATGTCAAAGTTATATCGGTTTGGTTGCTTACTTATGGCACATAATGTCAGGGTGCTTGACGACACACAGATAGATCCTTAAACTCCATAAATGCTAATAACATACTCAGATTTCATTACTGGATTACAAACATTACATTTTATACGAAAACAATAACTACATGAACTCGCCAACTTTTGTTGATGTTTTCAAAACTTACATGTATTTCAGGCTACAAGACTTGAGCCGGTGATAGACTTCGGGAAATGGGAATGACATAACAACGGATGCCACCTTTTGGAGGATTTTCCTCTTATATCCCGACCTTGTATGGGCATATAGGAGTCAAAACCTCAATATACTTTATGATGAAGACAAACTTACTTTTATAATGTAATGTAACTTAAACTATATTTTGGATGACCAACGTGAACTAGTTGAAAACCAATGATCTCACCTTTGGTAACTTGTAAACGTTGGTTTCGAATTAATCTATCATTATGGCATTGTTTACATGATTGGATGCAATGATTACCTTATAGTCACACAATTGCGCTTCCGTTACGACCAGGGTGTGACAGATTGGTATCAGACCTCCGATTGTAGTGAACCGGGGAAAAACTTTTACTAAGTTTGGTCTACAATCACTAAGGGCTCCACGTGAAAACATAGTTTATAACATCACGAAAATATTTTCAGAGATATGACAAATGACAAATGATTTTCATTGTGTCACGATAACATGAGGATCTATCACACGAGCTCAACCATAAGTAACGAATAAAGATTGATACACGATTAGTTTATAATGGATAGACACGAAACATTAAGATTACACTTGAAACTGAAGAACAATGTTTTGCATGAGAATTGGTGATTGATATAGAATACATTATAAGTGATAATTAATTACTGACATATATATATCATATGCATTACACGGATTATTTGCCAGGACCATGTCTTCTTCGTCGAGCTGAGTACGTGTCCGACGACGGATACGGCTCTGACGCTGAGGCCATACCCCATGAGGACGGGGCTGACCACGAGGTCTCTGATGACGAGGACCTCGACGACTTTCAACCTTTTGCCCTCCCTGATCATCCTATGGGTGATGACCCCGAGGTGGATGACCTTTTAGCCATTGCCCCACAGCCCTTACATGATACCGTCATCTATGGTCTTCCTGAGGGGGAGCACGAGATAGTACACCTAGCCCTACCTTTAGCCATTGTCGCTCCCGCTATTAACATGGATGATGACGACGATGTCATCCCTGTATTCCACGTCGACCATCTGGAGGACGAGCTTCGAGAGGGCGAGGTTTTCGATGACTTAGCCATCCTTGAGATACCACCCCCGTCATACCTTTTGTCGATATTTCATCATCCTCAGCCACTACCGATAGTGAGCATTTATCGATAACGCCTCTTCCGCTGCCCTAGCTCCACCTTCACTGATACACCCACCCCCTGCAGCCTCACCTGCCCCTATCACCCCTTTTCCTACTGGTACTCCAATCGCTGGACCTGCTCCGTATACCGGACTCCCAACACTACTCTTTGAGCGGTACCCATGTCACCTTGAGCAGCCACCCTCGCTTTTCACATATATAAACTTGACATATATATATATATATATATATATATTATTATTATATACCCGACGTGTTCATGTATATATAAACTTGACAAAAATTATTATTAAACAATCGTTTAATTACGATCGATATTTTCTACTGGAAGGCGATGCCGCCTCGTCGAAGAGCCACGCTAACCCGCTACCCACGACCCAATAGGAGCTAAACGAACACAGCTCTCAGTCAATCACACAGTACGGAGCCAACCGCACCGAACATAGCGGTGGAATCGGAGGTTCATCCGGAGCCAACCCTCTGACTGGTAACTCTTGGTTATTCATAAAACCACATGACACTCTCATTTATTCTACTCCTGCTTTTGATATACTCACTCTTTGATTGGTTCATGTAATGATTTCAGGTTGCATTTACAAGCAGTTCTTAGACTGCAAACCCTGAATTTTGATGGTACAGGAGGTGTCGTTTCTTTCGTGCGTTGGACTGAGAAGACTGACTCAGTCATTCAGATGAGCAAGTGCCCTTGCCGAATAAAGGGTCACTTATGTCACTGGACTCTTCATTGACGGAGCATTATCTTGGTGGAACCTCCAGGTTCAAACTAAGGGCGAACATGCTGCATATGCCCTGACTTGGGAGGAACTAAAAGAATTGTTGAGGAAAAAGTATTGCTCGAGGTCGGAAATTCAGAAGTTATTGGTTCGGATATCGTAGGATACACGCAGCGATTTCATGATTTGTCTCGAGTAGTTCCATACTTGGTGGAACCCGAATTCAAAAGGATTGAGAGGTACATCTGGGGACTTGCCCCCAAAATTCTAAGTCTGGTTACCTCTACGAAACCCATTGAAATTGGAGAAGCAATCGAGTTAGCTGTCAGCCTTACTGAGGAGGTTGTACGTCAAGGAAAATTGCCTAAGTGTGAGGTGAACAAAAAGGAAGCTACTGTGGAGACTACGGACTCCAACAATAGGAAATTCTCCCACTTCAAGAGAGGCTCACGAGGTGGCAATAATAACAACAATAACAAAAGATAAGCAACGAGGGAAGTTAAGGAGGCGAAGGCATATGTTACCACCACTACAAACAATACCAACAGGAAGCCTTATACTGGGGACGCACTAAAATGCTCCAAGTGCCCCTTCCACCACTACGAGGAATTCCGAGGCCCCAAGTGTAGCAAGTGTGGTAGGTTTGGGCATAACACTAATGCGTGCCGGGTAACGAACACTAGAGCTCAAGGCTGCTTTGGATGCGGTGACAAAGGGTATTTCAGGAAGGATTGCCCAAAAGAAAATCAAGCTCGGGGAAGATCTTTCGTGATTGGAGCTAAGGATGCTCGCTAGGACCCGAATGTGGTCATCGGTACGTTCCCTATAAACAATCACTTCGCATCTATACTTTTTGATACCGAGGCATATTTTACTTTTATTTCTATGGAATTTAGAGATATACTTGGAGTAGAATCGAGTAAATTAGATGTTCCATACTCGATTGAATTAGCTAACGGGAAATTGTAGAGTAAGGGGAAATTATAAAAAAATGTACATTAGAACTGGGTTAACGAAAATTCGACATAGATCTATTACCAGTTCAATTAGGTAGTTTTGACGTCGTCATTGGTATGGATTGGCTATCTGATAATCGAGCCGAAGTCATATGTCACGAGAAGATCATTCGTATTCCCATACCCGACGGAGAACATTTGATGGTACACGGAGAGAAACACGACACGCCACTACGAATTATTAATTGCATAAAGGCTAAAAAATGTTTGAGGAAAGGATACATCGCCTTTCTTGCCCACGTGGTTGACAAGAAGGCCAAGGATCGCAAGGTAGAAGACATACCAGTAGTGAAGGAGTACCCCGAAGTCTTTCCAGAAGACTTGCCGGGACTGCCTCCACAACGACAAGTCGAGTTCCATATCGACCTAGTGCCAGGAGCCGCACATGTGGCGAAAGCCCCATATCGACTAGCGCCCTCGGAGATGCGGGAATTATCTACTCAGCTTCAGGAGCTGCATGACAAAGGATTCATAGACCGAGTTTCTCGCTTTGGGGAGCTCCGGTGCTTTTTGTGAAAACAAAAGATGGAACCTTCCAAATGTGCATCGACTACCGAGAACTAAACAAGCTAACCATCAAGAATCAGTACCCACTACCGAGAATTCATGATTATTTCGATCAGTTACAAGGTTCAAGTTTTTACTCAAAGATTAATTTAAGATCCGGGTATCATCAATTAAGAATCCAAGAGGAGAGTATTCCTAAGACGGCGTTTAGGACTCGCTACGGACATTATGAGTTCCTTGTTATGCCTTCCAGCTTAACAAACGCTCCCGCCGTGTTCATGGATTTGATGAACCGGGTATGTAAGCCATACCTCGACAAGTCGTGATCGTATTTATTAATGACATATTAATATACTCACGAACTGAGAAAGAACACGAACAACACCTAAGAACTATTTTGGAGTTGCTTAAGAAAGAACAATTATATGCAAAGTTCTCGAAATGCGAATTTTAGATTCACGAAGTACAGTTTCTCAGTCACGTGGTGAATGAGAACGGGATACACGTTTACCCATCTAAGATAGAAGCCATAAAGAACTGGAATGCTCCGAAGACTCCCACGGAAGCACGAAATTTCTAGGTTTAGCGTGATATTACCGGAGATTTATTGAGAACTTTTCAAAAGTTGCTCAGTCGCTAAACTCGCTTACACAAAAGGATAAAAAGCTCGATTGGGGAGAAAAACAAGAATCGTCTTTCCAGTTGTTGAAGGATAAATTATGCAAGGCGCCGATATTATCACTTACGGACGGTACCGATGACTTCGTGGTATATTTTTATCCATCATATCAAGGTTTGGGTTGCGTGTTAATGCAACGTGAAAAAGTCATCGCGTTTGCGTAACGTTAGATATAAGTTCATGAAAAGAACTATACCACTCATGACCTAGAACTAGGCGCAGTGGTATTTGCTTTGAAAATCTGGCGTCATTAGTTATATGGCACTAAGTGTACCATATTCACAGATCATAAAAGCCTGCAACACATATTCGATCAGAAGGAACTAAACATGCGCCAACAGTATTGGGTAGAATTGTTGAACGATTATGACTGTGAGATCAAGTATCACCCAGGCAAGGCAAATGTAGTGGCAGATGCTTTGAGCCGGAGGGAACGAGTCAAGACTCTACGAGTATGAGCTTTAGAAATGACAATTCAGATGAACCTTACGACTCAAGTGTGCGATGCACAATAAGAAGCTCTAAAGCCGAAAAACATTCCAGCGGAATCTTTACGAGCAATGGAAAAACAAATGGAACCTAACAAAGATGGAACTTTATATTTCATGGGAAGGATCTGGATTCCCTATTAAGCTTAAGTAGGGTAAAATATAATCATAATTGCATAAATAAAGCATAGAGTTCAAATTTTGAAAACAAGTTAAATAAGTCAAGGATATAAAATTTCACATAAGTCACATAGATTAGGGGAATTAAAACTTAAGAATAAACGAATAAATAAGAGGATAAGAGATTGACATAAAGAATTTGAAATAAAACCATAAAATAAAGGATAAACAATTGAAAAACTTGGATTGTTCCTATCTAGTTATAAAAACCCAATGGAAACTTTGAGTAATTGATGTAATAATTCGATTCATCTTGTGTCGTTTTACCATTGGTTTTGTATATCATTGTGTATCGTGTGTTTTGCAGGGTTCCGGAAAAAAACGAATAAACGTTAAAGAAACGAGCACATAGGAGAAGGTTTAGGCTTAGTAAAGGATTCTCATGGAATGGAAATGGATATTTGAGAATATGAGATGATATAGAATTGAATTACTGAGACGTAGGCGAAAACGGTGAAGAAAACGGAGTTGAAACGAAGAAGTTATGACGAAACGGTTTCCTGCGTACAAATGCTCATCGCGTCGTGTGATGACGAAACCTGATCATGCCCGACCGATGCGAGGATGAGCCTGTTCAACGTGAAAAACTTCAGTTTTAATCCTATTTAAGCCCACAATAAACTCTAATCATAAGAGAGAGACCTAGACGGATTAAAAAGCTGAAAACGGAGATTTTGAAGATCATAGGAGCTCGGGAGTGAAGAATTGAAGCGTGGGATCGAATCTTTCAAGTGTTATGCATCTTATTACTCAGTTCTTTCATTTATATTCTTTTTACCATGTTTGCTAAACTCTTGAAGATGATAGTAGGTTGCCATAGGTGTCTTCTCGAGAAGGGTCGAGAGTCCTGTTCGGTTATCCTTTAGGTTTATTATATGAAGATCCCGGTTTCCACATTAGTACTAAAACCGATAGAACATGTCTTGCAAGTGTAGGATTCAGACCTAGGTAGTGTGTCTTTCCATCATCAGATCACTGCCCAGTTTTAGTTCGTGTGTCTAGTCAATTCTAGTTTATTTAGTTAATTTAGTAGTTCGTTAGAAATCCCCCAATCAACAAAACAAATTAGTCGAGTCAGTTTAGTAATTAGTAATCGAGTCCAATATACAAAGTTAGTAGATTCTTGTGGGTTCGATCTTCGGACTTACTTTAGCTATACTGTATTGATCGGTACACTTGTCGGTTATGTGCTTTAGGTCTTAGAGAGTCTTAGTTTTATAAATTTAAAACTTAGCATGACCAATTTAGGTTAAAACTAGTTAGTTTTTAGTTAGACCACTTTTAGCATATCACTAATCAAGGTGTTTAAACTCTCTAATGATCAAAGAAGACATGCTTTAGCTAGCCTATAAGTAAACACTCATCCTAATAGTTCTCAGATTGCCATACGTGTCCCTCGGGTGATTGTGATTTGTACGAAATGTCGTTCTTAGACAGAAATTTTTTTTCTCAAAATACATGTGTTCATCCTTCTAGATTGCACGTGTTCTATCACACTAGTAAGATTTAAGACCTTGATGAGAATTAAAAATCAATAAGGAATGGAACTTGCCATTAGGATGTGGATATCACTCCTAACTCAATGGTGAAGTTTCCAGAAGAATATGTGAATGAAAGAAGCTATCCAGGTGAGGAAATCATTTCTAGCTTGATGATAATGTTTCTAAAAAAGGAGAATGAAACTAGCCATCAAGGAATCACAAGGAATCACTTCTAACTTGATGGTAAAGTTTCCCTTTTGAGAATATGGGTAGTCTTTTTTTTCTTCTTCATGAATGATGCATTGCAAATTCCACATGTAGGTGATGTAAGTAAAGACAGACAAAAGAAAAAGGAAGAAGCAAGAAGAAAAGAATAAAAGTCTAAGTAGGATGAGCATGTAACATGAAAGACATAAGATGGGCACTTAGCTACAGTCTAGGTCAAAGGAAAACTAATAACCAAAAGTTCTATAGCCATGACTTTGATACAATCTGTCACACCCCAACCGATGGTAGAATCATCGAGGCTCGATGAGTAGATTGCTCAAAGACTCATGGTACTAAAGCTGAAATATATTAATCATCAAAATTTACTTGTCTTACGATACATGGAAAGAAACACATTGTTCAACTAAGAGAAACTAACAAAGTAACATTAATTTAAATTGATAGTCTAGGTCTAAAGCCCTATGTGATCTCAATCTTTGCAATATCATCTCAAGCATTTCCTGAAAACATGTTAAAGAAAGGTCAACAAAAAATTATTGGCGAATATACAAGTTTGATACATATAACATAAGTGAAAAAGTCATAATCCGCATTGTTAAAGTAACTATTATGGCAAATATGACATGCATTGTACAGAAGGCAAAATTTAAACTTAATATATAAGACATTATGTGCACTCTAGCATCGAATGCTAGGTTAAAGATGTAACTTAAAAATGACCATGAATCTCCTTCGAAAGGATTGGATTAATCATAAGCGGGTTGTCAATCCTATAACGCTATACATGTTAAAGACGGCTTGCAAGTTTAATGAATTTGCATAGGAACAAATGCAACATATATCTTAAATTCACATTTTGAACATGCAAGTGGATATGTATTTGTATAAATGTGGTGCAATTTGTAGTGTTTTTGCATAAGTACATGTTTTCAATCCTAAATAGTGCATAAAGTAAAAATGGGAGTCAGGTATACTCACGATTTGGCGAAGGTAAACCAAGAAAAGCATGGACAAGTGTAAAGGTAGGAAGAAGCAAAATAGTTATTTGGTAATAATCATAAAAGTATTATTAACTTAGAGATTATCCCATGCGTTGTTGGTTTACAAAGGATACAACTACAATCAACAATGTAAGTATTGAGAACTTAATGATTATTTAGTTGCAAATGTAAGGTTTTTGGTAAATAAAACCTGGAGTATATGTGATTAAACAACTACATACGAAATATAAACCCGAAGTAACTATTTAGCGTTTATTCGGATTTTTATTTATTGTTTAGTGGTCAAAAAATAATTTTTATATATAAAGCATTCTCATGAACCACTAATAATCTTTCTATACTAATAAATGAAAGTATTTTTTTGACACGTGTCAATCTCTTGTGTCTTCTTATCTTATTTTTATTTCTGTTTCCTATTAAAGAATAGTTTAATCAAATATAATTTAGATAAGGATAATAATTTTTTATCAAGTTTTGAATTAATTAATCTCCTTATCTTATTTTTTTCAATTTCTTTTTCCTATTAAACAATAGTTTAACTAAATATAATTTAGATAAGGATAGTAACTTTTTTCAAACTTTGAATTAGTAAAAATATATAATTTGTATTTTCTCCTTCGTAGGAGATAGAAGAAGTTTTCTTTTTTTTTTTCTTTGTAGAACCATGTAAATATATAAATTTTTATTCTCATTTAAATTAAGATATAGTTAAATTATTTTTTAAATACTATTATAATTAGTTAATATTTAATAGGATACAAAAATAAGAAAATTATATTATAATTTAGATAACGATAATAACTTTTTATCAAACTCTGAATTAATAATATTATATAATTTGTATTTCTCTTTCTTCGTAAGAGATAGAAGGAGTTTTCTTTCTTTTTTTCTTTGTAGAACCAGACAAAATCATTTAAATTAGATTTTGTTAAATTATTTTTTAAATGCTATTATTATTTAATATTTAACAGGACATAGAAATTAGAAAATTATATTAAATCACAAACTTGATGGATCTCTCTTATTTATTTATTGTTTCTTTTATGTTTTTCCACTTATTAATAATCATCTAATATTTCATTGGTTATACCAGTGATACACATGTTTTAACCTAATAATAATAAAAACAAATTAAATTTTAATAAGTAAATAGTACGTCGAATTCATAATTTAAATACATATCTTGACGACCCTATGTGTTAATCGATTGCATTATATTTATTTAACTCGTGTAATATACGAGGTATTTTAAAGATATACTTATGTTGCTTATTATATGAGATTAAGTTTATGCAACTCGTGTATGCTAGTAAATAAATAAATAAAATAGAAACTTTAAAATAAATGGAAGATTACATGATTTAAACAAGTATTAAAAGTGTTTAAATAAGATTAACTATGAAAAACATAAAAATACAAGGGAAATAAAAATAATGTAGGAGGTGGGATTTGAACCCATAACCGGTCAAAGCACCCAACCTAAGGAGCCAACCATTGGACTAGGTTGGTTCTTTGGTTTGATAAAGGGTTTTTAAATAACTTAAACATGAACACTGAACAAAATCCAAGTTTCTTCTGGCAAAATTAGGAATGATCCCAGTAGGGTTAGCCAAAACCTGCTTAGGGGTTTTGTTCTCTAGATTAAATCCAATGTTTTTGCAAAAGATTAGACTCACAGGTGAAAAGATGAAGTTAGAAACTTGAGTCGAACCTTCTGTCTTAGTTTGAAGAATTCGCAAGACACAGAGGATAATCGAGTGCAAGAGTAGACAGATCAAGTTAGGAAAAGGATAATGAACGAGAGGATGGCATCAATAATGGTGAAGTAGGGAATGAGATATAACTGGGTTAATTTGAAATGGTTTGACCGCCCAAATGTAGTTGAAAGTGCAATTAATGAGTAGTTGGGGGTTAAGTCAGGTGGATTAGTGTTAATGACGGTAGTTAGGAGTTGGGTAAAAGTTTGCGGTAAACATTAGCGGTTAAAATCATAAAAAGGTTGAATTTTGAGATTTTTGGGTGAAAAATGATAAAAATCCCGTAGCTGAAACGAACTGGTCTGAAATTGGACTCCCCTACCCCACGCCCGGGAGGAGTAAGTCTCCTCCGCGTGTCGCAACGAAGGCAAAAATAAAAGGTTTCATTTTGGCCCCTAGAGTTTGGTAGTATTGTTATTTTATGCTAAGGCCTTGTAATTATGCATGTTATTGGGTAAAAATGTATACATAAGCATATAAAATGATTAATTCAATAGTGCGTGAACATTCCAACCGACTTTGTTGATCCAAAACGTCAACGATCGCAAGATTTGAAATGACATACAAGATTATAAGGAAACAGAAAAGTACGGATATTACACCGCCGTTCGTGACTTGTTTTAGACTTCCATCACTCCATTCTTCGTTCCAGACTTCCATCTTGATCCACAAATTTCTATCTAGACTTCCATTTTCATTGTTCGTTCATAGTTTATCAGTCTAGTTCGTTCCAGACTCGAGTTTGCAATTGGTAGGTCATTTGAAATTTAATTTTTGTTTTCTTTGATATTTTGTTGTTGTGAACAATAGTATGATGTGTGTATATATTGTATAGTTTCACTAAGTCAACATGTATACATGATTTATCATGTATGTGTATGCTAGTAGTTAGTGTACATAAATCTGGATGTATGTGTGTGATTTTATCAAATTATAGAGTTAACTGGTCAAATCAGTTGAACGTCAGGTACAACCCGTTTCAACCGGTTGAACCATTTTTTAGGTCAATCTGGTATGATTTAAAAACCGGTTCCTAAAATATTGCCTATTGATCAAGTAGTATGGTGTTCCTCTCTTACAAATGTGATATTGTAGGTTCAAATCTTTACAAGTGAAGGTAAATATGAAGTTAAAGGTGAAATTTTGTCCTTAAAAAAATACAATATACAAGTCAAAAGATAGTGTTCTTGAGTAACACAAATAACACATCTTCTATATTACATTTTGCATGACGGTGATAGTATTTGATTCAATTGGAATGTTTGGACGGTAATATTTTTTTTTTTACTTTTTATGTTTAATATTATCTATAAACTATAAAAGGAAGGTTGTATTAGTTCAGCCAAATTATGATTTTATCGTCAGTTTAAAATTACGATTTCAATCCAGTTCAAAATAATTTTTTTGTTTTGTCATCAACTAAAAGTGACGATTTTGTCCTCCGTTAAAAATAACGTTTTAAACCCAGTTTAAAAAAAAATTATAGTTTTTGCCCCTAGCTAAAAGTTACGACTGAAGTTGGTGGAATAGTGCCAGGCTTACATTTTGCATGACGGTGATAGTACTTCGATTCAATTGGAATGTTTGGACGGTAATATTTTTTTTTACTTTTTATGTTTAATATTATCTATAAACTATAAAAGGAAGGTTGTATTAGTTCAGTCAAATTATGATTTTATCGTCAGTTTAAAATTACGATTTCAATCCAGTTCAAACTAATTTTTTTGTTTTGTCCTCAACTAAAAGTGACGATTTTGTCCTCCGTTAAAAATAACGTTTTAAAACCAGTTTAAAAAAAATTATGGTTTTGCCCCTAGCTAAAAGTTACGACTGAAGTTGGTGGAATAGTGCCAGGCAGCTGCCTGGCACTTCCCCATTGGTCGAATAAATTACGATTTTGCCCCGTTTAAATTTACGATGTTGCTATTGGTTTTGTTTTTTCCCGTCTCAGTCAAATTACGATTTTGCCCTTTGTTCAAATTTACAGCTTTGCCATCATTTTTTTCCCTGTCAGATTAAGATTTTGCCCAGTGTAAAATTATAGTCATGTCGTTTTAGTTTTTTTAGGCAGCCTGACACTTCCCCATGAGTTCGGCTAAATTACGATTTTGTCCGGTTTAAATTTATAGTTTTGCCGTTGGTTTTCTTTTTGCCCTTACTTCAAATTTACAGTTTTGCCATCATTTTTGTTTTTTTCCTGTCAAATTACGATTTTTCCCCAATGTAAAATTATAGGCATGTCATAATTCAGTTTTTTTTTATAAAAATATGGTAGGTTTTGTTTTAATTAGTTGACTCGGTGTATTTTCATTCGTGTCAAGCGGCTCACGCTCATTTGTCCTGAAAAATAACGATTTACCCCAGTTTAAAATTGTAGTCTTTACATCATTTTAGTTTTTTTTAGCAAATGTACGGTAGTATTTTGTTTTAGTTGGTTGTCTTAATGTGATTTTTTTTCCGAGATGTTATGAGTAGTATGTACAAGTAACCGAACAGGCAGCTGCCTGGCACTTCCCAAATGGTCTAACCAAATTACGATTTTATACTTAGTTTAAAATTTCGATTTCAACCCATTTCAAAATAAAATTTTGGTTTTGCCCCGACTCAAAATTGCGATTTTGCCCTCAGTTCATAATTACGTTTTTTCCCCAGCTAAAAGTTACGATTTTGCCTTTAATTCAAAATATGATTTTGCCCTAAGTTAAAAATTGCAATTTTGCCATTCATTTTTTTTGGTCAAAACTATTAGCTCAATGTAGTTTTTATTTGTGTCAAACAGCTGCCTAGCACTTGCTCATTGGTCCCGACAAATTACTGTTTTGCCCCCAACTCTAAATTACATGTTTGTCATTGTTTTAGCTTTTTTTTTAGCAAAACTATACTAGTGTTTTAGTTTACTTGGTTGACTCGGTGTATTTTTTTAGATCGTGTTATAAGTAGCATGTACAATTAACCGAGATACATACGTACATTTTATTAAACTAAGAAATATTTGGTTTAGCGCCGCGGGCGGCGCATACCACTAGTGAACAATAAATATTATCTCAACTTGTGATGGTTTAAGTAAATAAGTTGACCTACATAGAATCTGTAAGGATAAGTCACATGACAATTGGATAGGCACGCAAACCAATGCACCTTATCATTTTTTAACGACCGACAAATAGTCCAAATGGGCTAGTAGCGAAAATTCACTATATCAGGATACACTCGCCTTCGAACCGGGGAAAACCTTCACCTTGGGTCGAAGCCCGTAAACTCTCGTCCGAAGGCACGAAAGCGTGTGAGGTCAAGTGCGCTCAGTTCAAGGATTGAACTAGCGATCGTCGCCTACTTGCCTAGTCTCTCATCATCACCAAGTGCTGCCGAAACTAACGGAGGGCGGCCAAACGCGAACCTGGTTCACTTGGAACACCAAGTCTCTCCATTGCCACTCCACCACCAGCTCATTGGCACTAATGCACTCAACTAATTACACTCGAGATATTGCAAGTGGAGTCTATATGTATACATAATTCTCTTGTGGAACATTTACAAATAGAATTTTCCATGTGAGTTACCACTAGGTTGCTCCGGGTGTGATAGTCAAGATCTAAGATTCATTCTTGGATAACCAAATATTCGCTCTTGTTTGATTCCGCCAACATTTGGTAATCCTTGCATAGCGAATTCATACATATATAGAAGAGTATATTGCCAAAATCGTCCCGAGGTTTGGGCATGTTTGCCAGCTTCATCCAAAACAACTTTTTGTACCAAATAGTCCTTCACTTCTGGGAATTTTTGTCATTTTCATCCAAGTCTGATTTGGTTTATTTTTTATGTCAAACATTTGGATGAAAATGACAAAAATCTCAAATCTCAAGGACGATTTTGGCAAAATGTATTTGAATGAAAATGACAAAAAATCTCAAAAGTGAAAGGCAATAGGATACAAAAAGTTGTTTTGGATGAAAACTGATAAAATACCCAAACTCATGGATGTTTTTGGCATGTATCATTGGAAAAACTAGTCTCATAATCTATATTCATATTTGTGATTGTTTTTATTTCATAAACACATCTCTCTGTCGAAAAAGGGCCACTTTGTGTGATGTCATGGAGAGCAACCAAGGACGGATGCAAATTAGATGAGAGGCAGAGAATTCAATGGCAATTTTGAGATTCAACAAACCAATATTTATAAAAGTAGCCAAAGGGTAAATTCATACAAAGCAAGATCCCCCCCTCCCCTTGGAGTTGCCCATTTAATTTAATTATTAAATAAGAATCAACAAAGACTTGAGAGCTAGTGAGATTTTATGAAACATTTTTTAAGCAGTTTGGTTTGGTTTGGTTGTACTGTGAAGATAAGATGGATGTTTTACATGAAGTCCTCTTCAAGTTCCTGCAAGGATTTCTGGGTTGATGCAATCTCTTTGTTGGAAGTCATTTTGTCAGCAACCATCAGATTTTTGTAGCTCCTCACCTCTGCCTGTCTCTCCTTTTCCAGTCTCTCCATTTCCTCTCTTCGTTTCTGCTCCAACCACACAACACAACATCATCATAATTATAATAATATAATGATGATGAGATGCTCCAACACACACAAATCATCATAATTATAATAATAATAATGATGATGATGATGATGATGATGATGATGATTATTATTATTATTATTATTATTATTATCACATAGATAGTAATACTAACTAAATATACCCACTTTGTCTCGCAGCAGCTGCTTCCTCTCTGCCCTTTCTGCTGCATTAACCACTTCACGCTCAGCTACACATCAACAAGACGAAGTTACTTCATCACATTAGACAATTTTTCTACTTCATTTCTAAATTGCTACTTTTTGGATGCCCACCTAAAAACTTGGTATCATATCATATTTACCCGACACAAATTTTATGATATTTATACTCAACCAGTTTAAACTTGCATAGTAATACTCGTAGCCTTGGAGTATAAGTAGAAAGAGAGGGTGTAGACCTGGCAAAGTGGGCGGGTTGGGCAGGTTTGGCATGGATTAGGATAGGCATGGCCGTATGGGCTAGGATGGGTTTATTAAGAAAAGGGTTAGGATGGGTTTGGGTCATGATGAGCTAAAAATTAAAATTCTTTAAAAAAATCAAAAATAAAATAAAATTATAAAAAAATGTAAAAAAAAAAAAACAAAATAAAGAAATTAAGAAATAAAAAATTAAAAAATACATAAATAAATACACCGCTCTTAATGTATTGGATTGTATGTTCTGTCGCATATTGTATGAGGTTCTAATTACTCATTATGCAATCAGCAGTTGGTTCAAGTTATCTACATATACACCCGAAGTTTCTTTATTCTTGATGATAGCTTGCATAAAGTATTTCTTTAACATTTTTTTTGCATTATTACATGTAACATTAAAGTACCTTTAGTTAACATAGTTTTCAAATTATCTTTACCTTTGTTTTGAAAGGAACTATTATGCTATGAGTCAATTATATCATATAACAACAAGAAAATATGCAGATACAAAAAGAAAAGGGGGCTCCTATGTATTGATAGATAAGATCTCAAACCCAAGAAACGTAAATTGTTTTGGCAGCCATGTATACACGCAGACCAAATGGCAGTAAATATGCAGTCCACTAAGCAAATATGCAGCCATGTAAGTTATTTTCATCCATTATTTTAGCCCAATATAGCCCACTAAATCGCAGCCCTTGTTTGATCACTTTTGCAGCCCATTAAAAACCACCAATTTGTAGCTCTTTCCAACCATTTTATTAACCGGAAACCAGAATTACACTGACCCGATAACCATATAACCCACTCAGACTTATTTCTTGTCCCATGAATAAACTTAAATGGAGACATCTACGACTCAACTCTAACTACAGCCAGTCGAATCGATGCAATTCCAAATCTTCATGAAAAATGATATATACCAAATCCCCAACTTTCAACTTCAAGATCGATAACAATTTCATAAATTTAACGACTTTTAAGTTTTAACACAATTTCATCCAACTTCAAAACTAATGTCACACAAAAACATATCATGATGTTGAATTAGTAAAAACTACAAAAGGCATTACTTATCCATGCATACGATCACTAACACAAACCTAAATCAAACACAAATTCAATTTCAATTCAATTAAAAAGCTGCAAAAACGCCCTGATTTTCAGTTATTAAATGTTTAGCTGAACAGCCTGAACTGAATCATTGACTAACCTTGCATAAATAAATAAAATAAAACTAGAACATCAACAGATGAGTAACTAATTAGAAACAGAATTACCAGATTAATGTTGACGTGTTCGAGATCCAAACACGCAACATGATTAGACGGAAGATAGATCGGTCTATACTCTATACAGATTCAAGTGGGATGCGCTTTAGGGTTACGTAACTGGTCGCTTATGTTTTGTTAAAACCATCCTGACCCATCAATAAACTTAAATGGATATTTTAAAACCCATCCTAACTTATTTCCTGGCCCATTGCGACTTGTTCCTTTTTTAAAAATACCCAAATGGGTTTTGTTGCCAGGCCTAACAAAAATGGGTAAATATGAAACTTTTAAGTGATTTGAATAGGTATATTTGATATTAATTGTTTTGGCTAGTAAATATGATATTATGCAAGCTTTTAGGGGCACATATGAAATTGCCCCTTTTGAATAAGTCTGATCTTTGGTAAACACACAGGCGAAATTAGAAGTGAAATTATATTATTGAAAACTACTTTAATAGAAATACGCAGGCGAAACTAGAAGTGAAATTATATTATTGAAAACTACTTTAATAAAATAAATTCAAACCAAGTTATTGATATAATGTCAAGGTTAAGATTATAAGCTAACAACTGATCTTGTGCTTTAAGCATTTTAGTTACAATGTAAAAGAATTTATATTGACCCTCAAGTTAAAAGTTATGTGGTGGTTGGTTCCAGCAATTGTTTGGTTACCACTCATCTCATCTAAGTTATTACTCGGTGTTTCATGTTTGGGACCTCTGCTAAGATAGCAAGAAGCCATCATATTCATGTTACGATTGATGTTGGTGATCGTTGCGTCATTGATAGTGTTCTGGTAACTCACTGGACCTAACTACCTAATCTTCTTGGCTACAAAAGCCAAAAGCAACTTCAACAGAAGCCCCAAAATGAGTGATTATGTGAAAATTGATTTGAATGTTTCTAGTGACTTTTTACTTCAGTGCTTTGGGACTATGTTTTGGTGGTTCATGTTCACATAATTCTGCTATTTACTAAATAATTATTCTTAAAATTCATTAATCCAAAACAAGATCAAAATCAACACCAATTATCAAGTATGTTTCTTGGTTATGCTAAGTAGGTAAATTAAATAAGTGTTTTTTTAATAGTTATTCTAGCCTTGAAAACACGACTGACGTTTCCAGTTTGTGTAGTCTTTAACAACTGTTTGGCCTCGGTATCATTAAAATTTGTTGTTGCTAATTTTTAAATGAACTAATTTACTATGTTAACTTTTGTAACTTGAATTAGAGTACTATTTACAGTTTAGATAAATGTCCAAAACCCCTTAGGCTACTAGGTGTGGAGGAGGCAAGTCCTTGGAGGATGCCCCTCCAAAGATGGACCAAGGGAAATGGAGGATGGGCCTCCCCCATTAATTTTATTTTCTTTTTATTAAATTCAACATGGTTTTTTTTTTTTAATTTAACATGTTTCTTCAAAGCCCTTTATTCATCCAGGCTTTGAATTAACAACAAACCCACTCAATCTACCCCCCTGTTTCATTTCACCATTAGGGTTTCATAAATATCCAATCTTTTTCTTTCTTGTTTCTTTGTTTCCACCATAATCAACATGTTTCAGAGGCTGGGAACGATCAAATCGACCTAAACCCACTTCGATTGGTCCAACGTTGAACCCAGATTCGTGTTTAAAACCTTCAATTTTGGTGTTGGTGTTCAGTTTTCTTGAATCAAGAAACAGAGTAAAACCTTCAATGTTTGTGTTCTTTCACAGGCAAGATCAAAATGTTCAAGTCTGCAAGATGGAGGGGTAATAAAAGCAAGATCAAAGTGAGGTGGAGGCCCGGCTTGAACGTCCGCAGGCCGACGGAGAGGACAACGACGGGGGTTTGAACGGTGTTGGGGGCGGCGACGGGGCTAGACGGTTCCCATACCGTATAACCTTATAATGGTAGAAAATTTACTATCATTTACCAACTTAGTCCACGCGGGTAATAATACTAGTTAATATATTAAGCAGCAAGGTGAAGGTCGGTTTGATGATTATATATAATATAATGATGAACGAAGCATAATCGTATAAGTATTACCTTTCAGATCAGGTTTCCTTTCGACCTTTGTGCGGTTGAGCCTATTAACAACCTCATTTATTCGCTTCTCCACTCTTACAGTGCGCACCTGAATATACATGCATACATACTGAACTAAGTATCAAACAAGAAGAAATAAATATATGATATATCCAGTGAAAAAGCATACACACACACACACACACATATATATACACACACACACAGAGATAGAGGTGTTTGTTTCAGAAGCAATAAATAATATATAAAATTAAACTCACGGCTTTATTGTTGTGGAAACCAACTTGACCAACATCCATAGATGGAGTCTTCTTTAAGTTTTGCCAAGGAGTATAAACAACATCAATGTTATTGACTTTATTTCCTGCCATGTACATAGCCACATTCAGTTAAAACACACCTATGAAACACCACATATAATAGGAGGTAATTTCAACCCTATTTATTTGAATACGCGTCACTTTGGGTTATGTCTTAAACTATTCATAATTTCATAGGTGACATGGGTCAAATTGCCACTTTTAAGTTATCAATCAACTGTATGGTCTCACTTTCATGAATATTATTGCTCTCTATAAGAATTTTACACTCAAATCTTACAATTTCTAGGTAATATAATTGTTATATAGATGTTAGATAATGGAGTTGCCTTGGATGGAATTTGCTTTGACAAGTTGAGCACAGTCTTCAAGAAGCCCTTCGGATATGTCATCAATTGTCTGACCCTTCCGAAGCCTCACATAAACATGGGCAGAAGACATTTTATCGACATGGAACCTGCACTAGAAGAAAACCCTGTATGAAAAACTAGATATCATATAAACTGCAATAATATTTGATGATAAAAACAAACTTATTGTCTTTAGCTACTACAATTCGTCATTCATCATCCTGTTACATGACTAGATGTCAGCGACCACGACGATCTGATGTTAATTAATGATTTTATATAGCTAAACTTTGCACCTCTCGGTGGTATAAAAATGTTAGTTTGTTGTTTCTGGAAAAAAAAACAGAAAAGTGAGGAAATGTTGATGGTGAATGAGGATGTACATAAAGGCCATTAATAGGACCAAATGTAAATTAGTGATAATAAAGGGGTTTAAATGTTAAAATACACAATATGTAGATTTTTACAAGTTTTAGGGACTATATGTTAACTAGTGTAAAGATAGAAGGGTTAAGGGTTAAAACCCAAAAAGTTATTTAACCCTAAAAAGCTAAAACACAGAACAAACGCAGCCGCTATTTTCTCTTTTCTTCTTCCTCACTTCCGGTAGGTTTCCGGCAGAAATTACAGCACCGGACATAGTTGTCGATAGCGAATAGCGACAGGGCACCTATATGTTACGTAGCGAATAGCAACGGCTATTTATAAAATGGCGATACACTAGAAAAAGAATTTTGAAATTTTTTATATGTATATTATATCAAAATACCCTAGTATATATGCTATTTTACATGTATATTTGACAATAACCTATAAATCCAACTATTTTATAGCTATATCTAACTGTTATTTATGTTGGAATTTTGGGTGTGTGTGAATGGAAGTCTCAAATGGTAAAACACTTGTCCCACATAGGTGTAGGGACAAAGTCAAAGGTTATTTATAAGGTAGAACATTTGCCTAACTAACATAACTTTACGACTTGTTTTACCAAAGGTCCTACCCGCGCGCACACAGGGGGGTGCAAAAAATGGAACCAAATTTAACTGAACTCGTGTGTGCCCACGTCCTGCGGACATGAATGCAGTTCCAAAAACAGCAGCGTGTGGCGTGGTTTTTTACACTTCTGTTTAGTCAATTTTTTTTGCTGCTATAGACAGTAGCGATTCACACCCAGATAGAGAATTTTTTTTTTACTTCTGTCGCTATTCACGATATTTATCGCTAAGGCCCACGTAGCGACACTTCGTCGCATCGCTACATAGCGGTCGCTATAGCCGCTATTAACAAATATGGCACCGGAGCCGGGATTCGTGGTCGGAATCCCGCTATAATCACACTATGGAGTTTTGCTAAGTAACATATTGCGACCTATGGTCGATTCGCTAAGAAGCGCGCAATAGCGAACGCTACTTCGCTATCGATAACGGTAAGAGTGGTTTTCTTTCTAAAAAGAAACATAACGGAAATGAAATTTGGATACTCATCATACTCAACTAACAGTTCTTTGTTGAATTAGAGAAACTGGCACAATGATATGATTGGTACTAACCTTTCATGCTCCAAAGTTAAAGAAAAAAATTTATGCTACGAATCATAGTTGTTAAAAGCCATCGCCTCTAGCCCTAGGCCCATTTTCAAGGTGAGGCGAGACACTTGTGATTTAAGTCAAGGTAATTGAGCTTTAGTTCTCCAGATGATGCGTCAGGTGAAGATTCTGACGAGATTCTTAGATTCCAGAGACTTTCTGAACAAATTCTCTAAATTCCGGCAAGATTCCGGCCAGACTTCTACTTTATGATTTATCTAAAAAAAACTACTTTTCTACACTAATATTTTAGAACTTTTGATAGTAAAAAGATGATATTAAATGTTATATAATAGTTTTTGTTTATTGTATTTGAAGAATAATATTAATATTCTAATACATAATTATTTTTCTCAGGCCCTCTCTTTTTTTGTGCCTTGCGCCTAGGCCCCATTCAAGGCCTATGCGCCTTTAACAACTATGCTACTAATTATGTAGTTACATGGCTAGTATCAGCTTTCAAAGGAGTAAGCTGTAAGCCTATTATTGTTATTATTATTATTATCCTTTCATGCTATCGTTGGTTTATAAAAGAGAAAAGCCTATTTGGTCAAAAAAATTAACACCCTATCAGCACAAAGGATATGTTGTAATTCTTTAATTTTTACCTCATCTTATCAGCATTACAGTTCAAAGAGACAAAAGTGATGTGCAAAAATCTTCCAATTGATGATCATACTTAAATATAATAAGAAGGTTATAACATCAATGGATAACTAATGTTCTATAATTCAACAATCTGCCATCTAAAACTTTATGCTCATTAGATTCCCTTTTGATGGGCATGTATCTCTTTTGTTTGCGAGTAACACAAACACCTCTAATTGTCAAAATTATCCAAAACAACCATATGCGATGGTAGTTTCCCCAAATACAATTACCCTAAGAAATGAGAGTTTTACTTAAAATGAAGAAACTAATCGGATGGAGTAAAGAAATATGAATTCTAAAGCGACAGATACTGATTCGTATGTTTTGAAGAAAGAGGAAGGGTATCATACCAGATGTCTTCGGGGAAGCCGTATTTGATGAGCTCTTCGTTCTCAAACTTGTCAAGACCCATGAAGATGGTGTAGTCTCCAGCTTCAGGTCGGGCTTTGAAGTAGAACACCATCTTCGATCTCTCTCTCTCTAGGGTTTGCTTTGCGTTTTACAAGAACGAAAAAACAAGAGAGGTCATCAAAAGGATCGTTTTCGAACGCCTATTTGGAGGGTCTTAGCGAACAACTTTTTACTTATTTACTTATAAAAGTTAATAAATTGTTTTTATAGTGTTTTATTGATAACTAATTGGATGTCTTGCTCGCGAATATTTCTTAGTTTCACTGTAACATGATTTCAACAAAAAATATATCGAGTCAACCAATTAAACTAAAACACTACCATAGTTTTGTTAAAAAAAAAGAAAAAAAAACTAAAACGATAGTAAACTTGTAATTTTGAGCTAGGGGCAAAATAGTAATTTATCAGAAACAATGAGCGAGTGTTAGACACCTGCTTGACACAAAAGTTAGATTGAGTCAACCAAGTAAAATAAAAACTGCTATAGTTTTGCAAAAAAAAAATAATAATAAAAAAAACATAGCAGGACTACAAATTTTAACTAGTGGTACAATCGTAATTTTTTTTAATTGAGGGCAAACTCGGGCAAATTCGTAATTTTAAGCTGGGAGTAAAACCAAAATTTTGTTTTGAACTGGAGCAAAATCATAGTTTTGAACTAAGGACAAAATCGTAATTTTTAGCTGGGACAAAAGCATAATTTTATTTACCTTAATTTTAAACTGGGATAAAATCGTAAATTGTTTGGACCATCAGGGTTGTCTATTGAATTTGTTTGATCATATACATATATGAAAACCACTCAAACACGTGTACTATTGATGATACTCAATTATAATTATACTAACCTTAAAAAGCAAAAAATTAAAAAAAAATAATAAGGATGGGTTGCCGCCCCTTTTCCACCAATAGGGTGGCAAAACTATTGCATGTCATCTTGTTTTTGTATATGTAGGTGAGCTCGGGGGAAAGGCATAATTTTATTTTGAATTGGTTATAAGACCTTAATTTTAAACTGGGATAAAATTTAAATTGGTTGGACCATCAGGGTTGTCTATTGAATTTGTTTGATCATATACATATATGAAAACCACTCAAACACGTGTACTATTGATGATACTCAATTATAATTATACTAACCTTAAAAAGCAAAAAGTTAAAAAAAAATAATAAGGATGGTTTGCCGCCCCTTTTCCACAAATAGGGTGGCAAAACCATTGCATGTCATCTTGTTTTTGTATATGTAGGTAAATAAGTTAAAAGAGAGTTTTTGTTTGTTGAGAAATTGAAAATGAGAAGTTAGTTTTTGTGACTTCTTAAAAGAGTTAAGAAGTTAAAAGGAGAAAAAAAATAATCCTGAACACCCTCTTGACTGACTGCCACAATATAAAAGTAAATGAAAAAAGGCTCAAATAGTCCCTCTACTTTAGTCCTCGCATTTCTAAAATTACAGTATTGGCCCCTAATGTTTATACACTCGTTTTTCGGATAGTCCCTAACATGGATGTGATTAGGTTTTGGTGTTAAGTGAATGTGAATTGATTAAAATGCCCTTATTATTAAAAAAGTAACAAAAATGTAATTACTAATCATTTAATAAATAAAGTAGATCTCACATTTTATTTAAATATATAACACTTAACCTCAACCCCAACCCCACCATCACCCCCCTCTTCCGTCATCACCCCCACCCTACTTCGTTTTCTCCGGTGAGAATTCTGGCTACCACCATAATAACTTCCAAAGTGTAAAATCATTTCCGTCATCACCCCACCCTACTTCGTTTTCTTCGGTGAGAATTCTGGCTATCACCATAATAACTTCCAAAGTGTAAAATCAATGCTTGTGGAAATTTAAAATTGCACATGTGTCAATCTTAAAATAGATGTTAAATATGTAAAATTGCAATCCTGATTTTTTTTGAAAACAATAAGCCAAGCAACCATTTTGAAGCCTCAAAAGTATTTGGGCCGCACACACTGAAGTTGTACACTTCTCAGCTGGGCCGCACACTTTGTTGGACCTCAAACCAAGTTATGTCAAGTAGAAGGCCGCACACTAGTATTAGAACCACACACTTAATCAGTCCACAATCCAATTAACAGATCGCACAGTCAATGCCCAGTTCACAATTTTGTTTGACTGCACACCTGTATGTCAGACGCACACTTCTTAATGGACCGCACACTATATAAAACTTGGGCATAACTTGTTTGTTCCTTGCCCGTGATCAAAAATTTTGAA